>JAOXXN010000347.1:732619-745241 GCA_026770055.1 Myrmophylax atrothorax
GGCTCTCAGGTGTCCCTGGAGCCTTCCCTTCCCCAGGTGAGCCCCCCCAGCTCTCCCAGCCTGGCTCCAGAGCAGAGGGGCTCCAGCCCTGGGAGCATCTCCGTGGCCTCCTTGCTCCAGCAGCTCCACACTCTTCTGATGTTGGTGCCCCAGAGCTGGAGGCAGCTCTGCAGGTGAGGTCTCACCTGAGCAGGGCAGAGGGGCAGAATCTGCCCCTTCAACCTGATCGTTGCTGCAGCCCAGGATCCATCTGGATCTGTCTGGAGGAAAGGATTTGCAGTACCTGGGTTGAATCAAGCAGAGTTTGCTTCCAAAGTGCTGCTCCCTTGTTGTGCTGTGGGGTCTGGGTGGGCTGTGCAGGAAGGGTCCAGGCAGTGTGAGGGGCAGGCAGGGGTCATGCTGATGAGAAGCAGCAGAGTTGGGGTCGTGCATTTTGAATGAGGCCAAAAACTCTCTGATCATGTGGTGCCAGTTAAGCTGAGAGCCACTCCTGCAGCCTGGAGAGCTTGGGTTTCTCCTTGTTACATCAACAAGAACTCAGGGTTATTTACAAGTAGATCACAGAATCATGGAACTATTAAGACTGGAAAAGACCTCTGAGATCACCAAGTCCAATGTTCGATCTCTCAAACAAAGATGTGTCACTGCTCTGCTTTTGTGAGGATGTTTTAATTTTCAGTGGTACCTGCTCAGCTTGAAAACTGTGGCTGAGTTGTGTAGAGCACGTGCCCTTTGAGTATCACAAACCCACTGAAAACAGATCTGGAATTTCAACCTGATGCTTTTGCTTGGGCATCTGTTTTTGAAACAGGTGGAAGTTACAGGTGTCCCCCTCTCTTCTCCCACCCAGACCTTGTCCTCAGTGCTGCGATGCAAATCTCTCCTGCAGTGTTGTCAGTAGCACCTGTGGCAACCTGGAGGTGTTTGGTGAAGGAGTTGGCCGCTCACATCAGGCTGAGTGCAAGGACTTTATCTGCAGTGACGCATGTTGTACATAACCCTGCTCTGAAATCCCCTTTCAGGTCTCCAGTGCTTGAGCACCCTCTGAAAATCTCTGTCAGGTGACATTAGTCCCAGTGGAATTAAACCTTAGAGGATTTGGCCAAGCAGCTTTGGCTACGGAGTAAATCAGGAAATACCCCACTCGTTAAAAATCCAGGTGCATCTTCAGGCTGACTTGTGAAGGGTGGCCTGCAGACAGAACAGCTGATTTTCCTTTGGAGATTGCTGTGGGTTGGGATGCTGGGATCCCAGGGGTTTACAGATATGCTGACTGCAGTGACATCTCTGTGTCCTGGTGTTGTGGGAGGTGGTTATTGGGAAACTTCAGGTAGATTTCCTTACCTGCTGTGACTGTAGTAACGGGACTTCAATACATTTTTTAGAAAGTCAGAAAATGGAAAATTTGGGGAGGTGGATATCTTTCTTCTATTCTCAGACAAAATTAGATTAGAATTATTCCTGGTGGTGAATGAGCGAGGGACTCGGCTCTCTTTGAGGCAGGGTCTACAGGAAAACACTTCTAAATGGTGGAAGTGATGAGTAATCTGTATCAGAGATGCAGAACCCTCTGTAAGAAAGGTCTGAGAGATAAAATTGTGGAGCTAGTTAATCACTGTCCCATACAGCCTGCAATCCAACCCTCTTCCAACCTGCCCTGCTGCTCCTGCAGGCAGCTGCAGTGATTCCTGTGCCTTGCCAGTGCTCTCCTCAGACAGGCTGAGATCCTTTGCGGGATACCCAGAGCAGGAATGTTGGAAAGGCAGCCAAGCTGATGTGCAAAGACGTCCTCCTGCACTAGTTACAGGGGGTTTCCCTCTCAGTAACAGTATTCTGTGCTGTTTATCAGTGTGAGTAGTTTGGGGATTGACTGTAGTGACTATTTCGCTTTTCCAGCCAGCAGTTCCCAGGTCTGGCTCCTGCCCTGCAGGTGCCTCACAGAGCCAGTGACTTCCAAAGGGAGCTCGCCAAGGTCGGCTGGTGAAGAGCTTCCAGCAGCTCTAATCCCCACCTGCCTGGGAGGGGCTGAGGGCTGACATTCAGCCTCAAGCATCCAAAGCCCCCATCTGTGCCTTCTCCAACCCCGGGGTATTTGGGGCAGAAGAACTGTTCTGGCTCTGGCAGGCAGGGTCTAGCCTCAGATTAGTCAGGCTGAGCTTCTCCCTCTTTGTTAGTGGCTCTGGGAGAGCAGCATAATGGAGGATGGAGGTGACCATCCTTCCCTGCACGGAGGTAGGACACATTAAAGGTTCTGGGTCCTGCTTCTCAGCAGGAGCTTGTAGGCAGGGAGATAGGGATGCTCGGGAAATGAAGGAGGAAAATTAATTCCTTTGTTAGCTTGTGCTTCTCTGACCTGGGCTTGGGAAACAACTCTCTGGGACATTGTGGCAGATGGAAACTCCATCTGGACATGCAAAAAGCGTCCCAGGGGCTGCCTGGGGGTTATGGGCTATGTCCACGTTCCCTGTGGTTTTGCAACACAACTGGAAAGGCAACACTTGGTTCTGTGTTCCCTCACTGCCAAACCACATCTCTGGGCAGTCAGGAGCTGCTCCAGCCAGGGGAGGCAGTGGGTTGGAACCTGCTAGTAGGTAATGTGAGCCAAAGTTAGGAGCAGCTGGATGTTGCTCTGGCTCTTCTGGGTGATGGTGAGGAATGTGGCTTCAAAGTCCTTCAGCCTTTCATGGCTTCACTCTAAATTGGCGTCGTGGTTTTAATGTAGCACCTCTGTGTCCGATGGCGTCACGGGGCAGAGCTGGCCCTGTCCTGCAGAGGTGACACTCCCTGCTGCCGTGTGTGCCGTCTCTAATCCTGGTCAAGCTTTGTTGTGAATGCTGGTAGGCAGATTTGGACTTGCAGGTTGTAATAAAGAGAGAAGCTCGAGGCTGGGAAGGCGCTGCCTCTGACCTTCCTGCCCCTGCTGCCCACAGGGACGTGCCGGGAGCGTGTGTTGTTCCACTGCACGATCCTCCTGTGCCTGGCGCGTGGAAGGGAGCAGGAACACTGTGTTCAGATAAGGCTGCACCTTTCCCATGGAGCAGATGTTTGCCCGAACATCCCACTGGATTGCATAATTAGGAGCCGAGCGGCTGCAGCCTGTTCCGGGGCCGGGTGGCAGCTTTTGTGTGCTGCTGCTGCTGCTGAGGTTTTTGGTTTGCTTTTTGTCACTGTGTCACCCGCTTTGGGCTCAGCACTCCGAAATTGTCCTTCTTCCTACAGGCAGCTGATCCGAAACAAGAAAACAAATCAGTTCTTTTTAAATTTCATTTCCCTGCTCTTGTCCTGCTCGTTCCTAGCTGTAATTGGGCTCCGCCGCAGTAAGCGCTTTTCCCGGGAGTTGCCAAGGAAACGCTCCCGCACGGTGATGTCCTGACTCAGCTCCCCGAGCAGGGCTGTGCCCGGGATGCTGCACCCCGGATGCAGTGGCACCTGCAGCTGAGGATGAGGAAGGGATGTGCTAATTCTCTGCCAGCATCTTCATCCTCTGCTCTGCCTCCTGAGCTGGGGTAAACGCATTTATTTCTGAGGCAGAAGAGTTTCTGCATAAACCCAAAAATAAATCAGGCTGGTCGGTGCCATTGCTGCAGCATCATCCCTTTGTGGCAGTCCCTGGCAGTGCTGACACTCCATAAGCTGGAAGTTTGCTTTGATTGGCCGAGCTGGGCTGTAAAATACAGGTTCAGTGGCTGATCCCTGGAGTCCTGGCAGGGGAGCACCTTCTGGAGTCTGAAGGTCAGAAACCTGAGGGGGTGGCTGGGGCAGGACTGGGGCTCCCACCCGCCTGCCTGTCTCCGGTTAATGGGAGAGCTTGTCTGGGAGGGAGGGAGCAGCCGTGGCAATGCTGTCAGCAGGTACCACAGCAGTGCCCTGAGGCCCAGCCCGCTGCATTCACCTCCTTCCCTTCATTTGTAGGAGCCATTTGTGCAAGTCATTTATTTGTACAAGCCTGGCCGTTCAGATAAACAAGACAAAGGGCATGGAGAGAGAGCAGCACATGGAGCTGGGGCAGCAGGCCCTGGTGTGCAAATGTCATCTTCCCTCCCCAGGGTGAAGGTGGCTCCTGCATGCTTGGAACGAGGCACAGAGCTGGTGTGGGCGGCGAGCGAGGGACAGGGAGGAGAGCAGGGCAGCTGAGGTGGGATTAAGTAGGATTATTTGCCTCTGGTTGCTCCTGGTAGCCCACTTTGGATGCTTCCCGGTGCTGTCAGTATTTCTGTCTGCAAATGCTGCTGGACTTTGAATGGTGGCTAAAGTGTCCTGAGGAATGTGGAGCTACCTGTGCTGCAGGTGCATCATGGCTGGGTCTCCCTCCCCCTCGCCGTGATTGCCCACAGGGATGGAGGGGGCAAACCAGCAGGAGAGAGATGGGGCTGGGTTCAGTCATCCCAAAAATCAGTCAGCTGGTTCTCCAGGGAAAAATGGATACATTTAGGTGGCAAAGCTATACGCGGGTTCCATATAGCAAGCAGAATTTTTCTCCGATTGCTTAATTTCTGTATTATTTCTCCAAGCTCTCCGATGGCAGGAGCAGCAATCCCTGCACAGGGTGAAGAGAAGCTACAGCTCTTTCTGCCTAGAGATGCCACATTTAAGGGGGCAAAAAAACCCCATTTTTTTTAACCCCCCAACCCAAACCGTTCTATGATTTGCTGAATTGTCTTCCCCCACTCCCCCTTGGTCTTGTTCTGTTTTTATCAGCAGTCTCTTACACGCAGTAACAGCTGCCTCTTGATGGATGCATTTCATTTCCAGCCTTTCTCTCTGTGTTTCAACTGCAACACATGTGGAGCCTTTCACTTCCACAGCTTCTGTCTTGGCAGTCTTGTTTCTACTTTTGCCTGTCAGGCCTTGACCGGGCAGGTCTGTGTTCGGGGGGTCTGATGGAACAGGGCATCGTAATGCCTGGTCAGTCTCCACCTCCCCTTGTCGTCCAATGAGCTGTTCGGGTGTGTCACATTGTTTTGTTCCCAGCTGGGAGAGTGTAAAATGAGATACAGATCTCCTTGGGTGGATGTGTGACTTGTCAGGATTTCACAGAATCCCAGAATGTTTTGGGTTGGAAGGGACCTTAAAGCTCATCCATTTCCATCCCCCGCCATGGGCAGGGACACTCTGCAAGTGCCAAAGTGCAGGTCTCTGCTGTGCTGCATTTCTGGGGGAGTCCTGCTGGTGCAGCCGCCAGCTGAGGAGCTTATGTGGCATTTATATTCTCACATAGTTTTAGTTGCAGTCACATTGTATATCCTCATAAACACTTAATAAAGTGAAGCTTTTATTAAAGATGCAGCAGTTGTGATCAGAGAAAAGAATCCAGATAAACCAACTGGTTATTCAAATTTGTTTTGATTTCTCTAGGCCATCATAAAGTATCAAATACTTTGTATTTGTATTTGTGTGAGTGTGTGTGTATACACCTGTGTTATAAAGAAAACTTCTTTATTACATCTTATGGAAACCAAACAGGCTCCCCAGGGCAGTGGGCACGGCCCCAAGGCTGCCAGAGCTCCAGGAGTGTTTGAAAAACATTCTCAGGGACAGAGTGGGATTGTTGGGGTGTCTGTGCAGGGCCAGGAGTTGGACTCCATGATCCTTGTGGGTCCTTTCCAATGCAGGATATCCTAGGATTCTGTGATCTTAAATGAGGCTTATCCTGGATTTTTGTAAACTGTCTTAAGAAATTTCTTTCCAGTAGACAGAAACCTCTATGACTCTTTTGAGAGCAAAGGGGTTTGGCAAGTCAACCTTTCTCAGCTGGTTTTGAAGGACACCAGGAAGGGGCACCTTCCACCAGCCCAGGCTGCTCCAAGCCCTGTCCAACCTGGCCTTGGACACCTCCAGGGATGGGGCAGCCAGAGCTTCTCTGGGCAGCCTCTGCCAGGGCCTCACCACTTCCACCTTGTGCAGGTTTTGCTCCTCTGGCTGGTAGAGCTGAAACTCCAGAGCCCTTTCCTGTGTCAAACAGTGTGCAGAGGTGTTCCTGCCTGTCCTGCAGGGTGTCAGTGTCGTGGTAGGGATGGCCTGTGAGTAGAGAAATAAATGTGAGGTGGGAATTGCTGAATGCACAACTGAAGCAATTCCTTTCAGAGGCTCTGTAAGAGCTCAAGGGTTGGGACAGGGTCACTCAAAGCCATGCACAGATGAGAACAGAACTGAAGGCAGCAGGTCAGGCGTGCACAGAGCGCCCGGCAGAGCCCGGGCAAGGCTGCAGGCAGGGCAGAAGGTTGGGGTTTCATCCCGAGCTCTCCCCTCCAGAGCTGCTCCTCAGCCCAGGCACACGCTGCAGGCAGGGCAGAAAGCTGGGGGTTCACCCTGAGCTCTCCCCTCCAGAGCTGCTCCTCACATTTCTGAGCACACCCTGGCTAAGCTGCACCAAATCGGATAAGAATCATTTCAATTATCTCGTTAAGTGTCAGAACTTCCCCAGCAGCTCCAGCAGAGCCCAGCGCTGTCTCGTGGCTCTGGAACCCCTGGAGCTGCAGTTAAATCAGGGTTTGCCGGGCCATCTGTCAGCTTGTTGGAGCCGAGCACAGCCCTGTGCCACGCACAGAGGGGCCAGGGGAAGATTTTTACATTTTCTGCCTAGACAAGTTGATTTTACAGAACTGGGTTCTTTTTTCTGGTGGGGGTTGGGGGAGGTGTTGCTGGGGACATTCTTGTCCACCTCAGGCATCAGTTCTTGTGGAGATCTGTGGTTCTTCACCTCTGGTACCTTTCCTTCATGTGGACAGTTGGTGTTGATTCCACATTTGGTACGTGTACAGCAGCAGACACTTAAAAGCTGTGAATGAAAGCAGCTTGTGCTAATTATCACAAAATTAAAGATAATCTCCTGCTCTGGAATTGTGACAAAGTGCAGAAATGAGATTAGTGCAGTAGGAGAGCAGTGGCAGGAGAGCATATTCTCCTGGCCTGGGGCTTCGGCCACAGTGTGTGCCCAGCGATTTCCAGTGTTCAGTCTGGACCAGCATTTCCCCTTTTGGATTCCCCAGTGGTCTGGACTTGCTGCTCCTGCTCATGTCCTGAAAGTTCATTAGCTAAATGCTCACTTAGTGCCTTATTTCTTGCTCCTCAGGCCATTGTGGGGTGTTTTGTTCAACAGTCACAAAATTAGGGTGGCTTAGGCCAAAGAACTCCTTTTTCAGCACAGTTTGAGCTCACAGTGGTCCTGAGCTGGTGCAGTCCCACAGAGCTGAAGGACTGAGGGGCTTCATGTCACTCATGATGTGTCCCATGTCAGGGACACCCCCTTGGCTGAGGGGACCCAGCCCAGATGGGTGACAGGGGAGCTGCTCTGTGTCCCTCAAAATGCTGTTCCACTCATTTTCTTGCTCCTGTCTGAGGTGGCATTTTGGACCTTTGCAGCAGTCCTGTGATTGTGTTCCTGATGCAGAACTTGGGCACTGAGGAGCACAGTTTAAAACAGAACTACGAGACGTGACTCTTCTGGTTCTGTCCCCGTGGGCCAGATTTTGGACTGGGTGTGCACTGCAGGCTGCTCCAAATGCCACGTGGCAAGACCCGTTTTGCAGCAGGGTCTGCCCAGTGTGTGGAGATCAGGATGGTGAGGTACCTGCAGCACTGCTGATCCTGGGCAGTTTCATCTCCCTTGTGACCCCTGAGGGCTTTTTGTTTGGTTTGTTGTTTAGTTGCTTCCCAGTGTCTGAAATATTTCCTGAAGTGTAATTGAGTCACATACTGGTGGTGGTGTCACCTGCAGAACATCGTGCTCACATTATCATGGAATCACAGAATGGTTTGGGGTGCCATGGGCAGGGATACCTTCCAAGTCTTGAACATTTCTAGTGATGGGGCAGCCACAGCTGCCCTGGGCAACCTGTGCCAGGGCCTGCCCACCCTCATAGCCAAGAATCTCTTCCCAGTATCCCATCTAACCCTGCCCTCTGGCAGTGGGAAGCCTTGTCCTGTCACTCCAGGTCCTGTCCAGCTCTCTTGGAACCCCTCCAGGTACTGAAGTTATGACCAACTTCTTGCTCGGGGTCCTTCTGAAACAAGCACTGAGGCTGCATCACTGCAGGTACCTCAGGGAAACCATTGTCAAAATGGGAGAGATGCCGAAGCAGCAGAATCTGGGCTGGATCCTCCATTGCTTTTCCTGCTCTCCAGCCAGGAGGACACCCACTGCCTCTGGAGAAGGAGCATCCCCCAGTTTGAGTGTGGGTATCCCTTTTGAGTAGAGCCCTCAAAGCTCCACTCCGTGGTCTCTTGCAGAATTAAGCCCTTCCTGAAGGATTGTGTCTTGATAAGGATCTGTGCTGTGGGAACACACAGCAGGGAGTGGCAGACCTGGAAACAGGTGCCTTAAACCTGTCACACTTTGGTTTGTGTCCTGTGCAGGGGCTTCCCCTGAGGACTGGCCCCTGCATGCAGAGGTGCCTGGGGAGCTGCTCTTACAGCTCTGGATGCTCTGTGGGGGCTCTGCAGGGGCAGCTGGGCTGGAACTCCCAGTCCCACGCAGGAGACTCTGGCAGCCTGTGCTCACTGCTGCCTGAAAGGAAGGAGCTTCTTGCAAACCTGGGCTCAGGAAAACAAACTCAGGCTGGGAAATGGGAGGTGGCCTCGTGTCAGAGGGTTTGGGACTGCGATTCCAGCTCTGGTTTTATATCTAAGAGCTTGAGGTGAAACCCTAATTTTCACCATTGGCTGTAACGGAGCAGCAGTGGCTTCTCCCAGGGCAGCAGTAAAGATAAATGATGCATTCATTTGTGTGATATGTTTGGACATTGGATTCTATAATTAGATTCAGTTATCAATGTGGTTTGTCAAGTGCCTACTGAGGGGCTGGAAAGCAGCTCCAGGAGTATCTCTCTGGGCTTCTCCATGGAACTGACTCTGCAGTGCATGGTGGACCCATTTCTTAGTGGGGCAGCATGAGTTTGTGAGAACTCTCTGCTGAAGCCTCTAGAAAATGTTATTGCTAGGGGAAAAAGTGCATTTTTGTGCTTCTGAATATGAAATTGTTTGGGTGACTCCTGTACCTTCAGATTCCTGCACTAGTGAAGCTGAAAATGGAGCAAACCGAGCTGCTCTAAAGGCTCTCTGGCTTGAAAAGACATCAGGCCATTTTCTTGGAGGTTTGGTGGTTGGGTTATTGGGGTTTTTTCTAATGTCCCTACTTTTCCTGATCCTCTTCCCTTTTCTCTGCAGGTCTGGCTCCAAAGAAGACAGCCATCACTGAGGTGAGCTGTGGTGTCAAGCTGGGCTTGGCAGTCCTGTGCGGAGAAATGAGAACAGAGAGCCCTGGGAAACATTTCTACCTGCCTTTTTTCTTTTTTTTCCGTCTTTTTTTTTTTTTTTTTGTTAGCAAAACTGAATTTCAAAATACATGTGAGATAACTGAAAATTTGGTATCTGTTATTTGGGAGAAATAAAATTAGTGGCAGCTCTCCAGGGTCCCTGTGTTGACATCAGCACAGCCACAGAGGGGATATGGAAGGATTGTGCCCATCGTGTGCCAGTTGTAGCTGGTCCACGATGGCTGTACATGACTGGCTGAGGGCACCCAGGACCTGGAGGTGGTTACTGCACAGTCTGTGTTGGGCATCTCCAGGGCTCTGTGTTGGGTCTCACCCACTCCTGGGATCGAGCCAGGGAGGCTGTGATTTGCTAAGCCCTAAAGCAGTGAAACATCTCCAGGGCCTCATCTTCTCTCGGAGAGATTCCAGGTCACAGGTTCTGAGTCACTGTTACCTTCTGGAGCAGCACTCCCCACAGTTGGCAGCAGGGAACCCAGTAGGAGGCTCTGTGCCTGTGAAGCTGTTCCCTGAAGCCCACACTCTCAGTTTAGGGCATCGTGTTCAAATCATTTTCATTTGATCACATTTTCTGACATCCCCCTTCCCATTCCTCACCTGGGACGATGAGCATTTGTATACATGACTAGCAAAATTTTCCCATAAAAATGCCAGGAATGTGACACTTGATTGTTCTGTGCCTCCCCAGAAATATGTGTAGTAGGATGCTCACCTTCTGTGGAAGTTGGTTGCTTGGTTCAGTATCCCCCCTTTTTCTTGCCCTGTAAACAGCCACAGCCAGACAAAGAGGCCGTGAGAGGCTTTTGCCACTGCAGGTCTAGGATGGCTGTCCCTTCCCACTGCCTGTGTGTGTTCATCACGTTGGGAGGATGATGATGTGCCATTGGTGAGGCAGGATGGCACAGCTGGAGCTTGTGTGGGGTAGGAACCAGCACACTGGGTAGAGGCTGGAGGGAGAGGATAAGCTGTTGTGCTGCTGGGAGAAGGAGTGCTCAGGAGCAAGGCTGCCTGTGCTAATAAAACAGAGCAGGAAATGGGATTTTTGAAGGAGAACTCAAACTGCCCCTTAGAACGAGGAGTACAAGCAGTTTGACCAGAAATAGCTGCTGGCTCTTGATTAAAAGCTAAAGCACAAAGAACTTCTTAGTCTGAGCAAAATTATCTGTTGTCTGCTGGAGCCATCGGTTCAGAGTTGGGTCTGTGCAGCACTTGAGAGGGACAGGGATAGAACAGTGTCACTTAGGAACTGACCTTTTATCTCTCTGTGCTTCTCAAAGGAACATCCAAAGCTGTTCTGCAATATAGCAAACCCCAAGATGGTGCTGGTGACTCACCAGCAGTTCTGTCTGCCGGGCTCTGGGCTCCACTGGGATCCACTGGCAGAGAGCTTGGGAGTGGGTGAAATGTTGGCTGGTGGTAGGGTAGAGTCCCTACGCCCAGGGCTGCAAAAGGAACTACGCAGAACTTCCCAAAACATGATTACACTGGGTTGCTAAAGGGAGCAGACATGATCTTCTCCCTCCTGGGTTGGCACAGAAAGGCCTGGGCAGGCTCAGAGACAGGGGAGGAGAAGGGGACAGGAGCTGGTTTGTTGTCACCCTGTAGTGCTGGCAGTCTGTAACATTTCTGTGAACTCTTTGCAAAATTTGTGGAAGAGCCATTCCTACAGCTCATCCTGTGGTTCATCCCACGTGGGCTCAGCCTTGGAGTTGTGAACAGATGAGGCCTTGCTGAGTGGATTATCTCAGTGGGAGCTGAGCTGGGCTGGGCTGGGCTGTCCCTGCCAGCTGCCTCTGTTCTCTCCAGCGAGGTGTTGGTGTGACACCTGAGGGCGTGGGGTTTTTAAGAATAAACCTCTTGGGCTGTTTGATTTAATACATCACTGTGTTAAATCTGTGGGAAACTGCAGTGAAGCACATGGGGAATCTTGGCAGCTGGATCTTTTCTGAGCTTGGCATCTTCACTGAGGGCTCTGCCCATGAGCAGTGGGGGTGCCAGGGAGAGTGTTGCTATTCTAACTCTTGAGGGGAGTGGAAGGGTAATTTCTTGAGTGAAGTTTGCAAGTTTGGCACTCTGTGTCTGGTACAGCTGTGGGAGTGTGGCTATGCCTGTGCTGCTCTGGGTGTGCTTGGTGGCCAGCTCAGCCTCTGCCCTGATCCTTACCCATGTGCTCTCGTTGCAGGCACCAGGACAGCCTGGCCAAGGAAAGAAGATTGGCCATAGAAGCGTGGATGCTTCTGGTTAGACCACCTACAAAAAGTTTTGGGTTTGGGGGGTGGGGGTGGCAGCCTGCTGTGGATGACAGACTGAGAGGAGAAGTTGGGGCCCAGTAGTTACCAACCTGGTTGAGATTTTATGCAGCATCTCTGGACAGCACCAGTCATGCAAACAGCAAACTTGGAGCCCTAATCCATCTCCAGTAGCTGGATGAACTTGGTTAGGAGTGTGTAGTGCCAGAGGCGACCCCACACAAGTCACAGACATGGCTGTGTTGTAATACAGAGGATTTCGTTGCAATAATCTCCTGTGAAATGCTTGCTGACTGCTCTTTTCCTTCTGCCAGACCACATCATCCACTCTGAAGGGGGCCATCCAGCTGGGGATTGGATATACTGTGGGCAACCTGAGCTCCAAGCCAGAGAGAGATGTCCTGATGCAGGACTTCTATGTGGTGGAGAGCATTTTTTTCCCAAGGTAAGGGAGAAGGAAAAAAAGAACAAATGGATGAATTATTTCTTTTCCTCTCACTGATTTTTCAAGAGAGCTTCCATATGTCTTTAGATCAGAGTAGGATGCTCTGAATGTTTTAAATCTGCACCATAACATACAAGCAGAACAGTGGGAAGTGTTGGATTCTGCAGTACATTGGGTTGCAGGGAAATACAGGGAAGCAGCACTGTGTGCCCAAGTTTGTTACCCTGCCTACGTGCTTGTTTTTCTACCTGCCCATCTAGAATTTCTTCCATGAAATTATACAATGTTTGAGATGGAAGAAACTCCTGGGAGCTCCTGAACTATGAATAAACAAAGCTCATACAAGCTACATTTTCTATGTAAATATATTCTCCTTGGCAAGTGGTTGTTCCTTCACTCTCTGAAAGTAGATTTTGGCAGATAATATAAAACTTGTTTTCCTGTTGTCCTGCCACAAAAGAAAGGTTGTTGTTGTTCCAAAGATGTCTTTTTGCACAGCTCAGTTCATCTTAGATACACGGAGGTGTTGGTGTGAGTGCCCATGAGTGGTGGGTGGTAACAGGGGCCCTGTGTCTGTTGTGTACTAATTGACAGGAAGCTCAACATGAGCCAACAGTGTGCCCAGGTGGCCAAGAAGGCCAATGGGATCCTGGCCT
>JAOXXN010000347.1:748466-761762 GCA_026770055.1 Myrmophylax atrothorax
GTTCCTCTTCATTTGGCACCATGTGTCTGTCCCAGTCTGGATTTGGGGTGGCTGTTGATAGCAATCATGGAATCATAAATCTGGTAAGGTTGGAATAAATCTTTAAGATCATCAAATCCATCTGTCAACCCACCAGCACCACTGTGTTCACCACTAAGCCATGTCCCCAGGTGCCATATCCACTCATTGTTTGACCACTTCCAGGGATGGTGACTTCACCACTGCCCTGGGCAGCTGTGCCAGGGCTTGACAGCCCCTTCCATGAAGAAATTTTCCCTAATATCCAACCTAAACCTGCCCTGGCACAGCTGTTTCTTATGGCCATGTCCCTTGTTCCCTGGGAGCAGAGCCCAACCACCAGCTGGTTCCACCCTCCTGTCAGGGAGTTGTAGAGAGTGAGAAGTTCCCTCCTTTTCTTCAGGCAGTAACACAACCACATTGGTTTGTGGGGAAACCACTGCTGTCCCTGGATCTCCCCCATTCCTTCTGTTTAACTGTCTCTGAAGGCAGCTGTTGGTTGTACTGGCTCCTACAGGCTGCAGTTCCAAACTGAAGGCCCCCATAGCACCAGCCAGCTCTGAACATCTGTCCTGCAGAGAGCAGGATATTGAGGCCCAGAGACTTGCATTGGGTGACAGTAAATGGGACTCAAACCTGCTGTTTTGGTGTAAAACTTAGGAGCTGTTGCCTTGTACAGCTGTGCTGGAGGCTCCAGCTTTATGGATGAGGGCTCTGAAGTTCAGATAGAACCACCCAAGGATTTGTTTGTTGAGGAGAAGGTGATGGGAAGCAGTGCTGCTGCCCCATCGGTGTGCCTGGTACACACTGATACTACACTGGTTTTGTGAAAATCCTTTCCTCACTAATATTTACTGGGTAAAATTTACCCAAGGGAGGCAGGTTATGGGGTGTCTGTGTGTGAGTGACAGCCAGGCCAGGAAGAAATTCTTCCCTGTGAGGGTGGGCAGGCCCTGGCACAGGTTTCCCAGAGCAGCTGTGGCTGCCCCATCCCTGGAAGTGTCCAAAGACAGGTTGGATGGGGCTTGGAGCAACCTGGGCCAGTGGAAGGTGTCCCTGCCCATGGCAGGGGGTGGAACAAGATGAGCTTTAAGGTCCCTGCCAACCCAAACCACTCTGGGATTCTGTGGATCAGCCACTTGCTCTTGCAGGTGACACCCACGTTCCTGGACAGGATGAGCTTTCTTGGAAAGTGTTACCTGTTACCTCGTGTGTGTTGTAAATCAGATGTGGGGGTTTGATTGGCAGTGCAGTTGCACTATTAATTCTGCAGTTGCCCTGGCAAGCAATCAGTGAATTAAATGGAACTTACCTGCCTGATGCAGAGTTCTGAGCTACCTGTTGCAAAATTCCTCTGTCTGTGGGTTCTGTGGTGCTACCCTTGATCTCTCTACTGTTCCTGGGAAACCATCCGTGTCAAAGGAGTCAGGGAAAGGAGGCAGAGTGGTTTCATCTTAAATTACTCTCAATCTGTTTGCATTTGGTTTACCTGCTCTGTTGGTTTTGGCCCTTTCGAAGAGGGCTCACTGGTGTGCCCAGGTAGGTGAGATGTAAAGGGAGTGGAATTTTAATACAGTCACACTTCTGCCATCTGTCAGAACCTGTCAGGTCTGTCCTTCCTGCTGGAGTGTGCAGAGATGTTCTGTTTCCTTCCCAAATATGCCCAAAGCTGAACAAGCAAATCCTGCCTGTCATGTCATTCCTAATCATGCTGCTGCCTAAACAAAGATGATAGCAGAGCAGGATATCCGTGCTCTCTGGCTGACTGCTTTATAAAGCAACTCTGCAACAGGAGGAGAACATTTATGTTGTTTTGTTTAAAAAAATAATCCTGTCCCTGGTTTATTCTGGGCCAGAGAACAGCTCTTGATTTTGACACTCGTGAAGAGATCAAGAGCGATGTTATTTTTAAACTTGAAGTTCCCACTTATTGTGTTTATTTCTCTCCCAGTTTGGTTTCCCTTTTTTAGGTGGTGTTCTTGGGAAAAGCAGGGAATTTCCGGACTTGGTGATTTGCCCAGAGACTGCTGAACATCTCAGTCCCTGTATTCCCAGGTCCTAAAGCCACTGAAATGTAGGAATTAGTCAAATGTGTACACTGAGCTCCTGTAAAGTTCAGAAAATCTCTCAGCAAAGAGCCTCAAGTCCAACTGTTGCAAGACTTGTTGACGTGCTTTGTGGTGAACAGAGCAGGAATTTTCTGCCCAAATGACCTTCCTCTGTGCTTTTTTCCACCCCTGCTGCAGAATCTGAACCAGAACCCCCGTACTCTGCTGCCCAAGTTTTATGGGCTGTACTGTGTTCAGTCCGGGGGCAAAAACATCCGCGTGGTTGTGATGAACAACATCCTGCCTCGAGTGGTGAAAATGCACCTGAAATTCGACCTCAAAGGCTCAACCTACAAACGCCGAGCATCCAAGAAGGAAAAAGAAAAGTCCAGCCCTACATTCAAGGATCTGGACTTCATCCAAGACATGCCCGAGGGCCTGATGTTGGATGCAGACACCTTCAGTGCTTTGGTGAAGACCTTGCAGAGAGACTGCCTGGTAAGGAAGGGGCAGCTGGGGGAGCAGGGTAAGGGAGCTCTGTGGCTCTCAAGCATGTGGAAGGCTGAAAAAACCTTGCTAATCTGCTAACCCCAGAGCAGGATTAATCCCTTCTCCTGCCCTTTTCCCTGAAAGCCAAGCAGTGGAGTTGGATGTCATGGCAGCCCCTGCTGCATCACACTTTGGCAGCCTGCTTGTAGCCTCCACTTGTAGCTGCTCTGCTGGAACTGAGTATGTTTTCCCAATCAGTGTGCAGCAGATACAAGTGTTGTTTGCGAGTCCTCAGCCCTTTGGGGTAATTGTGGGATGGCCAAACTCTGTGCAATCAAGCCCAGAGGTGACTGTTGGTTCAGAAACTTTCAGACACTGGCAAAGGAGTTGTTAGTGGGAATGTGGGCGGGTTGTTCCATGATTTGGGATCTGTGCTGTATTTGAGCTGCTGGCTTGATATGTTTTATTCTTCTTTGTTCTTAAACTCAATACTAAACCTGTAGGTTTTGGAAAGTTTTAAAATCATGGACTACAGCCTCCTGCTTGGGGTTCACAACATAGACCAGCACGAGCGGGAACAGCTGTCGGAGGGAGCGCACAGCACGTCGGATGAGAAGCGCCCCGTGGGGCAGAAGGCCCTGTACTCCACAGCCATGGAGTCCATCCAGGGAGGGGCTGCCCGGGGCGAGGCCATCGACACCGACGACACGTAGGTCACCCCTGGCCCACTCGTGCTGCTGTGGGGGGAGGAGGTGGAGGCTGCAGTGGGAAATCCCACAGGAGGTCCACAGGAACTGTTTGAGGGAGCAGCTCTCCTGGGGTTGTGGTTGTGCTGCCAAGAGGAAAAGGGGAAGCTGCAGTGGGAAATAGCACTGTAAGGCTCTGGCCTCACAGCAGTCTCTGTGCTTAGGCCAGGCTTGTGTAACAGCCTTTGAACATCCACTTGTGCTCTGGGGAGGAGACAAACTCAGTTCTAACTCAGCACCCAAATACTGGAGCAGAAGTAGGGATCAATCAGCCTGTCCCTAGGAGCTTGGAGTTTGTTCTCCACCACTCCCACCTTTGGAATCCCTGGCAGTTCCCTGAGGCCATCCCCATGGGGTCAGGTGTAGCCAAGTGCTGGAGTCACTGCTGGAGCTGTGGGGGTTGCCCCTAACCTGTCCTATGCTGTGCCTGATCTGGGGCTCTGTATCTGTGTCCTTGGCTCTGTGCCTGTATCCCTGGCCCTGGGGTTGCTAAGGAATGGTGAAGTTTGCCATTTGCTGCTGTCTGAAACCAGCTGCCCTGGGTTGGATGGAGGATCAGTGCTGGTGGAGCTGAGATAATACCGTGGTGTTTCCAGTCTTTCAGGCAGCATCATTAATTGCAGTGGCCTGACTGGTACCTGCATGGTTTGGTTGTGTGCTGGTGCTGATGGTTGGTGCACCTTTGGCAGGATGATGTTTGTGTGGATGGGACTGGAAATACCTTAAGGGTTTGCTGCCCCAATGGCATTCAGCTCTCGCTGACCTGGTGAATAACCTGATCCCCAGAATAAAGTAGCACAGAAGAAGCTCCGTGGTGCTTTGTGGCCCAGGCAGAGCTGTGCCACATGACACAGGTCCTGTCGTGACAGTGGTGTTTGGCCATGCAGGCAGTGACCTCAGGACACCTGGGGTCAGGCCAAGTCAGTCAGTGACTCCCATGGTTGTGCACAAAGTGACCCCACAGGTTTTTGGTTGTCTGACACCACACCAGAACCATTGTTGGGGCTGCTGTGGCCTTTCCCCAGGGCTGGGGTGTTACAGGAGCTCTGGTTGAGGCTGCACCCACTGAGGTTCTGCTTTACCTGCAGGATGGGAGGGATCCCAGCAGTGAATGGCAAAGGAGAGCGTCTCCTGCTGCATGTAGGAATCATAGATATCCTGCAGTCATACAGGTGGGTATCCTGGCAGTCATCTGACCTTTCAGGCTGGTAACATCTCTTTTCATACTGAATGAAAGCAGGGAGGTTTTCCTCTCCTGGAGTCTGTGAGGAGTAGACAGGCTGCCCCAAGCTGGCTGTGGGTTTCCATCCTGTCCTTAGAACTGCTGGGGACACACAGCCATTTATCCAGAAAGATGAGTTGCTTGTAGAGAAGTTTCCCATCTCTGTATGGAAAGTAACAATATCTCCAGGGGTTGAAGGCAATTGCCTGCACCTCTTCCAGCCCAGCTCCTCCTTCCCTGTGGTGTTCCCGGGCAGTCCTGACCTGACTGCGGAGATGCTGGAGGAGAGCTCAGTCCTGGTGACAGAGGAGTCATTGGCAGCTCAGGGATCTCCCTTGTTGGAGTATGAAAGGTGACTTAGTACAGAGAACATGCCTGAACCTGTCTCTTTCTTTTTCTCCCCACTTCTCCCCTGGAATTAGGTTCATCAAGAAACTAGAACACACCTGGAAGGCCCTTGTCCATGATGGGGTGAGTGCCTGTGCAGAGGCAGGAGCTGTCCAGGCCTCGGCAGGATTACCTGGTGCCATTACCTGGCTATTTATAGTGTCTGACCTGGCACAGCTGCAGCTGATGAAAGGAGCAGTTCTTGCCTCTCAAGCCTGCACAGCAGGGTCGGGCCACTTATTCCCAGTCAGGTTTCCTTGCTCACTCCACCTCCTCACATGTCAAGCTGTCGTGCTCCCAGCTTTCCTCCCCTGCTCCATCTGTCACTCTCCTCCTCCCCATGACACCAGGAGTGCACAGGTGTGTATGTGTTCCTGGGGGTGTGGAGGAGCCCTGTGCTGTTCCTTTGGTGACAGGCTGTTTCCACTTCAGCAAGCTCTCTGCCAATAAATCCTTGTTTCCATGCTGCTTCTCCACTGCAGCAGCCAGGTGTGTTTCTGAAAAAACAGCCTTGGATGTGGAAACTGTTTTTCAGCATTATGTCTCCTGGTTTCCCTAAATAATGTGGCAAAAGAAATGTGGAGATGCCAAGTCAGGTTGAACATGAGAAGGAGAGAGAGCTTCAGTTTTACTATTTTCAACAAAAATATTTGAAATGTATGGAGATTGTTGGCTGTATCTGGGGGTCTGTCTTGCATGCAAAGGTATCCAGGTGTGCTCAGAATGGCAGCCAGCAAAGCCAGAAGAAATATAACATATGCAATCAGGCCAATATTTTTTAAAAATCCAGAAAGTCTACAAAGGAATTAAATCACCAAAATCCATTATAAAATCACAGCAAGAATATAATCAAACACAATCAGAGGCAACACTTCAGGGTTATTTATAGCATTAATCAGAGTGTTTCAGTTAAGCCTTTCCATTTTAAGCCTCTATCAGTGCTAAATGTTGGAATAAAAAAGACTGCGTTGGTTGTTACAGAAATTCTGCCTTAAGGGATCATTTTAAAATTAAACAATTGCTTCTTGCTGTCATAGGACACAGTGTCAGTACACAGACCCAGCTTTTATGCAGAGAGATTCTTCAAATTCATGACCAACACGGTGTTTCGCAAGAATTCCTGTAAGTACCGAATCCAGGAGCTGCTGTGAGGCTTTACCTCAGCCTTGCTGCTGCAGCCCTCGTGGGGGGAGTCTGGGCTGGAGTCTGGGCAAGGTTTTCACTCTTATACAGCTGGGAGACTTTCGAGCCCCTTCCAGTGCCCAAAGGCGGCTTAGAAAAATGGGGGAGAGGGACTTTTTATGCAGGCAAAGGGGAATGGCTTCCCACTGCCAGAGAGCAGGGTTAGGGATTCTGGGAGGAAATTCATCCCTGTGAGGGTGGTGAGACCCTGGCACAGGTTACCCAGAGCAGCTGGGGCTGCCCCATCCCTGGAAGTGTCCAAGGCCAGGTTGGACAGGGCTTGGAGCAACCTGGTATAGTGGAAGGTGTCCCTGCCCATGGCATGGGTTTGGAATGTGATGGGCTTTAGGGTCCCTTCCAACCCAAACCATTCCATAACTGTATTGTAAAAAGAAAAGCTGGGAACTGCAGAGCCCTAAGGCTGTCACAGCTTGCCTTGGTCCGCTTGGGCTCCCACCAGGAACTGTCCCTGCACCTGACCCGGGCTCAGCAGAGCACGTGTGTCTGTGTGGGGGTGTGTGTGTGTGGGTGTGTGTCTGTGTGTGTGTGTCTGTCTGTCTGTCTGTGTGTCTGTGTGTGTGTCTGTGTCTGTGAATGTGTCTGTGTGTCTGTGTGTGTTGGCAGAGCCTCTTCCTGTGAAGGGAAAGGTGCCTTTTTTGTGACAGTAGTTGTTGGTGGTGATTTCCTCTTCTCCCTCCCTCCTGTCCCACAGCTCTCAAGTCCTCCCCCTCCAAGAAAGGGCGCAGTGCCTTGCTGGCGGTGAAGGCGGTGGGCCCCACGGCGGCGTTCTCAGCCAGCCAGCTCCCCTCGGAGAAGGATGACACCCAGTACGACCTGCGGGCGGCCCGCAGCTACCCCACACTGGACGATGAAGGTGCTGCTCCCACTCGGGCTCCTGGCTCTGTGCTCACCCTCTCTTTCCTAGCAGTGCCTTAGGATCCTCCCCTGCTCCCAGCGAGTCCCCCACTGTGTGCCCACCACAGGTCTTTCCTGATGGATAGCTCTTCATTGCATGTCTTGCTGTGCTTTGCAGGTGCTAAACCTAACCAGGACAGGGAAGAAGGTAAGAGTATATTGTTTTGTCGCAGCACCAGCAGGTACTTGATGCGACATCTCTGCATCAAAGGAGGCCAGATCCCTTCTTTGCAGCATTGTGTGGGTCTGCAGTAAGAATGGTCGCTTGCATTGCTGCTGCAAGGCCCCAGCTGCCAAGGGCACCAGCAGCCGTAGCCTAAAAGCCATTAGAAAGTTACATTTTCCACCCTTAAAAAAAAAAACTGTGGAAGGGAGATGACTGGGAACTGCAGGACTCCAGTGACAGTGTTTGGGCAGTTATAAGGGGCAAGATCTTGCCAGTGAAAAACAGCAGAATGGCCTGGTTCTGTGCTGCCTTTCCAGCACTTCCATCTTGGCTGGATTTATAGCTCAGTGCTGGAGGACAGGTGTTGGATTGCTCCTCGTGCAAGACACTGAGCACTCAATTCATCCTCTAATTCACTTGGATATTTATCCCTGGTGATCAAAGTCTTTAGTCGGGCTTTGGTCACCAGTGTAATGTCTTCATTGGCATTGTTTCCTGCCTGTCATCCTGGAAGTGGTGTTGTCTCCAGAGAATGCCTTGGGAGAGGCTGTTGAGTTCATGGACCAGTTAAACTCCCTGCCTGTCTGTGGTTTGAGTTCCCAGTTTCAGTGTGGGTGTGCAGGTTGATGGTGGAACAGCCTCACACGGAGCTGGTCTAGGTGGGGTGTTGGTGTCTGACCTACTCATCTCTTCTTCCTGCCTCTCTCCTGCCCTCACTCTGGGCCAGCAGGCAGGCCAGACCTGCTGCCCTGCACTCCTCCTTCCTTCGAAGAAGCTACCACAGCCTCCATAGCCACGACACTGTCGTCAACGTCCCTCTCTGTTCCCGAGCGATCCCCTTCGGAGACCTCTGAGCAGCCCAGGTACAGGTGAGGACACTCATCCCCTGCTCCCACTGCAGTCAAGTGGCTGCTGTTCCTCTCCATGCTCTGCATCCCAGCAGGCTGCCCTGTGCTCTGGAATGCTAATGACCAATTTTAATTAAATCTCTCCTGGGAGCGAGCAGACACAGCATTGATGGGATTAATTATTGCTGGGAGAAGTGTCAGCTGTTAAGTAGAACATCTCCCTCATGGGGTGGGAAGGTAGATTTGGGGACAGTGTAGAATTTCTGGCTTAAATTGCTCCTCAAACTCTTCTCCTCTGGTTTCTTTCTGCAGGAGGCGCACACACTCCTCAGGGCAGGATGGCAGGTGAGAGAAGGGTCTCATCTCTTATCTTCTCTCTGCTGCTCAGAGACCTCACTTTTATCCCTGTGCAAAGGTTTCTTGGAGGGTTGAGTGGGAATTTCAGCAGCTCCAAGAGTTTGGCATGGTCCTCCGCAGGATGCTGAGCTGCTTCTGCAATTGCATGATCCCCATTTCTTATACAGAATTTTCCTCACAAGCAGCTCCCTGAGTGTGTTGCAAATACCACCATTATTTGATGGGAGGGGGAACAACAGAGTTGTCCAGATTCACCCACCCACCTCACACCAGAGCCAAGGAAGGTCATTTATGTTCCTTGTGAGTAAGCAAACCCCAGCAGCACGAACATCCCTCCTCTGAGCATTTGCCTCTGGCCTGGGTGAGCTGGGAGTGAATTTGGGAAAGGGTGTTGGCTTTCTGAGGCACTGAGCATCCTCTGTCCCACAAAAGTAGCTTCTAGTGTTTTCAGAAACTGTGAGGTTTGAGGTACTTTCAGGTGCTGTGAGGTTTTCTCCCTCCCATGGTGGCTCAGAGCCAAGGGCAAGGGAGGACAGAAGTCCCCTGCTGCAGAGGGATGTCTGATTTAGAGGGTCATATTGTGGAATTATTGTGCATGGGTTTACACCAGTAAAAATTACCCCATTACCCGTGTCAGCAGGATCTGCACGAGGACGCTGCATGTTCTGCTCACTCTGCCTTGGCTTTCCAGGACATTGTGTGGGTGTTGTAGGCTTTGAAATGACATCAGAGACTGAGTCCTGGGATATGCTGTAGCCAGAGTTGCTGCCAGACAGGCTGATGTCCTCTGTCCCTGCTGTCAGTGTTCGGTGCTTCAGAGGAAGGAAAGGATTTTGGAAGACAGGAGTTTGTACCATGTTACAGACATCTGCCCTTGTTCTTTGCTTTATTGGTTTGCTGAGTTTAGAGCACATACATTGTACAAAAATCCCTTTTTGTGGTATTTCCTAATGAAAATATCTCTGGATGCTGCATGTCACTGAATCTTGGTAAATTCCTGTCCCTGGAAGGCAGGGACTGTGAAACACCTCACCTCCTGCAGAATCCATTGTTGGAAATTGCTGAAAATTGGAGACTTAAACCCAGGCCCAGTGGTGGGACCTGTGTGGAAAGTGCAGGGCCTCCCTGGCACCTCATGGAGTGGGCAAGCTGCTGTAGGGTGTGACTGCTCATCCAGAAATAGGGCAGGTGAATCAGAGTGACTGTCCTGGGACTGTTCAGGGAGCTCAGTGTCTTGGTCAGAGTAGATCCATCTGTCACAGATTTCCAGACCTGCACCCACCTCCTCTAGCCATGGTCACCTTTGCTGGTTTTTGCCTAATTTCTCCCTTTCTGGTGCCAGTGCCTTCTGTGCCCTTCCTGGGGGAGCAGGGACCTGTGTAGAGCACTTTGAGATCCCTTGGTGAAAGCCAGTGCAAGCACAAAGTTAATAAAGCAAGAATTTACATTCCTGAGCTGAGATGGGAAGAAAACTCATTCAGTTTTGTCAACAGTGTGTCACACCTCTGGTTATTCTGCTCTGCTGGGGAATTCACTCTGGGTCCAGCCCTGTGAGGAAGAAGAGGAGTGAGTTCCCTGGCATGGAGCTGGACAGAAGGATTGCCCACTGGCTCTGGCTCCAGCCAGGCCCAGCCCAGAGCCGGGCAGTGCTGCTGGTGAACCCGGAGCTCGGCCCTTCCCCGACTCTGTGCCTTCAGCTTGGCAGGCTCCAGCTCCTTCCCGTGGGGACAACTGAGCCAGCCCTGCTGGCACAAGCAATTACTTTAATAGCATGAGGTATTAAAGTGAATACTGTCAGAAACAGCTCTGGCGTGCAGATAAATCTGATGGCGACCCCAGAGCAGCTTTGGGGCACTGGGAGTCTTGGAAGAGGTCGGAGGCTCTGCCCTTGTGCTGGGCTAACTCTGGACATGAGTTTTCCCTGGGGGCCAGTTCTCTTTCCTCCCATGCTCCATCTGACTCTGCCTGTCTTTCCTGCAGCACTGCCTAATTAACCCCTTCCCTCTTGTCCTCTTTTCCCACTATGTTATTCCTGACCACTGCATCTGCCAAGACTGACTCTTTTTCGTGACAGTTTTGGTTTATCCAGACCGTCAATCCTGGCAGCTCTGACTGCACCCTCTGAGCCAAAATCAGCTGCTTGGTCTGTGCTGGGAGCTCAGGGCCGTGGTGGCAGGAGCAGCTGTGTGCTGGGGCAGAGCTGCATGAGGGGCTGGGCTGGCTCAGGACTGATTCAGGCTGACCTAAAATTGAGAGCTGTGCATAACTCATGCCCAGCTGAGCCTTTGGGCCTGTCTCTCTTGGCTTTCCAGGTCACACGAGGAGGTGCGGGTCGAGGAGGAGCAGCAGATCAGTGTCGAGCTGGAGCCCAAGTGTGATGTTGAGATTGTAGCTCCTGAAGAAGAAGAAAAAGAGTGAGTGTTTTGGAGCATTGGGCAGCTTTGCAGAGCCCACACTGTGGGTTTTGGGCTGTGGCTGCTTGTGCTGGAGGCTTTGCTGAGCTCCAGCTTTCCTGGAGGGATGGGTGCTCCCCTGACACCTCAGTGGGGCTGACTATGGTTACTTCTCACCTGACCTTTCTGGATGTGACACTGTAGCATCTTCAACGCTTTAATAAATCAGTCCTGCTTGCTCCTACTCTGGTTGCAATGACTAGACTGTGGTTTCTTTCCCCTCTGCAGAGAGGCAGCTTCTTCAGCCTGTGCCATTGTCACACCCACAGCCACCACAGAGGTGGAGACTGCCAGCCAGGCCTCGGAACCAGCCAGCCAGGCCTCGGATGAAGATGACGTGCCAGTCACAGACATATACTTTGTAAGAGACCTTCTCCCCCAACCCTTGGGGTGTGATGGGGAGGGTTGGACGAAGCTGCCGGTCTCGGTTCAGGGCCGTGGGTGCCCTGTGCCGTCTTGGTGTGGAGCACCTTGAGATCTCAGTGTTGGGTGGGTTTTTGAATGCAGGGAACTGGATTAACCCTTGGAGAACTCAAAGCAGAGTCTAGTGAGGCTCACACAAGTAGCTGTGCTGCTCCACTTCCAAGCACAAGTGCTGAAGGGCTTATCTAGGCCAGCGCATTCACTCCTGGGACAAGCCAAGGTGATGTGGGTGCAACAGAGAGGTTTTTCCTTCCTCAGCCAGAGATCCTGGCTGCTTTCCTGGCACAAACCCTAGAGCCATGGGGAGGTGGTTGCAGGGGGTGACCTTGGGCTCTGGTGATCTCCGGCTTTTCCTTTCCCTGCAGGCTGCGTTAGGTGGTGCAGTGGGAGTCTAGTGCTGAGCCAGGGAGTAAGTTGGTGGTTGGCAGAGAGTGCTGTGGAGCCTGGCACTGTCCCTCTCTCAGCTCCTGCCATGGCTGAGCAACTTCTGCAGACCAGAGAAGAGTTTCTAGCAACATGTACCTGTCCCGTGGATTCCCAGAGCAGAGCTGAGCTCTCCCCCATGCCTGGGCACTGGAGGCCTCATTAAAAGAGGGCTCCTCCCTGCTCCGACTCATTGCTGGTGGTTCTGTGGTGCTGGAGATGAGCTGAGCCCATGAGATGGGCTCATTCAGGCTAAACTGAAAATGGCAACGTTGGCCTTTCCCTGTGCTTGTGTGACTCTGCTGCAGAGCTGCTCACTCATTGCCAAGTCACTTGGAGGCTCATGGGAGCTGTGGAAGGAATCAGCTCCGTTTTACAGCTTGTTTGGGTTTTGATGCATGCTGTTCAAAGCACAAACAGCTCCTCTAACACTGCTGCTCCCTCCTTGCCTGTGGATGGCAGCTGTGTGCAGGCAGATCCTGCCGGCTCCACTGGCAAGTGTCTTCTAGCGAGGGTCAGCTCCTCTTCCTCTCTGTCCCTGGTTATATGAACTCCCCCCAACATGAGGGGCACATTTCTATCCAAGAGAAAACTCTCTGCAATGAGTGCTCATGGAGAGTGTGACTGACTGCTCATCAGCATTTCATCCTTCATCTGAGTTTTGCATTAAATGTGTGTCGTGTGCTGTGGAGTGTTTGTCACTGCTGAGATGAAGGGAAAAGCTGATTTGGGTTCCCATGGGTGCTCTCCTTGGAAAACCACTTGAGCTGGAGCTCAGGTGGGGCTGCACCAGAGTGCAGCAGGGTTGGACCACAGCTGCTCCTGCAGGAGTGCTCTGGGTGGTGGGTGAGGGGCTACTGTGTGCAGAGGAGGATTTGGCAAGTCCTGGGCACTGTGATCTGATCACTGGAAGTCTGCTCCTGAAAGGAGAGCACTTCATCCTCCTGTTCATCCCCAGGGAATAAAAGTGCAGAGTGTGGCAGGGCATGGGCGCTGCTCTTCCCTGCACGGCTTTCCCACCCGCTGACCTGTTCAGGCCTGGAGTTTCCCAACCCCTTGTTTTTTGCTTTCTCTTTCATCCTCTCTTTCACATCATCCTTTTTTTCCTCTGTTTCCTTTCTCACCTCACTTGCCCTGGGGGCACCCAGTTCACAGATGGGAGGTACTGGATTTACTCTCCCCGCCAGCGCAGACTCCGAACTACCTCGCGTTCCTCTGGGATTGTAAGTGAACACGCTGGCACAGCACGTAGGGGAGCAGAGCTGCAGCTTTGAAACACTGGGGCCAGCACCCCATTTCCCTGGGCTGCTTGGGCTTTGGATTGGGTGGGCATTAGGAACCAGCCCAGCAGAAATGGGGGAAGCATACCAAAATCACACCAGTGGATCTCCCTGTAGGATCTGGGAGGATCATGAGCTCTGCTCTGCTTTTCTGCAGATTGGTGACACAGCTCTTGGCTGCAGTGTCACCCAACCCTTGGACAAACTGGCAAGTAAGGGGGTGAGGCCCTGACACAGGTTGCCCAGAGAGGTTGCAGACTCTCCATCCCTGGAAGTGTCCAAGGCCAGGTTGGACGGGGCTTGGAACAACCTGGGATAGTGGAAGGTGTCCCTGCCTGT
>JAOXXN010000347.1:936707-958686 GCA_026770055.1 Myrmophylax atrothorax
GTAGGGTCAGAGGAAGGGCTGGGATGGGAGTGAGGGGACCCCAGGCTCATCCTCAGCTCTGGAGGCATCATTTGGCAAGCTGGGGGTGGGGAGGAGCACACACAGGACAGGATGGGGTGGGCTCTCATTCTACTGCCCCTGGCAGAGGTGAGATCCATCCCAGGGCTGGGGTGCCAGGTCTGGGGGTGGCAGTGGGTGGTGTCAGAAGGTGGGGGCACACGGGGTCACTTCACCCTCCTCTTGCTCCCACAGAGAAATTTAACACCTACGTGACCCTGAAGGTGCAAAATGTCAAGAGCACGACCATCGCGGTGCGGGGCAACCTGCCCTCCTGGGAGCAGGACTTCATGTTGTGAGTGTCCAGCGGGTCCCCCATGTCCCCCATCCCTGCTGCTCCCCCTCATCTCCCCAAACAGGGGGATGTCCCCTCCTGCCAGCTCCCCCTGACCCGAGCCCTTGGGGTCACCTGAGTCCTGGAGCTGAGGGGGCAGGTAGAGACTGGGGTGGTCCCAGGGCCTGCTGAGTGGGGGTGACATGAGGAGGGGTAACCTGATACATTTCCTGTCCACAGTGAGATCAACCGGCTTGACCTGGGCCTGACGGTGGAGGTGTGGAACAAGGGGCTCATCTGGGACACCATGGTGGGGACAGTGTGGATCCCCCTCCGGACCATCCGGCAGTCCAATGAGGTTGGGAGCCAGGCATATCCACCCTCCCTGCACGACCCCAAGGGACCCGACACACCCCCAGCTGTCCTTTGATGCCTTCCCCATCCTGCTTGGGGCCAGACCCCATGTGCTGGGATTGTGGGGCCAAGAAAAGGGGTCCCTGGGAGTTCTCCTCACCCCATTTCCACCCCACAGGAGGGCCCTGGGGAATGGCTTACACTCGACTCCCAGGTCATCATGACCGACAACGAGATTTCGGGCACCAAGGACCCAACATTCCACCGCATCCTCCTTGACACCCGCTTTGAGCTGCCGTTGGGTGGGTACCATCTCCGGCCCCCCAGGACTCGAGTGCATCCTTCCTGGCCCCAGGAATGCTTGGGAGCCTTGGAGTCAGCGCAGAGGGTTTGACCCTGTGGCCCCAAAAGCTTGAGGGCTGTTCTGGGGGGGGGGATGTCCACCAACTTGGGTCTTTGTCCTTGCAGATATCCCTGAGGAGGAGGCCAGGTACTGGGCCAAGAAGCTGGAGCAGCTCAATGCGATGCGGGACCAGGATGATGTAGGTGGAGCCAGACCCGGGGTGAGGGGGGTTGGGGGCAGCGGTGGTGCCAGCAGGAGCCCTCACCAGCCCCTGTCTCCCCAGTATGCCTTCCAGGAGGAGCAGGAAAAGCCTCTGCCCGTGCATGGCTCCCAGTGCTGTAAGTGCTGCCCTGTCCCTGCCCCACCATGGGGCCCCCACACCCTCCCTTCCTCCCCACTCCCCGCACTGGGGATTCTCAAAGGTGGGCTCTGCGTCTGCTTTGGAGCATTGGACCCCAACCAAGTGGGGCTCAACTTCACCCCACACCCTGTCCCCATCTGCATTCCCAGCCTCCCTCCCATGTTTGCTGGTGTTTGTTTGCTGGTGTTTCTTTGCTGTCTCCCTGCTCCACAGTGGGTGAGCCTTCCCGTGGGCTGAGGGGAGCAGGGCATAGGGGCAGTGGGGCTGGTGAGGATGGTCCCCTGGGGAGCCTGGGCAAAGGGCAGCAAGGCTGGTGAGGTGGCTTTTGGGTGGGGGTTCTGGCAGAGGGGTCTAGGGGATTTGGGGTGGCACCTCAGTTTGTCCCAACCTGTTTGCCCTTCTGTAATCACCCCAGGGCCAGGCACAACTCCAGCTCAGTGTGTTTGTGCCCAGCCCAGAATATTGCCAGAATGTCCCCTTTTAGTGTCACTGTGCCTATCCATAGCACTGTCCCCATCCTGGGTCAGTGCCACCATGCCCAGCCCCAGGTGCTGGGGCTTGGTGTCACCCAGTTTGGTGTCACCATGGCTCAGGCCCAGGCACTGTCCCCAGTGCACTTAGTGCCACTGTGCTCGTCCCTAGGCCCCTTCCCTGTCCCATCATGGTACTGCACTGCCGAGTCCCTGTCCCCAGCATGGCTCAATGCCAGTGTGCCCCACCTGGATGTGCCCCATTTCAGGGCACTGTCCCCAGCCCAACACAGTGCCATTGTGCCATCTGGGAGATGCTGGTTCCTCCCAACTAACTGTCTCAGTCCTTATTGTCTCTGCCCCTTTCTTTGTAGGTAACTGGAATTATTTTGGCTGGGGAGAACAGCAGAGTAAGTATCCTGCCCTCTCCTCTCCTCCCAGCCTGGGGGTCCCCAGCATGTCCCACTTTGCCTGGCCCGAGTCTCAAGGGACCTGGAGCTGGGGTCCAGCCTGTGGCCTCATGCCGTGACTCTCTGCTGGATGAGGACAATGTCACCAAGTGCCCTGTCCTGGGCAGGGCTGTCCCCATGGGCTGGTGCGGAAACAGCACTGGGGTGTGCCCTCGGGGTGCCCTGGTGACAATGAACAGCTCAGGCTTTGCCTCTGTGGTGGGACTTCAGTGGGGCAGAGGGAGGGTCCCCATACCCTGTCCTCTTTCCCCTCTGCCTCCCCCTCATCTCCTCCAAACCCTTCCTGCACTGAGAACACTTGCAGCCTGCCCCTCACACTGCCTGAGGGCCATCTACCCAGCATGGTCCCACAGCACTGGGGACACAGTGGTGGCACTAACGGGCCTGTGCAGGGCGTGGGGCAGCTTTGGGCCATCCCCTGTCCCACTCACTGTGTCCCCTTGCAGATGATGACCCAGACAGTACTGTGGATGACCGGGACAGCGATTACCGCAGCGAGACCAGCAACAGCATCCCACCCCCTTACTACACCACGTCCCAGCCCAACGCCTCCGTGCACCAGTACCCCATGAGGCACCAGCAGCAGAGCTCCCGTGACTCCTACACCGACTCCATGCAGAGCTACGAGATGGACTACTCAGACCAGGCTCCTATCAGGTAGTGTAGGGTGCAGCTCCCCATTGGGACTCCCTGTCCCAACCTCCCACCCAGGTCACAGGAGCCAGCAGGTCCCTGAGGTGATGCCAGGGATGGCGCTCCCAGGGCGGTGGGTGACAGGGAAGGATGCTGAGGTGAGGAAAAGGGGGATGGTGCTGGCCCCATCCAAGCCTTTCCTTCTCACTGGGAAGTTTTCAAGCTCTTTTGGGTCACTGCTCTCCTCTGTCCTTGCTGGGTTTTTGGGGACCCCCATGCCATGGTGGGAGCTGAGCAGTGGGGTGTGGGCTGGCTGGGCTCACACAGAGGTGGCAGGGACATTTGCCCGACACTTCACCCCTGCAGTCGCAGCACAGCCCAGCCCAACGTGCCAACCCCATCCAGGTGGAGAGAGCCTCCTTGCCGGTGTCCCCATGGCGGCAGGGGATGCCGGGACGTGGCGGGTGGCGGTGGTGTGGCACTGGGACCTCGCTGACCATGTTCCTCTCCTCCCCGGCAGACGCTATGGTAGCGTAGACTCTGCCGCAAACGGACGCAGCGACGCTGAGTCCGGTTCTGAGTCGAGCAGGCGGACCAGCCGCCAGCCTTCCCTTGAGAGCAGGCGGTCCCTAGACCTATCGGATAGGTGGGTCTCTACCTGTGCCGTGTGCCGTGTGCCGTCGCAGAGTGCTGTGGTCGGTCCTTGCAGCCATGGTGAGGCCAACACCAGTCCTGGCAAGGGCGGCCTCGTGCCACCGCAGGGTCCCCGCTCCCCATCCTGGACCAGCCTTGCTGAGGGGCAGCATTGGGGTGCTCCAGGTGCTCCCTCTGATGTCCCTTCTTGCTGCTGCACCTCAGTTCACAGGATTGTGTTCCAGCATCCTGGTCCCACTTGTTGACACTGTGACCATCTGGCAGCACAGCTGCCTGTTCCTTGTCATGCCAGTGGGTATGGAAGTGGGGCCTTGGAGACTCAAATGCCACCCCCTGTTCCTGGTCACCTCTGAGGGAGTGCCTGGCTGGGCAAAAGCCTCATGCAGTGATTTGGGATCCTTGTGATGTGCCAAGGGCCCCTCTCCCAGCTCTGGCCAGGGTCAGGATGGGGAGATGTGGGGTTTCCAGGTATGAGCCATATCTCCTGCACCCCTGTGCCCCAAGTGCCCCTTTCCAAGGTACCTGGATGATGCCAGTACACGTCCCAGCTGGGACCAGCTTGGGCATCCCCCAGCACCCTCTTCCCTGCGGTGTCCCCTGGCATCCCACTGCCTGGCTCAGCCACTCCGGGCTCTGCCCATCCCATCCCCTCATCCCCATCCCCCTCTCCTATCCCCCTCGCCCTGGCTGGAGATGTGGTGTCGGCCTCTTCCTCGGCGTGTCCCTGTCCTGTCTGCATGTCTGCTTCTGTCAGCCTGTCCCCATGGAGCCCCGGGGCTGCCCCGTCCCTGGCAGCCTGAAGGGGCACAGGGACCCCTGCAGTGCAGGCAGCTGAGAGAGGAGGGGGCTGGAAGGGCCAAGGAGGCAGGTGGGGTGGGAGGAAGGGATCTAGCTGGGCAGGAGGAGCGGAGAGGGGACCCCAAGGTAGGGATGATGTTAAAGGCAGTGAGGGGGCTGAGAAGGGTGTCCTGGGGCAGGGGCGCCTGGGAGGGCTACGAGGAGCCCTGGGATGTCAGGGCAGAGCTTGGGTGACAGCTCTGTGGGTCAGGGGCAGGACAGCATGTCTGGCAGCAGCGGGAGGCAGGATCTGGCTGGGGGTGCCATGCTCTGCCCTCACCCCTGGCTGGGGAGAGCCAAAGGGACAGACACTGTGCCCCCTAACCCCACACTCAGTCTAGGCACGGGCAGGAAGGTCAGACCCCGAGAGTGCCCCAGCGTGGGGGGCCAGTCCCAGCCAGTGGAGTCTCCTGAGTCTGTGCCTTCGACTCCCAGGATGAGGAGCCCAGTGCTCTGGTGGGAGCTGCACATCCTCCCGCCCCGGTGCGGGGACTCCAGGGCGCTGTCTGGGGTGACACGGACCCACAAGACCCCTGTCCTTGTGTCCCCTCGCCCCTCAGCCCCACAGGGAGCAGCCGCTACGCCTCGTCGGCCGAGCTGAGCCAGGGCAGCTCCCAGCTGAGCGAGGACTTCGAGAACGAGAGCCTGCGGGACTCGGAGCTGGACGAGAGGGACGGCGACTCCTACCACTCCTGCCACAGCTCCGTCAGCTACCGCAAGGACTCACCGCGCTGGGACGAGGAGGACGATGATGATCTCTACCTGGAGGAGGAGGAGGAAGAGTTCATTGAGGACTATAGTGAGACTGAGGAAGGCTACCCCAAGGAGGAGGAGCTGGAGGAGGAGGAGGAGGAGCTGCGGGAGCAGGACACTTATGAACCCCCTGAGGACGAAACATACCCCCCACCACAGAAACCCCCTGTGCAGCAGCAGCAACAACAGGTGCCACAGCAGCAGCAGCAGCAGCAACAGCAACAGCAGCAACAGCAGCAGCAGCAGCAGCAACCACCTCAGCTGGTCCCACAGCTGAAGCCACAGCAGCAAGAGAGGAAGGAGGAGAGGAAAGAGGAGAGGAAGGAGGAGAAGGACATCTCTGCTCCCCAGGAAGCCCCTGAGGCCCTCCAGGCCCAGAAGGGAGCGGAGGAAGCTCCCATGCAAGAGGCAGCCCCGGAGTCTGAGCCCCCAAAACCAGCTGAGAGGTAGGAGTGGGAACTGACCTGTTGTGTCCTTGGGATGGCACCATGCCTGATGGCACTGAGTGTACTCTGGAGGTATCTCAGGGCTGGGGCTGGTGCCATGGGGCAGGACCAGACACCTTGTGCCGTGTCTGGAGCTTTTCCAGGTGCCTAAGGCATTGAGATGAGGGAAGTCCAACTTGTGCCCTCCAGCCAAGGGCCAGCCCCCTAGGGCACGCCACACTGGCCCAACCACTCCCCATGCTGAGCAGAGCTCAGGGTGTTCAGGAACCTGCCAGGGCTATGGGCCTGCAGGTTTATAATCTGGGACAAACCTGGGGCTGGGCGAAGTGGTGGCTTAAGGCTGTGATTGCTCTCCTGTGGCTCAGGTTCTTGGCTTCCTGGATGGAGGGGGCACCCTGGAGCTCAGTGAGATGAGGAAATTTCCATCCACAGGAGTCAATCCTCTCCCTAGGCCACTCCATGGCCTTCTATGCTGTCAGTTAGTTGGTGGCCAGGTTCCTGGTGCAGCATGTGAATAATTCATATCTCAGGGACAGATTATTGAAATATTATTGACCATTTCCATTTTTGGTGAGCTTCACCCCTCCCTGCAGAGAGGCACCATGATGGGCTTTTCAGTCTTTTATTTGATTTAAGTTATACACCAGAGCTGTGGAATCACTAATTTAAAAGAATGTGCAATGAGCGCTTTTTAGAAAAATAGATATTTAGACCCAAGGGCTGGTGGGAGCCTGGGCACAAGTGGCCTCAGGTCATGGCTGCCTGTGGTGCCCACTGGGCAGGGGGCTTGAGGAGTCCCATACTGGGAATTGAGGACCATGGATTAGTGCTAGGGACCTCATATTAGCATTGGGGACCATGGATTGTGCTGGGGACCCCATATTAGTGCCAAGGACTACAGATAAATGTTGATGACCCCAGATTATCACTGAGGACCTCAGATTAGTACTGGGGACTACAGGTTAATGTTGACAGCCCCAGATTAGCACTGTAGACCCTGAATTAGCACAAGCAAAGCCCCCGAGGGCTGTTTTGGACAGGTTCATCTCCTGAGCTCCCAGTGGCCTCATCCCAGCCTGGTTCTGGGCCTGTCTCCAGTGTCATGTCACACCAGGCTCTCCACAAGGCTGGTGTGTTTAGACAGTTTATTTTCTTTTCCTCCATGTCTTGATTTTTCAGGAGAGGAGAAAAGAAATCACAACACCCAGCATGTCCAGGTGGATAGTTTTCTCTGGGCTTGGAACCAGGGCAGTGTTGGGGGCTCTTCACCCTGGGATGTTGTGGTGGGAAGAGGCCGGAGAACATCCTGATGGGGAGATGGAGGGCAAAGGAAGTTTAATTCACATGCTTGTGTCACTGACACGTGTCATTTGGGTGCCCAGGGCAGGGTCTCCCGAGGGAGGGGCAGCTTCTTGCTTCTCCCCAGTGCTCTGCCTTGACAGTGCTGCCCTTTGCTTTTTCATGTCCTTTCTGGTAGCAAGAAGGGGTTTTGCCATGGCCATGCTGGCTCTGGGCCCATCAGGATCCCCATATTACAGCCTCAGTCCTGCCCAGGGTGTGGGGGCTGATTCCTCCTCCCTGATGCCATGCTGGGAGGTGGTGACAAGGGGTGTGTGTGCTTGCAGGGAGCAGGTGGAAGAGGAGGTGCAGGACCCCAAAGCACGAGCCAAAGCCAACTGGCTGAGAGCCTTCAACAAGGTCTGCATGCAGCTGCAGGAGGTGAGGAGCCCCTGGCCACTGCTGCTGGGCTGGGGGCACGGCCCCTTCCTACACCCGGGCAGCTTCCAGGGGCATCCCCTCCCCACAGACCCATCCTGACCTGGGGCCCCCAAAGGTGGTGGCCCCACAACCCGTTTCCTGCCAGGTGGAACCCCTGGAGGGGCCAGGAATGCTGAGGACCCCCCCGTGTGTGCTGCATGTGTGTGCTGGTGTGACCCCTCCACCCTCTCTCCTCTGTTGAGTTGACAATATTTTGTTTTGTTTTTAGACTCCATCCTCCATCTTTTCTTTTTGTTTTGGCTCTGGATTCGCTCCCTGGGGTTTCGATCCCCCTCCCCACTGCTTCTCTTTTCAGTTGTCCACCACCATGGCCCTTGCACCCGCGTCTCCCCTCCCTGCAGGGAGGGGGTGTAGCCTGCCTGCAGGTAAGCATGTCCACCTAGAACCTCCCAGCCACGCGTGTGCCTTCCCTGTCTATGTGTGTGTTTGTGTTTGTGTGTGCAGGGATTGCCTCAGGAGGGAGGGATAATGGTCTCTCTCCTTCCTCCTCCCCTAAAATAATCCCCTCCCAGCAGGGAAGGTGGCACTGCTGGACCATCCCTGCACATACCCCCACTTCCATGTGCTCTGGCTTTTCCCTGCTCTTCTCTCCAACTGCTGTGGGTCCCTGAGGTCCTGCTGAGCCTTTATGATGCTTCTGCACTCCCCCAACCCCCGAATTTTAGCACAGTGTTGCCATCCCCCCTGCTTTGCCTGCCCGAGCCCTTCTGCTGAAGCCCACCCACCGCTCACCCAGCTCAGCCTCCTGAAGATATTTATTCCCAGTGCCAGCTTTTTGCTGGGAAGAGCCCCATTGGTTTTGGAACACATTTTCTGCCCACCTTACTCATCCTCCCGTGCTCCCCCAGTGCTGGGGGCACGTTGGGGTGCTCACTGCCCTGGGGAGTTGTGCTCCATGCTGGTGGATCTCACTGTGCCCCTGACACTGTTCCGTGTTTTCCAGGCCCGTGGGGAAGGTGATGGAGAAGCCAAATCCCTGTGGTTCAAAGGCGGGTGAGTACAAGGGGAAGCTGGAACATTCTGCCCCCAGGATCTCAGCCACCTCCTCATTAGGATGTGATTAATGAGCTCAACAGTGGGCCTATGCGGGGAAGGGTTGCTGAGCTGTGGGCATGCAGGGGGGCCAGATTTTGGGGCTGAATGCTGGTCAGTGCCTGCTGCTTTTGGAGAAGCCAGCAGAGATGACACTGCTCTGTGTCCCCAAAGCCACTGCCAAGGGGGAGAGCAAGAGGTGAGTGGTGATGGGACTGAGTTGGGGTGACAACTCCTGCTTCCCTCATGGAGTGATGCCATGGGGAATCCTGAGCCTGTCACCTTGATGGGCTGGGGATCTTAGTTCCGTTTTGCCCTTGCAAGTGGCTCTGCCATGAACCCAGGCAGAATGTGGCAGTTTTCCCTGAGAATTCCCAGATCACACCAGGGATTTCTCGCAGACAGGGCTGCAAAGCAACATTCCTGCCTCAGTTTCTCTTGCAGTGGAACTCGAGGCTCACCTGCTCAGTGCTTTCCTTTGGGGTCCCAGAGGGAACCCCCAGCTCTCCAGCCCCAAGCTGTAAAGCCAAAGCTGACTAAGCCAAATGGGCTGTGTTTCTCCTGAGTTTCACTGTCACACTTCACATGGGGAAAATCCATTTTCTGCCCAAATCCCCTTCCCCCTCAGCTTTTAATCCAGTGATCCCTGCCCCAGTTGGGATGGTGGTGAGGATGGGGGTCCCATGGATAGGTCCCAGCCACAAAGAGATTGCTTTGCAATTCTATCTACCAAATCCTAGATATTAGGAAGTTATTCTCTGAGAGGGTGGTGAGGGACTGGCACAGATAGCAAGAGCAGCTGTGGCTGCCCCACCCGTGGTAGTGTTCAGGGCTGGGTTGGACAAGGCTTGAAGCAACCTGGGGTAGTGGAAGGTGTCCCTGCCCATGGCAGGGGGTGGGACTGGTTGAGCTTCCATGTCCTTTCCAAGCCACACCAGTCTTATGATTGTATGAAATCCCGAGTGCCCATAGGGCAATAACAGGGGGCCCCTTCCTGCCTCAGTGTCCCCTTCCCCGCTGACTCTCCTCTCTCTTGCAGGCCTGGTGGTGGGCTGATCATTATAGACAGCATGCCGGACATTCGCAAGCGAAAACCCATCCCCCTAGTTAGCGATTTGGTGAGGTTCCTCCTAAGGCACCACCCCCACAGCTGCCGGCTTCGCTCCCGCTGCGCCCCACCAGACCGCGCCGCCCGTGCCCTGCTCCCCAGCTGCCTCTAACTTGGCTTGTGTTCTCTGTTTTCTTTCCTGTGTCCTGGCTGGGCCTTCCCCGCGGCAGGGGGGCGGCTGTAAGGTTTCTGCGCTGCATTAACAGCATGCCCGACATTAAGCCTGGACGCAAATCTCTCCCTCTAGTCAGCGATCTGGTGAGCGCGGTCCGAGGGGTTAAAGAGAGAGCGCCCTTGGGTGCTGCCGGCCAGCCCTCAGCTCCCCCAGCCCTGCCAAAGGGGGGCGGGGGTGTCCCAGGCTGGTTTGGGGGGCTCCTGGCCCTCCTTGCAGTGGGGAGCTGTGAGGATGGCACAGCTGGGCTCTCCCTACCTGAGGGTGCTTCTCTTTAACGGAGCTCCGGTCCCTACACCAAGCATCAGCCCGAGGCTTCCCGGGGCTGCTTCTGGTTTCCCATTTTTTATTGTTGCTGTGTCCGTGGTCCCTCCCTGCCCCACTGCTGGTGCTGGACAGATGGACCCAAGTGCCAGGGGAGGGGTGGCAGTAGTTTTCCAAGCTGCTCAGCCCCTCTGCTCCTGTCTCCATTGTCCTGCCGTGCTGTCACAGCTCAGTGTGTGGCGCTGGGGACCCCCATGTATGGACCGCCCATGCTGGGGTCCCTTCTAGCCCCTGGGCTCTAATGCACAGGATCACTCTGCTGTCCCCTCCCTGGTGACAAAAGACAGCAATTTTGGAAACCAGACACCCCTTACCCCCAGAATTAGTGGCCTTCCCCTCATTCTCCCTCTCTTTACACCTTGCCAGCTCCACTGTGTGCCCTCCCCAGGGTGCCACCCTCCTGTCCCCAGCCTGTCTCTCCCCCCATCACCCTGCCCCCCCTTGCTGCTCCCAACCCAGTGTGCCCCACCCCCAGCCCACCTGGGCAGCCGCTGATGCTTCTGCACTGTGCTGTGTTGGTGTTTTTGGGGCGGGGGAGTGGGTGGTGATGGGGTGGGCAGTGTGCGGGGTTTGAGGTGGCTGCTACCTTACCCTGCTGGGGTTTGCAGGCTGCAGCCAGTGCTGTGGCTTGGGGGTACAGTCTCCTCTACCAGGGACTGGCCAGTGCTGGGTGAAGGAGGATGTTGCCCCCATTCCTACTGGTTCTGGTGGGGAAGGGGATCTCCTGGGCAGTGTTTGCACTAATGGCCTTTTATTCCCTCCCTTGCTGGCCCTGGCTGCCCACAGGCCATGGTAAGTACCCCTCCACCCCATCTCCCTGGTTGTCTCAGACATGTGTTGAGAGGCTCTGCCCCATTGGGGCTGAATTGGGAATACTGAACTCATTCCAGTCCCACTGCACAGCAGTGCCATCACTGGGAGCTGAGCTGTATTCTCTGGCCCCATATGCAACCAGGACCCTTCCCTGTCTGGGGCTGGGGTCTGTCCTGGGTGTTTTACTCCAAAGGAGTGCAGAAGGGTACCCCCATGCTCTGCTGGACCTGCAAACTCTTATTTCTTTCCCACAGTCTCTGGTCCAGTCCAGGAAAGCGGGAATCACATCCGCACTGGCCTCGAGCACCTTGAACAATGAGGAGCTGGTAGGTTCTGGGGTGGGTTGGGGTGGAGGTGGCTGTGGGGAAGAGGGGCTGAGCCTCGGGGGCTGGGCCAGCAGTGCAGGTGCAGGGTCTGTGCCACACCAGTGTCCTCCAGTGATGTCAGAGCAGCCGGGATGCTCATGGCTGCACCTGGGGATAGGTTCCTGGGATTGTTAATGTTGGAAGAGACCTTTAAGATCATCAAGTCCAAACATCAAGCCAGAAGCATGACCATTAAACCATGTCCTCAAGTGCCACCCTCAGCCCTGCTTGAGCGTTTCTCTCTCTCCTTTCCCTGCACAGAAAAACCATGTTTACAAGAAGACCCTGCAAGCCTTAGTGTACCCCATCTCCTGCACGACCCCCCACAACTTCGAGGTGTGGACGGCCACCACCCCCACCTACTGCTACGAGTGTGAGGGGCTCCTGTGGGGCATCGCCCGGCAGGGCATGCGCTGTGCCGAGTGTGGTGTCAAGTGCCACGAGAAGTGCCAGGACCTGCTCAATGCTGACTGCCTGCAGAGTAAGGACCTGGCTCCACAGCCTCATCCCTTCTGCCCTTGGAGAGTGGGGATGGAGCAGCCCAGGAGAGCTGGGCTCCTGCTGTGAGCATGAGGGAAGTGGTGGGATGGGTAGATCTGTGCTGAGAAGGGGGTAGATCCCTCTGAGTTTGAATTAATTAATGCACAGAATCATTGAATCATGGAATTGTTAAGGTTGGAAAAGACCTTTAACATGAACAAGTCCAACCATCAATCCAGCACCATTATAATCACTGCTAAACCATGTCCTCAAATGCCACATCCACACATTTTTTGAACACTTCCAGGGATGGTGACTCCCCCACTGCCCTGGGCAGCCAGTTCCAATGCCTGACAACCCTTTCCATGAAGAAACTTTTTCCTAATATCCAACCTGCCAGTTCCACCTGTCCTGTTCCCAGGCTCATCATACCCACCTGGAAGAGCTCTCTGCTCTCTCCTGGATACCACCTGCCCCTCCACCCCATCTCACCTGTGCCTGTCTTCTCCCAGGGGCAGCAGAGAAGAGCTCCAAGCACGGAGCAGAGGACCGGACCCAGAACATCATCATGGTGCTCAAGGACCGCATGAAGATCCGGGAGCGCAACAAGCCGGAGATATTTGAGCTGATCCAGGAAGTGTTTGGGGTCACCAAAACCACACACACGCAGCAGATGAAGGCAGTGAAACAGAGTGTCCTGGATGGTACCTCCAAATGGTCAGCCAAGATCAGCATCACAGGTAGGCACCTGTCCTGTTTGGCCATGGGGACAAAGCTGTCCCCAGCACAGGGGCACTGTATGGCCCAACTCCTTATCCTGCAGAGCAGCGTCAGCCCCTGGGGCTCTGTGGGGGATGCAGGTGCCTGTTTTGGGGGTCTTGGTGTGGCTGTGGCACTGATTTCTCTCTCTGTCTATTCTCTCTGCCATGTGTGCCGTGTGTGCCTGTACCGTGTGTGGATGGATGTGCATCCTGTGCTGTGCTGTGCTGCAGTGGTTTGTGCCCAGGGCCTGCAAGCAAAGGATAAGACAGGTTCCAGTGACCCCTATGTCACTGTCCAGGTTGGAAAGACAAAAAAAAGGACTAAAACTATCTACGGCAATCTCAACCCAGTCTGGGAGGAGAATTTCCATTTGTAAGTTCCCATCCAGTCTCCCCATCCCCCTCCATTGCTATGCTGGGCTGTACTGGCTGTCAGCATGTCCCTCTGGGGTGGGGTAGCCAGCTGGACCTCATCCTGCCCCCACTGAGGTGGAAGGGGATGCTGGGGTCCCTTGGGGGTGCTTAGTTTTGTGCCACAGAGGGTTTGGCATCCAGGCTGTGTTGGGGCTGTGCAGAGCCCACTGGGGAAGGTGGGTGCCCTCACATCTCTTCCCTGGTTCCTGCCCTGTGTTGGGATGGTCCCTCTTGTTTAGGGGAACAGAGGATGGGGAGAAGCTGGAAAGGTTTCCCCGCTCATCCCAGGGCTTGCCCCTTGTCGCCTCCCCAGTGAGTGCCATAACTCCTCTGACCGCATCAAGGTCCGTGTGTGGGACGAAGACGATGACATCAAATCCCGTGTCAAGCAGCGCTTCAAGAGGGAATCTGATGACTTCCTGGGCCAGACCATCATCGAGGTCCGGACCCTGAGCGGGGAGATGGACGTCTGGTACAACCTTGGTAAACGGCCTGGGACCCCCAGCTCTGGGGTCCAGAGGGACAACACAGTGTGGTCAGGCTGGGACCCCCAGCCCTGGGCCCCAGGGGGACATGCTACCTGTCCTGGCCTGAAAGCTATTGCAGGAGGGTCTGCTCTTGAAAACACTTGATATCAAAAGCCATTGGGATCAAGTGTTTTCCCAGGGTCATTTGCAGAATGTTTAGCCCAGGAGGTCTAGAGCATCAGTCCTCTGCAAAGGGGAAACTGAGGCACAGAGAGGCCATGTCTCTAGTGTCTGTCTCTGCAGTGCCTTGGTGGCACTGTACCTTGGCCAGGCTGCACATGGTGCTGGGTGTCCCTCCAGCTCTGGCCCTCAGAAACCCTGTGTGCCAGAGCATTCTGCCCCTCCTTGGGGCCAGGAGTGAGCAGAGTTGCTCTGCCTCACACCTCGTCCTCCTCCCTGTACCCCACAGACAAGCGGACAGACAAGTCGGCGGTGTCAGGAGCCATCCGGCTGCACATCAGCGTGGAGATCAAAGGCGAGGAGAAGGTGGCTCCCTACCATGTCCAGTACACCTGCCTGCATGAGGTGAGCAGCCCTGGAAGGCATGGGGGGCACGGCCCCCAGCCCAATGATGCCATCCTGACACCAGCGGCCCTGCGGACCTGACGGGACTCACTTGTACCTCCAGAACCTGTTCCACTTTGTGACGGATTTGCAAAACAACGGGGTGGTGAAGATCCCTGATGCCAAGGGGGATGATGCCTGGAAGGTGTACTTTGATGAGACAGCACAGGAGATCGTGGATGAGTTTGCCATGCGCTATGGAGTGGAGTCCATCTACCAGGCCATGACGTGAGTCACCTGTCACCCACCTGGCTCAGAAGGGCTGCACCAGCCCTGGGAGGGGATCACTGTCCTCATCATCCTCCCCTGCTGCCATTGGCACCCACCTCCCTGCCATGGGTCAGACTTGCCCCAGACCTGTGCACCTATCCCTCCCCTTTTCAATGCACTCTGGCACAGCCCCACCTCGAGTCCTGGGGGCAGTCCTTGAGGCGGATCTAAAGCTGTTGGGGAGTGTCTAAAGGAGGGACATGGAGATGGGGAAGGGTTTGGAGGAGAATGGCATAGGAGCAGCTGAAGGCACTTGGCTTGTTCCACTGTGGCAGAGGAGACTGAGGGGAGATTCCTTCAGGTCTGCAGCTCCTCTTGATGGGTGATGGAGGGGCAGGTGCTGAGCTATGCTCTGGGACCAGGATCAGGACCCAAGGAACAGCTGGAGCTGTGCCAGGGGAGTTTGGGATGAATGTTAGGAAAAGGTTCGCCCCCCAGAGGGTGGTTGGACACTGAACAGGCTCCCCAAGGCAGTGGGCATGGCCCCAAGGCTGCCAGAGCTCCAGGAGTGTTTGGACGACACTCTGGAGGACAGGATGGGATTGTTGGGTTGTCTGTGCAGGGCCAGGGGTTGGACTGATGATCCTTGTGGGTCCCTTCCTGCTCAGGATACTCTAGGAGTCAATGATTCTTGCACCCCAAACCCTGCATTCCCTCCCATGGCCCTACACCCTCTCCTTCCCCATCTCTCCACAGGCATTTTGCCTGCCTCTCCTCCAAGTACATGTGCCCGGGGGTGCCGGCGGTGATGAGCACCCTGCTCGCCAACATCAATGCCTACTACGCCCACACCACGGCCTCCACCAACGTCTCCGCCTCCGACCGCTTTGCCGCCTCCAATTTCGGGGTAAGTCCGATGGTGCGTAAACACTCCTTCCTTCTTCTCTCTCTTCTTTGGGAGGGGGTGGGGGGCTCGGGGAGCAACATGAGCCGTGCAAAACACCCCGCTCCAACCTGCAGCCAAGGCAGCAGCGGGGTCAGCCCCTGCTTGCCCCAGATTTCATCCCACTCCCGTTTTTCAGGAAGGAAAAGAGCCACCATCTTCCTGGGAGAAGGGCTAAATTTGCTCCCGGAATTATTATGGGAGCCTGAGCAGACTGGGATGTTGGGTGGCAGTGTGGCAGGAGGGGAACACCTTAGTGGCAAAATGAGCCACCCCTGCAGCTCACGGGGAGTTTTGCACGGTCTCGTGCACTTTGGGTGACCCTGGGCCAGCCAGAAACTCACCCAGCTGTTCCAGCACCCCACAAGGTGCCTTTCAGGGTGAGTTTGTGGCAGGGCCGGGTGTCCCACGGGGACATGGGCAAGCAGGGGCTGAGCTCTCATCTCGGCTCCCCCCGTGCCATCCCAGAGGCAGGAACTGGTCTCTCTGGGTGCACACGGGTCGAGCCAGGGTCAGTGCCCAGCCCGGGATGCAGTAAGGAGCTGGGTAGCCAGGGACACAGCCAGGACCAAGCACAGCTCCCGGCAGCTTTTGGCTCACCTCCCCGTTCCCGGTGCAGGGAGTAGCTGGAGCCGAGCGAGCTGTGCCTCCGGGTCACGCAGGAGGACGAAACTGTACCAAAAAAGCCGCCTTTTCTCTAACATGGAGGGTTTTAAAAACTTGTCTCTTTCTCTTTTTTTAGAGAGCCTAAGGTTGGGTCCTAAAGTGCCCGGCCGTGTCGCTTTAACCCTGAGTACCCGTCGTGTCCAGTGTTAGTGCTGCAGCCGTTCCTTGGGTGTCGGGGACGCACGGTCCGCCCCGGGCCTGGCTGGGCTGTCCCGGCGGGCGAGTGCCGAAGGTTTGCGGTGGCCAGCGCAGGCTGCGGGCACGGCTGAGCCGCAGCTGGGCGGGCGCGGGACTCGCTGCCCCGCCCCGCGCCCGGGTCCTCTCCCCCAGCACCCGGAGTGCTGCCCCGGGCTCTGCCGAGCCCTGCGGGTCAGCTGAACCAGTACAGCCGGTGCTGGGGGAGCAACCCAGGGCTCTCTTGGGAGGCCCACAGGGTTGTGCAAAGCCTCCCCCCGATAGGATGCAAAGGGAAATGCTCCCTGATAGTGGTTTGTGACAGTTATTGGGAAGAAATTCTTCCCTGTCAGGATGGTGAGGAACTGGCACAGGTTGCCCAGAGATGTTGTGACTTCCAGGGTTCCTTCCCTGGAAGTGTTCAAGGCCAGGCTGGACTGGGCCCTGAGCAACCTGATCTAGTGGAAAGTATCCCTGCCCATGGCAGGTGTGGAGTGAAATGGTGTTTAACATCCCTCCCAGCCCAAACAGTCTGTAATTCTATGATTTGCTGCTTTGCCCTCAGCTCTGACCCCCAATCTGTTCTGCAAGCCAGGGTGGAGTTTGCATCCCCCTGCCCTTCACTCCCTGAGTGGGAGCTGGGCTGAGCTGAACTAAAGCCCCTCAGCCACAATGGAGACCACCCACCTGAATGGTTTCCTGCCCACATCACTTGATGCAGCCCAGTGGGGCAAGTGAGGAGCCCATGGAGGTGTCCAACTCCTGGGGACCACCCTGAAGCTGGGCAACCGCTGCAAGCCCTTTCCCTGCCCTTTTTCCTGAGTTCTTGGAAAGCCTCACTCCAAGGGCTACAAATCCTGCACCCCCATACCAGCTCTTGCCTTGAGCCCAGTCTCAGAGGTATTCCAGTGGTTGGGGCAGACAGAGCAGCATGTCACCCCCTGAGCAGTGACTGGCAGCACAGGGGACACGCAGTGTCACCCCTCTGTCCTACACCACATCCAGCAGGACCACGTGTGCCCCAGGAGCCACCGAGGGCTGTGAGTGAGCCCCGGCCACCAGTGAGGACAGGCTCTTCTCTGCGGGCATCCCCTGCCCTGCAGGGCTCTGATGGAGGAAGGAGGGAAGGAAGGGCAGTAGGACGTCAGGAGGCAGAGGGATGAGCCTGGGGCAGTGGGGGCTGGGCTGGGAGTAGAGAGAAGCAGGGGCTGGGGGAGGGGGTCGGTCCCTGTTGCCTTTCCCACGTTTACCTGCCTCGGGGCGTTTCTCCGCAGAAGGAACGCTTCGTCAAACTCCTGGACCAGCTGCACAACTCCCTGCGCATCGACCTCTCCATGTACCGGGTAAGGTGCCTGCCGTGCCTCAGTTTCCCCACCTGGCTGATAAAGTCTGAACCAACAGGTGGCTGTTTGCTCCCCCTCCCTTGCCCCTGTGAGTTTTGTGGGCAACTCGCCCTCTTTTCTTCCCAGAACAACTTCCCTGCCAGCAGTCCCGAGCGGCTGCAGGATCTCAAGTCCACGGTGGATTTGCTGACCAGCATCACCTTCTTTCGGATGAAGGTACTGCTGGGGCCCCACTTGCCTCATCCCTCGGGGGAGACCTCACTCGCACTGGCACTGGTTCTTTGGGGGTTGGGGTTGCTCTGGCCCGTGGTACCCCCGGGTGAGTGGCTGGAGGTGTGGGTCTGCCCCCAGTGCCACTCCCTCCCTGCACCTCAGGTCCAGGAGCTGCAGAGCCCCCCACGAGCCAGCCAGGTGGTGAAGGACTGTGTGAAGGCCTGTCTCAACTCCACCTATGAGTACATCTTCAACAACTGCCACGAGCTCTACAGCCGCGAGTACCAGACGGACCCGGTGGGTGAGGCAGGGGGGATTCTGGGCACTGGCCTTCCCCATCCCCCACTCCTCTCCTTTTGCCGTGCTCCTGCTCCCTCTCCAGAGCACTCAGCCCCCTGCAGAATGAGCCCCAAGCCTTGGGCAGAGCTTAAGGCCCACTGCTGCATATAATTGAGCCCTGCAGTTGGGGTGACCAGAGTCTACTCTTGTGTCCTCATCCCTCCAGACTAAGAAAGGAGAGGTACCCCCTGAGGAGCAGGGCCCCAGCATCAAAAACCTGGATTTCTGGTCCAAGCTCATCACCCTGATTGTCTCCATTATTGAGGAAGACAAGAACTCCTACACACCCTGCCTGAACCAGTGAGTAGGTGCAGGGAAAGGGCATCCTGTTGTGCCAACAGGGGATGCCCTCATGGAAGCAATGGGAACTTGAGGCCTTTGGAAGTGGGTGTAACACCTATTCTACAAATGGGATAGTTGAGGCAGGTGGAAAGTGTGTGTGGGATGTCTCTCTGTGTGGAGGTCTGGTCCACCTTGTGTTCATAGCCTCAAGTTCTACCAGGGAGGTTCAAGTTGAACATTATGAAGAATTCATGGAAAAGGGTTGTTAAGCATTGGAAGGTCCTGCCCAGGGAGGTGGTGGAGTCATCCCCGTAAGTGTTCAAGGAACAACTGTATGTGGCACTTTTAGTGCCATGGTCTAGTTGACAAGGTGGTGATTGGTCAAAGGTTGGACTCGCCGATCTTGGAGGTCTATTTGAACCAAAATGATTTTGTGGTTCACACTCTCGTCTCACCCCAGGTTCCCCCAGGAGCTGAATGTGGGGAAGATCAGTGCTGAGGTGATGTGGAACCTCTTTGCTCAGGACATGAAGTATGCGATGGAGGGTGAGTCCCCACACACTACTCCAAGCCCAAGGAAGCAAACAGGAGCCGCCCTCTGCTCCCACTTCATCTGTTCCCTAGGCAAACCCATTTCACCTCCTCCTCACCATACCCAACTTAAATCCCATCCAGGAACCACTTCCACCTTCACCCATTAACCTGCCATCTCTGGAGCTGCCTCTGGGGAGCCACCTGCCCAGTTTGGGCCTCAGAGTGACCCCCACACCCTTTCTTGTGCAGAGCATGACAAGCACCGGCTGTGCAAGAGTGCAGACTACATGAACCTGCACTTCAAGGTGAAGTGGCTGTACAACGAGTACGTCACTGAGCTGCCCTCCTTCAAGAGTCGTGTGCCCGAGTACCCTGCGTGAGTGCAGCCCTGGGGGCAGGGAGGGGGGCTGGCACCCCTGGGGCTGGTGGTCTCACCACAGATAGGTCTCTTTTCCAGCTGGTTCGAGCCCTTTGTTATCCAGTGGCTGGATGAGAATGAAGAGGTGTCACGGGATTTCCTGCATGGAGCACTGGAGCGGGACAAGAAGGATGGGGTAGGACCAGGGCTGGACCTGCAGCTGTGGGAGCGAGGGGCTTGTTCTTTGATGCCAAATGTGTCTCCATGGGGCCAAAATCTCCTCCACACCTCCTGCTGACACCACCTCTCACTCCCACAGTTCCAGCAGACGTCAGAGCATGCGCTCTTCTCCTGCTCCGTGGTGGATGTCTTCTCTCAGCTCAACCAGAGCTTTGAGATCATCAAGAAGCTGGAGTGCCCTGACCCCCAAATTGTTGGGCACTACATGCGGAGGTTTGCCAAGGTGGGTGCCTTGGTGGGACTCATCAGCACCCCTGGGATCCCGGTCCCAGCCCTGCCTGGGGCTCCTGGATCTTCTGTGCCACCTCCATCCAGCTGTGGGCAAGGTCACAGGGCACAGAATGCACGCCCTGTGACAGCCAACATGCCACCAGCATACTCTGGAACACTCGCAACTTTGCTAGCACAGGAGATTAATTAATTGAGAGCTAATTAATGAGATACTTGGTTAATTAATATAGATTAGTTAAAACTGGCTCACTGCAATGTAGGAGGGAGTTACATGCAGGCTTAGGGGCTGATGCCTTTCTGGCTGTGCTGGTGATGAAGCTGCCCATGGAGACCAGATGTGCTGGATCTGGCTTCCAGTATCTGGGGTCAAAGGGCCTGGAGGTCCCAGGATTTTCTCCAGGCATCAGGTTGTTTCACTGCTGTGGAGCTCATGGTTTCCTTCTCTCCCTCTTTCCCCATTGCTGCTGCTGTCTGGGTGCCTCTATTGCTGCCCTGTTTGGCTGCAGACCATCAGCAATGTGCTGCTCCAGTATGCTGAGATCATCTCCAAGGATTTTGCCTCATACTGCTCCAAGGAGAAAGAGAAAGTGGTGATGTATCTCCCCTCTGCTTGTCACCTGCCTGGTGGTGCTGGGCAGGGTTGTCCCCACACAGTGACCCCAGCTGTCCCCTCAGCCCCGGATCAGGTCCCCCTGATGTGGGTCATGCCCTTGGTCCCTTCCTGACAGTTCCTGACACGCTGCCAGCACAGGCTCTGTGCCATCACTCTCTGTCCCAGTGCAAGGTGGGAGGGTCCTGGGGCCATGGGCAGCTGTCCCAGTCATATTTCTTGGTGCTGATTCCTCTCTCCATCCCACCCCTCCAGCCCTGCATTCTGATGAACAACATTCAGCAGCTCCGTGTCCAGCTGGAGAAAATGTTTGAAGCCATGGGTGGAAAGGAGGTGTGTATTGTAGGCAGTCCTTGCCTTGGCTTCCCGGTGGTGGGAGCAGACCCTGGTTCCTCACTGCTGTGTGGGATTCTGCTATCCCCCCCCATGACACCCTGCTCTCACGCCGTGTGGGACTGGGATGGGCTTCACCCTGCCCAGGGGTACATGTGGGGTGCAGAGTCCTCAACTTCTCCAACCTGTCCCTCCTCCAGCTGGACACAGAAGCCAGTGATATCCTCAAGGAACTGCAGGTGAAACTCAACAACGTCCTGGATGATCTGAGCCGAATCTTTGCCACCAGGTACACTTGGGAGAGAGGGCAAGGGTGGTGGGCCACAAAGAGGTGTGGGGATCCAGGAGCTGTGGCTGGGGGCCCTGTGGGGGTGCTGAGCCTGTGTGTTGTGGCCCCCAGTTTCCAGCCACACATCGAAGAGTGCGTGAAGCAGATGGGTGACATCCTGAGCCAGGTGAAGGGCACCGGCAACGTCCCTGCCAGCATCTGCAGCAGCGTCGCGCAGGATGCCGACAATGTCCTACAGCCCATCATGGACCTCCTGGACAGCAAGTGAGTGTGGAGGGCTACAGAGACCCCCACCCTCCCCAGTGCCCCTCCTGACCTTCTCCAGGAGTGTGGGGGACCTGCAGGGTCAGGGTGACATTGAGTGCTGTGGAGTCCTCCAGCCCTGTCTCCTCTCCACAGCCTGACGCTCTTTGCCAAGATCTGTGAGAAGACGGTGCTTAAGCGTGTGCTGAAGGAGCTCTGGAAGCTGGTGATGAACACAATGGAGAAGACCATCGTCCTGCCCCCACTCACGGACCAGACGGTGAGTGATGGGGAGGGGGACCAGGGACCCTGAGGCACAAGTGACTGACTGGGGCCAGTGTGGGACATTGCTGGCCAGGTGCCCTCACTGGCTAAGAGGGGGCAGGCACTTCATTGGCATCCCCAGACTTGTCCCCAGCTCCCGACCAGGGAACGGATGGAAGGGAGAAAGGTCATCCTTCCCCCAGGTGCCAGTGCAGCCCAGCACCCTCTTGGCTGGCTTTGTCAAAGGGCTTTCCTGCCACCACTTGTGGCACCAAGAGGGAACACTGGTTCTTTCCTCTCCATCCTTTCCTCAGAGCTGGGTCAGCATCCCATCAGCACTGGCTGTGGGGATGTTCCCTGTGCCAGGAGGTGAAGGCAGAGGCTCCTGGAGCATGAGGAGCCACTTCTGTTGGCCTTGCTGTGGGGCTGGGGATTTCATGGGGCTGGAGTTTCTGTGGGGATGGGAGGCATGTCCCTCAGCAGGGCCGAACTCTTCCTTACCCCTGGGGGGGTTCTAGGGGAGCAGAGCAAACCCAGGGAATGGTCCCTCCTCAGTGGGAGGTTCCTACAGACTTGGAGGCTCCTATCACATTGCTGTTTGTCTGTCCCACTCTGCATCTTGAAGTTTCCTGGGGTGATTCCCTTGGGATCAGACAGGGAAGGGTGACACCAAGAGCTCTGAGCCAGCCACATAGCTTCCCTGTCACTCTTTGGTG
>JAOXXN010000347.1:958786-969402 GCA_026770055.1 Myrmophylax atrothorax
GCTTTTTTCACTGTTACAAAGCTGGGCTCAGACTTCCTTGGAGTTTCTGGAGCCACCAGCCTTCGTGTCACCTTTCTGGGCTGTGGAGTTCCTGTGCTATGTGTATGGGACAGCACAATGATGACCTCTCAGCCCTCAGTTTTGTCACCTCACTGGCACCTTGTCACAGCCCAGACCCTGTCTCAGGTCAGCCCCACATTGCTCTTGGCTGATCCCACACACCCGTGGCCAAAGGTGGCCAAATCTCACAGGAGTGCTGGTGCCAGTCCCCATCCCGGTCCCTGTCCTTGTCCCTTCCCATCTGTGCTCTGGAGGCAGTGGGCCCTGTGCTGGGGGCAGAGGAGGGGTCATGGACACGTGGCTCTGTTGAGTGATCTTCCTGAGCAATGTCAGGAAGCCTTGGAGGAAGCTGTGCTGGGGCTGGTCCCCAGGACAGGGGCAGCCTGCCCAGGTAGCCCTGGGGGCCAGCCTGCATGGCTGGGGGTACATGGTTGCTTGGGGGTAGATGTCGGAGCCTAATGTTGAGCTGAGCCCCCCTGGGGCAAAGCCCCTCCCACTTCAGTCAGAAGGGACCGGGCAGGTGGGCATGAGGCCCCTTTTTGGGGCTGTGGAGAGCTGTGATGTGGTGGCAGGGCAGTGACACCAAGTGCTGTGGCACCTCAGAATGGGGACACCCCTGGCTCTGGTTGGGGTGGGGGCACACAGGGCTGTCACCTCGCTGTGGGGCAGCAGGGACTGGGGAGGATGGAGGAGGAGGGGCCGACACTCACGTCACGGTTGTTCTCTCCAATTGCTCCTCTCGCCTCTCAATGGCAGATGATTGTAAGTACGGCAGCTCCCTGTCTGTCTGTCTGTCTGTCCGCTCTATGTCGGTCCTGGCCTTGCCAGTTTTTGTCTTGTGTGGCTGCCCTTGCCCTGCCCACACCCTCCTTTGGCTCCTGACCTGGTCCAGCTCCGTGGTCCCCACCCCCACCTGGCACTGGCTCCTGGCTGGCACGTGCCAGCGGCCCCTCCGGGGCTCGGTGCAAGGAAAGGTCTTGGACATATTTGCAGTGCTGGGATGTGGGGAGGCACGGGGGGGGTGATGGGGTGGGAGGGGAGGGTGATGGACGTAATCAGGGACAGCAGGTCTTGCTCCATGCTCAGGGCAGAAAGGCCGCTGGAGACATGAGAAAGGAGCAGTGCGTGCCTGGAGTCAGGGCTGCTCTTCCTTCCCCCTGTGCCTCAGTTTCCCCTTGAGGCCCTGGCTGGAGTCTGGCTATGGTGGGGTGAGGGCAGAGGAGGATGTTGGGGGGACATGGCAGTCCCTGCCCAGGGTGCTCCGTGGTGGGACAGGCTGCTGGCAGGAGTTGTGAGGCTCCTTCCCTGATCAGGATATGACTCTGGGAGCCTGGACTCCTGGTTCCCTTCTTGGCATCGCTGCTGGGTCCTTGCATGGCTTTGACTGAGCAGTTTCCTTCTGTACTCTTCTGACCAGTCTGTGGCCATGGGCTTATGCCCCGTGGGACAAGCGAGGGGCAATTTCATCCCCAGTCCTGCTCCCACCCCACGGGGCAAGGGAAGGGCAATTCCATCCCAAATCCTGTCCCCATCCCTGCTGTAACTTGTGTACCTGTACAGGAAGAGCAGCAGGGTGGCAGACAGTGAGTGGGTGCTGGTGCCAGTTCCTGAGGGGGCAAACACCTTTCTGCTGTCCCCAATACATTTTCTGTCCAACAGCAGCACTGGGAGAAGCCCTGGGGCAGCCCAGGACTGAGCCTCCCCTCACACCTCATGGGGACCTCATTGGGACCCAGTGTCCCAGCTTTGCTGAGGTTGTAGGGGACAGGACAGTGGCAGCTCTGTGTAAAAGCTCCTCTTTTTCACCCATGACCCTGTGCCAGGGCCAGAGTCCCTCCTGGCAGCCCTGCTTGGCCCTACCTCTCCTGCTTGCCCCTCCTGAGGCTTCCCAGCCAGCTCCCCTCTCCTGATTCCAACATGTCCCAGCCCGCTGAGCCCCCCCCTCATGGCACTGCTGCCTGATTTCACACCATTTTTCTTGCCTGTGCCAGTGTGGGCTTGTCACTGAGCCCAGCCCTGCACGGACCAGAGCTGTGTGTGCCAAACACAAACCCAGCTGCCCCCTCCCTGTTCCTTGCCCAGTGCTGGGAGCACCTGCCAGAGCTGGAGCAGAATGTGGGAGCACCAGAGCCTACCCACACACAGCTGGGCTCCTGCCTCCCTGTATCTCAGTAAAGACCATCCCTCATGGGCTCAGCATCCCTGTGTCCCAGTAGGAACCAGTTCCACAGTGTGGGCACCAGTTCTCCAGCTAAACAACATCCTGTATTCCAGTAGGGACCAGTTGGTCCAGCATCCTGATGATACTAGTCCCTCACTGAGTATCCCAGTGGGGACCAGTCCCCCAGTAATGGAGTACCTCAGTGGGTCCCAGCAGGGCTCAGTCCCCCTCTGGTTGTCCTTTAGGAGCTTGAGATGTCTCTGCCACCAGCTTGTGGCAACCCTCTGTGCCCAGCCTTGCCCTGTCCCCCCCGTGTCCTGTCCCATGCTGTTCCCCCACCCTCCACTCAACCTCTGACATTGCTTCTACAGGGCACGCTCTTGAGAAAACATGGCAAGGGGACAGAGAAGGTAAATAGCTGTGGGCTCCGTGTGTGTCATCGGCCTGGGGCCACACTCGTGGCCTCACACCTGCCTGTTGTGGAGGTCCAGGCTTGTCTGTGCTTCCTCTGTTGTGCTGTCTGGATGTGGTGTTGTGGTGGGGTGTGCTGTGTTGTGTGCAGGTGGGGGACAGTCACCTGTTCTGTGTCACCCAGGGTAGGGAGCGGTGCTGTGTGATGTTTGCCCCATGGTGGGGATGTGGAGTGTCACCCATCCCTGATGGGGACATGGGGTGTCACCCATCCCCATGGGGTATACATGGAGTGTCACCCATCCCCATGGGGTATACATGGGGTGTCACCCATCCCTGTGATGGGGACATGGGGTGTCACCCATCCCTGTGGGGGACACTGCCCCACAGTCCTCAGCACCCTCCAGCTGCCTGGCCGGGACAGTGAGGGGATGGGGCCCCCAGCGTGGAAAGACCCTCTGCACAACCCCGTGCCATGGCAGGGGCTCAGGAAGAGGGGACCCCTATGCTGGGCTCACTGGGGTCCCTGGGGCTGTTGAGATCCCCTGGATCTCTGAACTTGCTCCCCCCTCCTGCTCAGGAAGGCTCAGCAGGGCTTGCTGAGCCCCCAGCCTTGCCCCAAGGGTTTTCTCCAGCACATGTGCTCTTGCCCTGTCTGGAGGCTCCTCACCATGGGATGGGGCCCCAGCACTGCCCCCTCGACTGCCTGCTCCCCAAATCCTGGGTCTTGTGAAGAGCCATGCCAACATTGGTCTGGGCAATACCTACAGCACCCCCTGCTCCCCCTCCTCTCTTGGGGGACACACTCTGGCTTCTGCCCAGTTTGCTGAGTGTGCTTGGAGAGCTGATTCCCTCTGATTTCTCAGCCTCAAACGAGTTAGGGAGCAAACCTACCCACCTCAGAAGAGACCCAGCACGCTCCTTGCAGTTCACCAGCACGGGGCTGAGCCTTTGCAGGTGTGAGCTGGTGCCAAACCAATGGCACCAGCAGAGAACTGGGCACAGCCAGAGGAGAGCACAGGGCCAGAGCCTGGGGCTGGGGGATGTGGGGCGCCTGGAGCTGCAGCTGAATGCTGCTGGGGCCACCAGTAACTGTCCCTTGCTGTTCTCTTGCAGAGCAGGGTGAAGCTGCCCAGTCACACTGAAGTAAGGACATGGCTCTTCTGCTCCCCACTTGGCACTGTTCCCTCCTCTTGCCTCCTCCCCTTCCCTTGTGCCCTTGTACTCTGGCTTGGGGGGGTCCCAGCTCAGTACAGTGTCCTGTCATGCTCTGTTTCAGGGACAGCAGCGTCCCTAGCTCCCAGCCTGTCCACCAGCTGGGGGAGATGGGGGCATCAGGAGTGGGATTAATGGGACAGAACTGGGTGGGCAGGAGGGTGGGCACAAAGGGTTCATGGGGGATATACAAAATGAGGGCATGGATGGGGCTGGCTCCTGCAGAAGGTACTGGTTAGTGGGAGAGATGGTGGGATTTTTTTGTTGGGAAGTACTGGAGCTACTGGTGCTGGGAGAGGGAAGGCGATGGGAACCGCTGGGCTCCAGTTTAACCAGTTGCATTTGCACACTGGAGGAGCTGAGAAGGGGAGCTTGTGCTCAGCCTGGTAAGGGGTGCCAGCCCAGGAAGGTGAGCGGGCACCTGCCTGTGCCATGGCACTGGCTGTTCCAGTGGGTCCTGAGGAGTGACTTCCTGGCCCCTGCTGTGGTGGGGGCACGGGGCAGAGAAAGGCAGCCTGGTTCCCTGCGTTCCCTGGGGTACCTCCCTGGGACTGGGCAGGTGTGCAGGTGGCAGGGGGGTGTGTGGTGGCTGCCAGCACTGTAGGGTACAGGCTGTGCCCTCCCCATGCCTGCTGTCCCCTGCACTTGCTCTCTGCTCCTGCCGTGTCCAGTGTTCATGTGGTTGGTCGGTGCCATGCCCTGCCAGGCTCTGCTGGATGCAGAAGCAGGTGCTTGGAGCACAGGGAGCAGGATGGAACCCTTGGGCCAAGCTGCTTGTGCTGAGCAGAGCATGAGGACCCTGATGCCAGAGTGACGTCCCTACCTGGGGTCCCCAAGCCCCCAGTTTGTGCTGAGAATTCAGAGGCTGAGACAGAGCTGCCAGTCCTACACCTGTGTCACCTTCCTGGCCTGGGTGGTGGCACCTGGGACTCTTCAAGGAGCACTGTCTGGTCCCCTGGAGGCTGGGGCAGGCCCTGGAGTTGCAACAAGCTTCTGGCTCGACGTGCCCAGCCTGGCCATGGCACCCCGTGCACGGCTGCTCACCAGGGCTGTCCCTGTCTCTTTGCTCTCTGCAGGGCACACAGATGATTTTCAATGCGGCCAAGGAGCTGGGGCAGCTCTCCAAGCTGAAGGTGAGGGTTTGGGGATATGGTCTGGGGGCACTGAGCTGAAGGTGAGGGCTGCAGGGCTGGGTTCCTCTCTGTGCTAGGGTGGGTGGCACGGTGCAGGCTGGCACAGCCACTCTTGCAAGGACACCACCAATGCCCACTTGCTGATATGTCTGGGGTGAAGGGAGAGGGCTCCTGGCCCCATGCTGAGAGCAGGATTGGTGCCCCCCAGGACCACATGGTGCGGGAGGAAGCCAAGAGCCTGACCCCGAAGCAGTGTGCCGTGGTGGAGCTGGCACTGGACACCATCAAGGTGAGGACCCTGTGGGGCTCAGGGTGCCCCCAGGGCTCTGACCCTGAGGCACAGACCTGGGGAGCACTAGGGGCCCCAGCAGAACCACTGAGCATCCTGAGGCCGTCTCCCCTCCAGCAATACTTCCATGCCGGCGGTGTGGGGCTGAAGAAGACGTTCCTGGAGAAGAGCCCAGACCTGCAGTCGCTGCGCTACGCCCTGTCCCTCTACACCCAGGCCACGGACCTGCTCATCAAAACCTTCGTGCAGACCCAGTCATCACAGGGTAGGATGCACTGCCCTGTCCCCGCCCTGGGCCCCTGTCCCCCCACAGGGGCTCGGCTGCCCTTGCCTCTGTCCCAGTGAGGGTCTCAACCAGGCTCACAGTGTGGGGAAGGATGGGTGGGGAGGGAAGGGCCTTTCCTCCCGTGGTTTGCAGGTGAACTTGAGCCATGGGTGCCCAGTGGCAGCCTGGCAGTCCCCAGTCCCCACCAGCAAAAAGAGTGTGTCCCCAGTGCCAGGGCATGCCTGGGCAGGCACAGAGGTGGGGCTTGTGGGTAGGGGGAAGGTCACTCTCTGGCCAGCTGTCACAGTGTTTCTCCCCTCTGGATGGCCCCGGTCACCCAGCACAGGGTCCACTGGATCCAGATGCTGTGCCAGGGCCAGTCCTGGGCACTCTGGGTGCCCACACAACCCTGATTTGGGATCTGGGGTGCCAGGTGTGTATCTCAGATGCTGCCCCCGTCCCTGTCCTGTGCAGTGCAGGGTGCTGGGCACCCTCCAGGGCAGAATCACCCCTCAGCTCTAAACACTGCCCTTTGTTTAGTCCCTTTGGCTGCTTGAGAAGGGGCCTGAGATGCTCGGTGGTGGTCATGGGCCACTGCAGAGCGCCCCAGCCAGGCTCGTCTGCGTCCTCGGGGAGTGGGACGTGCGTTTGCTGTCCGTGAGTCTCCGCAAAGGACGTCTGTCCTGTCTGTGCCTCCTGTACCAGCCATGTCGGGGGCATGGGGTTGGGTCTGGTGGGTGCCAGCACCCCTGGGTGTAACCTGGCCCCAGGAGTCCCACACTCAGAGCTGGGGGCTGCCTGGCGCTCCTGTGTTGCTGCAGTGTTGTCCAGGTGCTTGGCCGTCCGTCTGTCTGCGAGATCTGATCTCTCTTTCTCTCTCTTTGTTTTCTCCCCTCTCCCTCACTGTTCCTGTTCCCCACACGCATCATCTCCCTCCTCTCTTCTTCATCTCCCTCCTCTCTTCTTTTTAATCTCCTTCGTCCTCTCTCTGTTTTCATCGCCTTCCTCCTCTCTTTTGTGTACTCCGTGCTGTGTCTGTGTCTCTTTTTCTCTCCTTCCCACTAGTTCATGGTGGGAAAGGGATTAGGTTTACCCTTAGTGAAGAGATTTATCCTGAGAAGGGTACGTGTGCTACTCGCCCACCCCGCCCCTGCCTGCTGCCAGCCTGGGCTAGTAACAGTCCCAGCACTGCGGGCTGGGGTGGTCCAAAGCCCCACCCCAGCATCCCTGGCCTTGGGGACCCCCAGTGTGGGCAGAGTTGGAGCCCCCTGCCCCCAGACTGCCACTCCCAGGGCTGCTTTGGGGTGAATTTGGAGGAACTCTGTTCAGCCAAATTGAGCTCCCCCAAAGTGGGTTGGAGGCTGTCCCCGTGGGAATAGGAATGTCTGTGTGCGCACTCTGGGCTCTCCACATTGTCCCCAGTGTGGTTGCTGCCTGTGGGTGGGTGGACACCCACCTTGACCTCCCTTGGGGACACATGGCCCTAGGGGGGCTGTGCCATGTCTGTGTCCCCCTCCTGCCCACCCTGCTGCCAGAGGGACCATTACTAGCCTTGCTCCGGCGCACTCCGTGTGCTGAATGAGCCCAATCCCATGGGCCCCGCTTGGCCTCCATCACAACCCAACGGGGGGCCCGGGACTGCACCCCCTGCTTGGCCTCCCATGCCCAGACACCCCCTCCTTGCCCTCCATCACCTCCATTCCAGCTCAGCATGTGGCTCCGGGTGCTGGGGGGGTGGGGGTGGGAGGAATGTGCCATCACCAGCCTCCACCCCAACCTGGCACCCTCAGTGACACGTGGGAACGTGTCCTCCTTCCACTGGTATTCCCACCTTGGGGGCTTTCTGCTGAGCCCTGTTTGATCTCTGTGGCCCCACTGGACCCACAGAGCCTGTCCCTCTGCCTTGCACCCCCTCCTTCACCCATGGGTGCATGCACAGCTCTTGGGGGGGATGGGGTGGGCTGAGCTGTTGGTCGCAGGTCACCCGAGTTCCCCAGGCTGGGGGACCCCAGGGCTTGACATGGTCTTTGGGATAGAAGGGTATGAGGGGTCAGGACAGCCTTGAGAGCCTGGTAGGGCTGTGGCTGCCCTGGTTGGGTCCCTCCTGCCCAGTGCCGTCCCCATGACTCCTCTGTGGCCAGGGCAGGGAGAGCTGGACCACTGTCCTCTGCCCCATCCCAGCCAGGACCTTCAGCCCTGCCTGGGCAAGGGGAGTTCACTGGACCATGTGGACATGGGGTGGGATGGCAGAGTCCACCTGGTGCTGGGGGTGTCGTGCCATGCCCATGACAGCAGTTGCAGCCACACTGCTGTGCCCATGACCTTTTGGCAGAGGCCACTTTGGGACAAAGCCCAGTGCCCACCCCTTGCCGCCCTGCAGTGGGTGACCTGCCTCCTCCAGTGGTGGGGGGTGGTGGGCAGGGGACATCAGGGACAGCGGGGAAATGGGCACTCACATCCCCTCCCTCTGTCATGCAGGCTCTGGCGTGGATGACCCCGTTGGGGAGGTGTCGATCCACGTGGAGCTCTTAACCCACCCTGGCACGGGCGAGCACAAAGTCACTGTCAAAGGTGGGTTCCGCTGGCCGGGGTGCCAGGGTGCAGCAAGTGACAGTGCCCCATGAGCCTCACCTGTCCCCTCCCTGCAGTGGTGGCTGCGAACGACCTCAAGTGGCAGACATCGGGCATCTTCCGGCCCTTCATCGAGGTCAACATCATCGGGCCCCATCTCAGTGACAAGAAGAGGAAATTTGCCACCAAATCCAAGAACAACAGCTGGGCCCCCAAGTACAACGAGAGCTTCCAGTTGTGAGTGGCAGCATGAGCTGGGAATGTGGGGACAGGCTGTGGAATGTGTCCCCAGCATGTGGGGACCTCCTGGGGTTTGCTAGTGAGTTTGCTCATCCCCCACGGGATGTTTTAGGGGTTTTCTCATAGGTAGAAGCAGGGAGGGGGAAGAGTTAAAAGGGAAAAGGCTTTTATAGGGGCAGTGGGGAGGCAGCAGAGCCGGGCAAGGTTGGAAGTGTGACCCCAGTGCCAACCCTGCCCATCCCTTGCTCCCGCTCCAGCACACTGGGGACAGAGACAGGCCCTGAGTGCTACGAGCTGCAGGTGTGTGTGAAGGATTACTGCTTCGCCCGGGAGGACCGGACTGTGGGCATCGCGGTGCTGCAGCTGCGGGACATCCTGCAGCGCCCCGGCTGTGCCTGCTGGCTGCCCCTGGGCCGCCGCATCCACATGGACGACACCGGCCTCACCGTGCTGCGCATCCTGTCCCAGCGCAACAACGACGACGTGGCCAAGGAGTTCGTCAAGCTCAAGTCAGACACGCGCTCGGCCGAGGAGGGCAGCAGTTAAACCCCTCTTGCCCCTGCCAGCCCTTTGCCCCCCACTCCCGGCCCCCTCAGAGTGTCCTCCAGCCATGAATAAGCCATAAGAGTGGCCACAGAGCAGTCGTCATCCTGGCCCTGGGGAGGGGGTGATGTGGCTGCAGTGACAGACCCTCTCTCTCTTCCCTCCCTGGCCACAGTGGCAGGGTGGCAGCGGTGCTGAGCACAGCCAAGTCCCCATCCCACCCTGCAGGAAGGTGCTGGGGCTGGGGGGCTGCAGGGGAGGGCTGGACCCCAGAATGGGTGATGGGACCAATCTGCCCTTCCCAGCATGTCTGAGATGGAGGAACCCCAGGGCCCCATCTCTGAACCTCCACTGTCACACCCAGCCCCAAACCTCACTGAGAGACACAAGGAAAGGGCTGTGGGAGGTGTTGGGTGTGTGTGTGGGAGTGAGGGGCTCTGTGTGTGTGTGTGTGTGTGTGTCTCCTCCCACCTGAGGGTGTTGGTGAATGGCTGGCACAGCGATGGCCCTTTATGCCCATCCCTGAGCATTGTGGTGTGCCCTGAGGGGCAGGGCCCACCCCTGAGCACCTGTACATATGTAAATACCTGTACATACAGGGCAGCCGGCCAGGCTGTGTCCTGCACCCGGAAGGGCTATTGGGGCTGTTGGGTTGGTGGGTGCAGCCCCCACCTGCCCTGCACAGGGTCCCCTCCCTGGCTGGCAGCGGCATCACCGGGCCGGGAGCAGCAGGGAGCAGCCCTCGGCCCATATCCTGTCTTCCCTGCCTTGCTGCCACCGTGGGCTGCCCCACTGCCCCCCACAAGGTGCCAGAGCTTGGGGGGGCAAGGGCTGGGGGCACCAGAGCAGAGGGACCTACCCCCCTTTACTCTGGCCAGTGGGCACCAGTGTCCCTGTGCAGTGCAGCCCATGGGACCTCCTTGGCACAAGCAAGACCCTTCCCACCACAGCCCAGAGGACCCCTCCCTGCAGTTGCCCATTAAACACCAGTTCTGTCCCGCCCCAGTTGCCCAGTAAGCACCATTTCTGTGTGGTAAGTGGTGTGTGCATGTCTCGTGCGAGTGCCTGGGAGGTCAAGGTGTGTGGTGTTGGGGTGGCCACCCCAGCTGGCCAGTTTGCCCCGAATACTGAGGCAGAGGCCTGACAACCCCACAAGACAATACAGCCCTCTCAGTCCCCTCCCACCCCAAAACAGGGTACCCCAACTGGCCCCCACACTCCTTTTTCTAGAGGCTTTGCCTGGGACCAAAGGGTTTCGCTTTCCTCTCTCGTTTCTGTTCAATGTTTACACCCTTTTTCTACAGCTGCTCCTGCACAGCCAGGCTGGGGCTCGGCCCTGCACCCCCGACTGTGGTGCCCCTGGCCCTGTGCCCCCTCCCCAGACTGTCCTGTTGGCATGTGATTGAACTGACCAATTCTGCTCCTGTAGCACAGTGTCACCGATGCCTGTGTGTCTGTCCCGCCGGCGGCGGTGGCTGCCATGGATGCATGACAGTGAGATGTTTTGCACTATTTTGAATTTTTTGGGCTCTGTAAAAATATTTTATTATAACTGACATTAAAAAGCACACCCTTCACTGTGGATCCAGCGGGATGGAGGAGGTCGGGGGGCTGCAGGCACATGGGGGTTTCCAGCCCCTCTCCCAAAATATCCAACCCCAAGAACTGCCAGCTCCAAGGATCAACGGCCCAGGGGTGCTGCAGCACCCCTGGGCCGTTGATCCTTGG
>JAOXXN010000347.1:1038623-1055022 GCA_026770055.1 Myrmophylax atrothorax
GTGGCACTTGGGGACCTGGGTTATTGGTGAACATGGTACTGGGTTGATGGGTGGACTTGAAGATTTAAAAGATCTGAACAATTCTGTGATTCCATGAATCACCATCACCACTCTGTGCTGGGCTCCTGGGACAGACTGGGGGCATTTGACCCCATTTCCAACTTCCTCTGGGTATGCACTTTCCCTGGTTCTCTCTAGGGCAGGGCTGGGCCCAGGGAGCTCAGCAGAGCCACTGGAGAAGCTGTGCTGGCCCAGGGAGCTCAGCAGAGCCACAGGAGAAGCTGTGCTGGCCCAGGGAGCTCAGCAGAGCCACAGGAGAAGCTGTGCTGGCCCAGGGAGCTCAGCAGAGCTGTGGGAGAAGCTGTGCTGGCCCAGGGAGCTCAGCAGAGCCACGGGAGAAGCTGTGCTGGCCCAGGGAGCTCAGCAGAGCCACAGGAGAAGCTGTGCTGGCCCAGGGAACACAGCAGAGCCACGGGAGAAGCTGTGCTGCCCCACGGAGCCCCCTGCACCTCCAAAGCCTTTCCAATGATGCTCAGGAAGGTGTCTGGATCCCACAGTGATGGGAAGTGCTGGAAACCCTCCCCAGAGGCCACAATCCCAGTCCATGCGTGCAGTGGAAGGTGTCCCTGTCCAGGGCAGGGGGTTTGAACAGGATGAACTTTAAGGTCCCTTCCAACCCAACCGTTCCAGCTGTGCCAGAGCTGATGGAGGGGGGCAGGACTTGTGCCCAGAGCAAGTGTTTGAAAACCTATCTGGTGTTTTCTTTCTTTTTTTGTTTTTTAGTACAAGGTAAAACCTTCATTCCAACTTCTCATTCCTAGGAATACAACATCTGAAAGACAGACATGGGGAAAAAAAAGTAATATTGTTATAAAATGTCACATTTATTGCTACATTACTGTTATATACAGGACAGTTCTCAAAATCTACTTTAAAAAAGTTAGGATTATTTAAAAATTCCAAATAATCCAGCCAGCTGTTTTGACACTTGTATAAAATTATTTAAAAAAATGAAAACAATTCATATCTTGAGGCACTCAGAAACACAATTTCATCCCCCAATTGTGATTCATTTCAAAGAGCAACGCATTTCCCACCCCCAAATACTTTATTTTTTTATTTTTTTTGCTGGGTTAGGCATATATATATATATATTTACTATATATATAGTTCAAAACTATAATGTGTATCTGATTTAAGAACAAGGATTTCAGCCACTTAAGTACATCTGGATTTACAGGTAGGCAGCATAAACATCAAAAGCAAGGACCATTTTTTTTAAAGGCCAAAAACCAAAGACAACCCAAAACTTTCTACAGGGTTAAAAATAAACAACTTCTGCAGGCATCTCCCATCTGCTCTCCCACCCCCCATCCTACAAAAATATAGGGAAAGAGCATCCCAGGAATGCTTTGTTTCCCCAGCGAGCTGGAGCCCTCCACACCCAACAGGGTCATTCCCAAGAGCTGGAATCCTCCATACCCAATGGGTTATTCCCAAGAGCTGGAATCCTCCACACCCAACAGGGTTATTCCCAAGAGATGGAATCCTCCGTACCCAATGGGTCATTCCCAAGAGCTGGAATCCTCCACACATAACAGGGTCATTCCCAAGAGCTGGAATCCTCCACACCCAACAGGGTTATTCCCAAGAGATGGAATCCTCCATACCCAATGGGTTATTCCCAAGAGCTGGAACCTTCCAGACACGAAGGGTCATTCCCCAGCATGGGGTTGGGATCATCCCTGTCCTGCCTCTCCAGGTGCCTCTTTCCCCTCTCCCCTCTCCTGGCACACTAACCACGGCTGGTGGTTCCTTCCCTCCCCAACAGGCCCCATGTTACAGGGTTTGCTCCAAAGCCGGTGGATTCAAGTGAATTGGGAAGACGTGGCCCTGGGGAGGGGGGCCCGCAGTGTCCCCAGCTCGCTGCCTCGAGGAGCTCCATGGCTGCCCCGAGCACAGCCCAGGGGTGCAGGGCACGGGGATGCTTTTTAGCAAAAGGCCTTGGTACCAGGACACCCTGTTTGGAAGCAGAAAACCCTTTGCTTTCCTGTGCTGTGCTGCAGCTGAGCCGAGGTGTGCTGGGGTGAGTGTTACACCCTCGCCCTCCACCACGACGGGTACTTGGCTGGGCCAAGGTGGGAAGTGAGAGCCCTGAAGAGCAGGAGGTGGACAAAACCAGGGGAACAGAAATACCAGGGTGGAGAGCCACGGCAGGACTGCCTCCTGCCCTGGGTTGGGCTGCAGGATGGACACAAGGTTTGGCAGAACACTGGAGCCTGCACCACCCTCCTAACCAGAGCCCACACCACTGTGTGAGTCCTGCAGGCCAAGGCACGGCAGTGCTGGCTCCCCAGAAGGGCTGAATTGCCCTGAAAATCAAAGTACAGAGCACCAGGTCCCCCACACCTGCCCCAAAGGCAGGGAGAGGCAGCTGTGCCCTGGGACTGACCTGCAGCACCCACCTCCCAAATCCTCCTGCCTCCACCCCAGCTGATGCCCCATTTCAAAGGGAAACAGCTCAGAGGTGCTGCCTGGAGAGACTGGGGAGCACAGGAGACAGGGCAACACACCTTCAGGCTTGGGGTGGCTGAAGGAAGAGCAGCCAAGCCACACCTGAGGCTCTGGTGTTAAGAGAACAGTCCAGGCAGCAATAAGGTGGGAAACAGCTTCTGCCTTCAGGGTACTGGGGCATGAAGGATGGCAGTGAGCGACCAGGATCAAGCAGAAGGCACAGGAGGGTCAAGGGTGTGTAGAGGAGCCCCAGTACCAGGCCTTGCCCCCTCCAGTTCAGTGCTCAGCTCCTGCAGTACGAGTTGGAAGGGGTGTTCCTGCAGCCTCAGCCCTCATCTGCCCACTCCCAGCTCCAGGGCACGGGACTTGGAATGCTTTTGGAGCTGCTAAAAACGAAGCTGGACCCTGAGAGCAGCAGGGAGCAGGAACTCAGCAGTCATGGGACAAGAGCAGAGAAAATGGGCTGGGTTGGGATCTGGAGAGTCCTGATGACAGGAGAGGGAGTTGCATAGGATTTAACAGGGCAAAGACCTTGTGCAAGCTTGGGGGACAGAAAACAGGCCTTGCTATTGCTGGTGTCAGGCAGGATCGGGGGTGTCCAGTGGCCACGGCTTGCTCTGTGTTAACCAGCACTGCAGGAAGGGCCGATGGCTTGTCTTGGCCCAACTCCAGCCCCAGCTTTGCTTCACCTGAAGACCAGGCCAGGGCCTTGCTGAGACTGGAGCTGGCCCAGGGTCCCCAGTACAGCACAGAGCAAGAGGAGCTTGTGCCCCACTGGCCCTGATGTTGGCAGCAAAGCGCAGGGGGTGCAGAGTTGGGTGTTTGCAAAGCCTCCTGTTTCTCAAGCCCCACCCCAGTCTGCTGAAGGGAGGATGTGCAGAATCCCCCAGCAAGGGCCCAGGGCCCAAAGGCTGTGCTGGCTTCAGTGGGGACACTGGGGGGACACAAAGGACCTTTGAGAGTAGGTTCTGCATTGACCCTGGAATTGCAGTTGCTTGGCTGTGAGTTGATCTGACTGGGGGGGGTCATGGGCTGGGGGGTGGCTGCCAAACAGCTGGAATTCTGCTCCTGGGGCTGTGAGCAGGAGCAGAGCAGGAGCAGGAGCAGAGCAGGAGCAGGAGCAGGAGCAGAGCAGGAGCAGGAGCAGGAACAGCAACAGGAGCAGGAACAGGCTGACACCACCGCCCCAGCACCAGCCCAGGAAGGTGCAGGTTCAGGGAGGCTGCAGCTGCTTTGCTCTGGGGCAAAAGCAGGTGAAAAGGGAGAAAGAACAAAAATCTGCAAGTTTACTGTTAATAAACTGGATTCCAGGCACTCCTCAGCACCGTGGCATGAACAACTCATGTAGGGAGGCAGGGGGCTGGCTGAGGGGGAGGAAAGAGGAGACCCCTTGGGCTGGGGACCCCAGGACTGCACCCCAGGACTGTCTCTGCCACAGAAGTGTCCCAAGGCAAATGGGACCCCAGTTCTCCTGCCTGACTGGGATGCAGCCTGGGAAAAGAGGAACTAGAACCTGCACAGAGGGGAGCGCAGTCTTTTGATTCCCTGGCTGATGAAGGAAGCTTTGGGGGGGCTCTGTGGCCCCCCAACAAGGAGGGGCACATGGCCCAGGAGCCCCTGTGCATGCAAGGCTGAGAGAGGAAGCAGAAAAGTGAATAAATGGCACTCTACAGCCTGTCACCCACCTGGGACACCTCTCTTGGCAGCACCACGGGTGTGAGGGACATGCAGACAGGCAGAGAAGCAGGTTTGGGGATCTGTAAGATCCCAAGTGGAATGCCAGCATAGCCCTGGGAGGGCACAGACCTGGCCCTGACTGATCACAACACCTAAAGACAAGAGTTTCAATGCTCCAGGGTGACATCTCAGGGCTGGCCTGGTGGTATTTCGGGGACAGCCCCTGACAGTGCTCGCTTTTAGAGAAGCCACTTTCCTGGGCAGGTTACAGGCACCACATTCACACTGAGCCAAACACACTGGGAAGCCAAAGGAATTTTTCCTTGGTGCACTTCCTGATTGCTCCCTGAGCACCTGGAAAACAGAGATGCCACCGAGGCCACACTGGGCTGGCACACAAAGCCGTGGCATCGAGGCAGCTCTGGGCACAGCACTGCCACCCACACATTGTGCTTTCATGCTGGAGGAACCAAGATCTCCTTCAAACCCTGGCTCCAAGGGTTTGTCCTCAAGGATCTTCATCCAAGCCTTGCCAAGGAAGGAAGTTGGCTGGGTTTGCTATCAAGAAAACAGCATCTCAACCCCCGAAATGCAGCTAAAAAGCCTCACCTCTGTTGCAATGCTTGGGTGTTTGGGGATGGTGGGAGAGGCTCTGGCTCATCAGAAATCCTCCCTGGCCTGCAGGACTTAGAGAGATGAAGAAGTTCAGCAGAAGTTTGAACAGCTCATAAATCTTCTCAAATTTCCAATTTTGTTGAGTTCCTAGAGTTTCCTTGACTAGTCCCTTTAAATCCAGTTGTCCATGACTGCCACCTCCAATTCTTGTGGCAAAATCAAAGGGTTTAGGAAGCACTTTTAAAATTTTTTTTGTAGGGTTTCAAGCTTTCCAGGGTTGGGACACTGCTCCATCCTTCCCAGTCCTTGGGCAGGGGCACTGAGCCAGCTGAAAATCCTGGGCAGTGAGAGCCCTGTGGCCCCAACACTGTCCCACTCAAGCAGCAGGAATTCTCATGGAAGGAAGCCACCTCTTACAGCTGCAAAACCCCCAGATTTGCACCTCAGAGCATGAATGGGAGTCAAGGTTGTCCCACATGGAGGGAAACCTCATCCATCTCACTGCCCAGTGCTTCAGTAGCCAGAAGAACCCAAGGAAGGGAAGTGTATTAACCTGATGAGCTAATTAGGCTGAAAGGTGTCTGTTGAGACAGGCAAGAACCTGGACTGCTGGAACCACTGACTTTTCCTGGCCTTCCCAGGGACAGAGTTGGGAGCTGCTGTGGTCTCAGGTCTCACCAAGGAGAAGAAATGGTGGGAGCAGCAAGCTGAGGAAAGCCAGGAGCAGCCAAAAGTTTCAGAGCTATGGTTGGAGGCTGGGGACCTGGGGCAGTGCCAGGGGCAGCAGGGACAGTTCCAGTGCTGTCCTGGCACTTGGAGTGGCTCCTCTCAGAGATGCTGCAGGAGCTGAGGCCACGGTGCCCAGGTGAGGTGAGAGACAAGCACTGCTCTGAGCACTTCCAGCAGGGTTTGCCAGAGCACAAAGCACAGCCACGAGCACAGAGGAGCACCAGGAGGTTATGCCACAGCCCAGGATTGCTGAGAAGTGCTACAGGACCTCATCCTGTTTGCCAGTCCTTCCCTTTCCCTGTGCCCAAGCAGCACAGCTTCCCCAGCTCAGGCTGGAGCAGCCAAGGGGAGAGATGGACCCTGTGGGGGAGAGGGGATGTCCTACCACACTCCTTGTCCCCATGTCCCCCCCCAGGCCAGTACCCATGTTCCATGCACTGTCCTGTCTGACTGAGCTCTGCCAGGCACATCTGGGCAGCTGTGGCCCCAGTCCAAGAGCATTCCAGATGTTACACACACTCCCCAGGGAACTGCCCTGCTGCCTGCAGAGCTGGGAAGAACCAGGCACAAAATGTTTCAGAAGGGAAAGGATAGAGAAGAAACAAGAGTAAATTCCCAGTGGATATTTTTCCATGGCCATCTCCAGAACGGCTGCTGCAGCTCAGCAGTGCCCAGCACCTCCTTCCTTTGCTCCACACCTCCAGGGCACCCCGTGGGGCTGCTGGGGATCCTCCTCCTTCTGAGCACACCGGAGTGGTCTGGAGCAACACTGGGAATCCCTGGGAGTGGCTGGCCCAGCTTGGCTGCTGGAGCATGTCATGCAGGAGCGGTGCTCCTGCTTCCCTCCTTCCCAGCACGGAGAGAGGAGCCCACATGCAAGTGAAGTGGCCACTCACATCCCCATGGGAAGCCCATGCCGAGCTCAGTTTGCCTCCAAGGATGCTCTGGAGATATGACAGCAGGTGACAGCGGGGTGTGAAGCCCCTCTTCCTGAGCCTGCAGCATTTTCCACTTCCAGTGGTGGTGACTCCAGTGCCGGGAGAAGGGATCCTGCTGCTGGTCACGGCTTGCCAAGGGCTGGAGTGAGCCCACGTGCCAGGTCGCTGCCCCCTTCCCACTGCCAGCACCTGCAGCTCTGGCTGCCTGGCCCAGTTTCCTGCTGCTGCCTCTGCCTCTTCCCAGTGCTCCAGCTTTGTTCAGTTGGTCTTTGTTCAGTGTTGCTCCTGGAAGTGCCTCCGACAGCTCTGGCATGTGGGGAACAGACGCTTCCCTCCGCCCTGGGCTTGCCTCGTGCATCCGTGTTCCTGCTCCGCGTCACCTGGAAGCGCCCCAGGCTCTCGGATCTCCTCCATCCCTGCTCTGTCCCAGCAGCTCTGGGACAGCCGTGGGGCCTCCTCTCCCACACTGGACCGTGGGGCCTCCAGGATCTCTGGGAATAAAGCAATCCTTGCAGGGCACCTCGGTCACCTCCCGGCAGGAGCGGGAGCGCTGCTGCCACTTGCCTTGCTGTTTAACTTCCTTTTCCCAAATTAGAAGTGGCCAAAGCAAAGAGATGGTGAATTCAGCACATTGAGTTTGTTTGTTTTTTATCATGGAAGGTACAAGCCAGGCAAGGAAGAACATCTCCTTGCTGTGGCTACATTCGCTTTTAGTGGCTTTCCGAGCCGAATCTGAGAATTCCTCTCTTTATATCCAGTCTCTCTTAATACAATTTTAATATTCTGGTTGATCCTAAAGATGCAACGTTAACTATAGAAACAGCAGCAGAAAAGCGGAGGGTACAAGACATGTTTTTATACAAAAAAAAATTCTTTCGTCGCTTACAAAACATATGCAAAAGAAGCTAAAAAAAACCAAAAGGCATTGCTATTTGTTCTACATAAAAAATCTCATAACTAATGTTCTTTTTTTTTAAAAAAGAAATATCAAGCTTAGGCACAATTTTGCTGCTGGCTGCTTGTGAACAAGCCAAGAGAACACGCCACTCCCTCCTAACTGAGTGATATGTATTGACTGTTCTGCACTTTATACTTAAGGCAATTTTTTTTGTTTTCATTTTGTTTTTGACAAAGTGTTTTTTGCACCCCTTACGTCACAGCAGGATCTGTCCGCGTGTGTCAGTATGAGCAGTACTACAGTTCATGGTTCAAGAAGGTTGCAGGTCACACCGAGGGCTTTCTTCCTACAGATCTTTGTATCCAGAGAAACAAGAAGATCTGCAAATAAAATAAAATAAAAAAAAAGAGTCTGAAGTGATGGAAACCCAAATGAGAATATAACTGTGTTCTACTCTCAGCCCCGAGGCTCCTGCTGCAGCCTGTCCCTGCATGAGGCAGCCCTGAGGGTCAGTGGGGCTGCAGCAGAGCTGGGAAGGAGCTTTGCCTTAGTTCTGGTCAGGCCACCCCCAGGCACCCCTTGGGACAGGGGACACTGAGGGATTGTGGTCCCTACAGGCACTCCATGCCCCACTGCTGGGGGATTCTGGATCTGCTCAATCCTTGCCAACATCTCTGCACCACTGGGATGAAGAGGCTCAGCTGCTCCTGGCCAACCACAGGGCTCCCCTAAAAATGGGGACAGACCCTCAGGGCCTGTGCCTGCCATGGACCCACTCTGGGATTTTCACCTTCTGTGTCTCTCTGGCATTTCTGGGACCTGCTCATTCCCTCTCATAGAGCCACAAGGAAAAGGAGTTGCTGGTTTCCAGTAGGCAACTGGGGCAGGTCTGGGAGATGCAGAGCAGAGCTGAGCTCACTCAGGAGCCCCCATGCCCCCTATGGGGACCAGAGGCTTTGGGTGTCTATAGGGCACACGACACACACAGAATCATGGAATGGTTTGGGTTGGAAGGGACCTTAAAGCTCATCTCCTTCCAATCCCCTGCCATGAACAGGGACACCTTCCACCGTCCCAGGCTGTTCCAAGCCCTGTCCAAGCTGGCCTTGGACATTTCCAGGGATGGGGAGTTCCCAGCCTCTCTGGGTAACCTGTGCCAGTGCCCTGGACACACAAAGTCACTGATTTCAGGTAAGTGAAGCAGGACTTGGCTGGTGCTGAGAGAAAACGGGGCTGAGCAGCCAGAGCAGAGCAGTGTTGTTGGCACGGGGTCAGGGTGTGGGATCACGGGTGGGGGCAGTACCTTTACATGTGTCCAACAGGGTTGTGACCATCTCCTAGACCAGGATGTGAAGCTGAAAGTGCCATCTGGGGGTCTCCTACCACTCCAGACACTTTCTCCTCTTCCCGACGCTTCAAGCAGGCAGCTTTAGGGTTCAGGTTGCGCTCTGTGCCAGGGACAGCAAGGGAGGGGGAGCAACCTCAGTGTGGGCAACACATCACACATGGCAGCAGCACCCAGGAGGGAGAGCGAGGACAGAGTCCCAGAGCAGCCCCACGGGGCCATGAGGGCAGACAACCCCCGTGCAGCTGCTCCTTGCTGTGCCTGCTGGAATTTGGCTGGACCCCTTTGAGCAGAACCCCAGGCCTGGCTGGACCCCCACACCAATTTAAACATAGAATCCCAGAATGGTTTGTGTTGGAAGGGACCTTAAAAATCATCCAGTTTCATGGGCAGGGACTCCTTCCACCAGCCCAGGGTGCTCCAAGCCCCATCCAACCTGGCCTTGGACACTTCCAGGGATGGGGCAGCCACAGCTGCTCTGGGCAACCTGTGCCAGTGTCTCACCATGTGCTTGTTACAGGAACCCCCAAGTGCCTCAGCCAGCTCTTGGAGTTGGGAACTCAGTTTTCCAAAGCTGCTTAATGGGATCCAGGTGCCAAATTCCCATTAAGCAAGAGGGGAGAGGGAGAGAGCAGCCTTAAATCCACCCCGGGCCAGGGCTGGGGAGAGCTCAGCCAGCCCCCAGGGGTGCTGCTGGCACTGTGAACACACACCTCGCACCGAAAGCAGGAGTCAGGACAGAGATGCACAAACATGCAGAGACAGGGGGAGAGACAGGCCCCGAAATGCCCCTGCCAGCTGGTACCATACCTCGTACTTGCTGCTCCAGGCCCAGAATGACCTGCACCGCTTGCTGCAGGATGATCAGTTTGGTCTGTGCTTTGTCCGTTTTTAAGTGCATCTGACACATTCGTCCCAGTTCCTTAAAGGCCTCGTTAATGTCCCGCACACGCACCCTCTCCCTGGCGTTATTGGCCATTCTCCTCTCCCGGTCCCTCAGATCTTTGTCCTCCAGTGACAAGGCCTCGTCTGTACTGCTGGGTTCACAGCACCACAGGGATTAGTCAGGGGGTGGTACCGAGGGGGGGTTATGTTGCCATGCTGGGAGTGCTCCTGGTGTCCACTGCAAATGGCCCAAACAGCCTCACTTTGCAAAGCCAATTCCTCTGGGTGCTTCCAGGTGTGGCCCGGGCTGTGTCACCTCTGCGAGCCAGGTGAAGGTGCTGCCAGCACAGGGCCAGGTGCCCACGGGGCTGGAGGATGCCCACAGAGCTGGAGGGTGCTGCCAGCATGGGGCTGGAGGGTGCCCATGGGGCTGGAGGGTGCCCAGAGGGCTGGAGGGTGCCCACAGGGCTGGAGGGTGCCCATGGGGCTGGAGGGTGCCCAGAGGGCTGGAGGGTGCCCATGGGGCTGGAGGGTGCCCAGGGGGCTGCAGGGTGCCCAGAGGGCTGGAGAGTGCCCAGGGGCTGCAGGGTGCCCAGGGGACTGCAGGGTGCTGCAGGGTCAGTGATGTGACATCAACACCGACACCTTCTCTCCTCTGCAAAATTTTGCCTTCCTGTTTTTGTTTTTGTCTGAAAACTCAAAGTCTGGGGGAGGGTCTCAGTCAAAAACATCAGGTCTGTCCCCCCCAAAAGACTTTCTGGCAGGAAGTAAATCCCTCTTTGTAAGATTTCCTTCCCAAATTCCACCTGCAGCTCCCAGTGAAGGTGTTTCGGGCAGCAGTGCCACAGCAGCAGGAGCAGCCTGGCCTGGCACCCTCTTGGGAGACGGGGCAGCACCAGGGGCAGGAGCTGAGTGCCTGAGCTGCTGCTGAGGATCAGACTCGGATGCAGACACTGGATCCCACCAGAACAGGGTGATTTTCTTTTCCAGGCACAGTCAGAAGCTCTAGGAAAGCCTCTGCTGCCAACAGCACCCCAGGGATGCCCGAACAGGCAGGAGGAGGGGGAGGCAGAGTTGTGCTGGCAGCACCTTGAACCATGGCCTTGCCACAGCCAGTCCCATCCAAAGCCCCAGTTTATGCACAGACGACCTTCTCCCCCAGAGCAAAAATTCTTGCAGGAAGACACCTATCTGAGAAGTGCCCTTGGGTGAGCCCTGGCACTGGGACAGACTGTAGCCTTCCAGGGGAACCACATGGGGATAAGCCTTCAGTGAAGAGGGGCCACAGAGTCAGAGCCTTCCTGGGGGGCTGGAGAGCCCCCAGATGGTGTATGGATGCAGGAAGGGGGAGCAAGGGCTCCCCAGGCAAGTGTTTGCCTGTGTGGGACAGAGGGTTGCCCACTGTCCCTGCCTGCAGTCTCTCCTTGCTGCCTTGTCCCCGTCCATGTCCCCTTCTCACAGCCCCACCTGGCACTGCCACTGTCTCTCCAGAAGCCCAAGACAGGCTGGGGGATGGGGCCACTGCCCCCCCCACTGCAGGACCCCATTTCACTCCTCCCAGCTCATGTTGGTGGCCTTGGGTCCGGGTTGGTGGCTCTCCTTGCATGTCACAACTTGGAAGTCACACCTGGGCAGGACAGAGCCGTGTCCCTGCCACCAGCACGTGCCACTGGCAGCTTGCAGGGGGTTATAAGGGTGGGATGCTTTGGCTGCCTTGTGCCCCTCTCCAAGGGGTCACCTACCTGTCTGCCTATGCCCTCAACCTTCTCCTTTCCCTTCCTGTCCTGTAGCTGCTGTGGCAGCAGCAGGTCCTGACAGCCCTGGCTGGGCACACAGGGACCCGACAGCCCCGTTCCCACAGCAGCACTGCCAGAGGGGCTGTCAGGGTGGGATTCCCTCCTGGAAACCCACAGAGAGAGGACACTGGCTGCCTGCACTAACACTCCTGAGGGCAGCCCACAGGGCTTGGCCACTTCCCTGGCTGCCTCCAGGAAGGGATTAAAAAGGGACAAGCGTGGGAGACCAAAGTGAATACGGTGCCAACTCTGCCTAACCCCTGCCCCCGCCCTCGGTCCTGCCTTGGATTCGTGAGCAGCAAGTACAAGGTAGAGTGGGACCACCAAGGGGTCACGGCTGGGGACTGTCTGTAGGAGATCGGAAAGAACAGAACCAAAAAATAAAAACTCGAAATAAAAAAAAGTCAAAAGGAAGGGGAAATTAAAAAAGAGACAGGAAAAAATATACATGTTATGAAAGGCAAAAAATTACAAACTGAAGAGAGGCACAAAGGACTCCAACATCAAGGCACAGCAAGGCCAGCAGAGAGGAGCACAGCCAGGCACAGCCCCCGACGCGTGTTACGACAGGCTCTGCAGAGAGAAAGGGGTTATCCTGCCCCGGCACCGCGGGCTGGAGCGGAACATGCACTGCGGGATGCGGGAACAAAGCGGCCACGTCCTCCGGAGCGGACACCGAGCCCTCCGCCTCCCATCCCACGGGGATGGGTGCACAGAGGGGGCACACAGGAGGTGGGTGCACACAGCGTGGGTGCACACGGTGCGGAAGGAGGTGAGGGTGTCCTGGTGAGGGGGAGACCCTGCACACGCCTGCTGGCAGCTCCAGGCTCGGCTCGGAATGTGCAGAGCTCCCAGCTTTTGTCTGGGACCAGTCAATGCAGGCAGCGAGGGCTGCTCAGCCCGGGGCATCCCCCTGCCCCTCGCACAGCTCCGGTGATCCCAGGGCTTTGCCAGGTGCCACACTGGTGGGACAGGAGTGCAGAGCCCCCTTGGGCATGAGGGGGACAGGGATGCGATCAGAAGCAGCCCTTGGAGGTGGCAGAGCTGGGTCCCTCTGGGAGATCCGCTGGCTGGGGTTTTTCCAAGCTGGCCAAGCACTGAGCACCCCCTGGCTCGGGGCAGCGACGGCGCAGGGTCCCTGCGGGGACCAGCATGCAGCACACGGGGTGGCAGTGGGGAACGAAGGAGAGAACAGCAGGAGGGATGCAAAGAAGGTAAAAAAAATAAAAATAAAAAGGACATCAACAGCCTTGGGTTGGTCTCCAAGGCCACAGGGGAGAGAGACAGTGCGAGGCACCACAGCACGTCACAGGAGACAGACAGACAGACAGCCCCGTGCCGATCAGATACGTAAAATATCACCACTCCGGGACCCTCACTGACCTCTAACTTGTTGCTCCAGGTTCAGTATGACTGAAACGGCCTGGTGTAGGATTAGCAGTTTGGTCTGCGGTTTTTCGCTGTTTAGGTGCAGTTGGCACATGCGTCCGAGCTCTTTAAAGGCCTCGTTGATGTCACGGACCCGCAGGCGCTCACGGGCATTATTGGCGACCCTCCTTTCTCTCTCTCTCTCGGCTTTTTGCTCTGGGGGAAGAAGATCGTCCTCCTCATCCTCATCTTGACTAATGGTTTAAAATAAGAACGAGACAGGGACATTCCTCGTGTGCACTCTCAGCACTGGTCAACTCACAGACAAGAAACACATGGTGAGGCACCGAGATGCCGAGCCCCGCGTGGCCCCGGGTGCCCGACGGGACACGCTGGCCTGTGCCACACACTCGAGCACAGGAACACACAGGGACTTCACAGAGAAGCAACTGAGGCTCTTCTTCTGCCTCTTTTTGGTTTGTTTTGGTTTTAAACAAGAAAGAAAGAAACCACAATGCGAACAAAGCTTGTTGCTGGGAAGGGTGCAGGTGGGCCTGGAGAAGGTGAGGGCCAACACTGGAATCCCCAGCCGGAATTTGGGAAGACACAACACTCTGCCTCCAGGGCAGAGCAGGGTGGGAGCTGGGCACCATCACCCTGTGAGGTCTCTGAACTGGTGGTGAGGCTGCAGAGCAGCCAGCATGCTGGAAGGGCTCTGCCTGACCTGCTGCCACTTCTCTGGATGGATGTGACAGAGGACACAGGAGCCCAAAGCAGACAGCAGAGACACCCCAAGGCAGGGAAAAGGACAAACCTTCCCTGCCTGGGGCTGAGCACTCGCTCCTTCCCGTGCACCACACACACAAGCAGGTGCAGCTCCTGTGGGTAAGGGGCATCCCTCTGCTTTAGGAGCACGAGGAAGCCCTGAGGCCACAGGGAGAGGAGCCAGCAGGAGGGTGTGAGGCCACACCAGGTTCCTGGGGTGGGCAGGGGCTGGGGATCTGTGCCGCAGGACAACCCTCAGCCTCACTGGGCCAAGCCCAGCGCCTGGCCGGTCACAGCAGCCACACCCCAGCCCAAACACCCCCAGCCTGGGAACAGAGTAAGTGAAGGGAGAGACCTGTTCAAAGAGCACCTTGTTCTGTTCCGAGAGGGTTTCAGCTCCTTCTTCTCCTCCTCTGAGTTATCTGCCACCGACGTGTTCTCTTCGTCCTCCTTCTCTTCCCTCTTTATTTCGCTCGTTCCCGAGGAGACGCTGCTCCGCCCCAGCCCTCCGGACAAACCTGTGGAGAGAGCAGAGCCACCCACGCAGGGGGTCAGGGGCCTGACCCACACGGGAGGCTGGGGGTCCCCAGGCCCTGCTCCTGCTCTGGCATCCCAAACTCATCCTGCACCGCTGCTCTGCAGCCAGGGAAAGATGGAGAGGTGCTGGCTCTGCCCTGCTGTTGTTCCTTGTTCTCCCCTCACCTCCCAGGCCCTACCAAACAAGAGCCTAACCTCCCCAGCAGAGCAGGGCCTGGGGGGCTGTGCCCACAGCTGGCAGGAGGGACAGGGACATGTAGGTCAAACCTAGTAGAGTTAGATGGGATACTGGGAAAAAATTCCTCCCTGTGAGGGTGATGGGGTCCCAGCACAGATTGCCCAGAGGCTGCCCCATCCCTGGAAGTGTCCAAGGCCAGGTTGGACAAAGCTTGGAGCAACCTGGGCTGGTGGGAGGTGTCCCTGCCCATGGCAGGAGGTGGGACTGGATGAGCTTTAAGGTCCCTTCCAGCCTAAACCATTCAGGGATTCTATGGCACCTCTGGAAAAGGCTCAAAGTCAAAACTGCCCTGTGGATTACGGAAGGAAAGCACCAGCCCTGCAGGAGCATCCACCTGTCACTGGGCTGCTGGTGCACAGGGCAGGACCTAACAGGTGACCCCAACCCCACCCCCCTGGCACAGGTGAGCTCCTGGCACAGATGAGCCACTGGAACAGGTGAGCCACCGTCATGGGTGAGCCCCAGCACAGATGAGCCCATCACAGGTGATCGCCCAGCACAGGTGAGCCCCAGCACAGGTGAGCCCTGGCACAGGGGGCACAGGTGAGCTCCCAGTACAGGTGAGCCCCAGTATAGGTGAGCCCCTGGCACAGGTGAGCCCCCAGCACAGGTGAGCCCTGGCACAGGTGTGCCCCAGCACAGGTGAGCCCCTGGCACAGGTGATCCCCAGCACAGGTGATCCCCAGCACAGGTGAGCCCCTGGCACAGGTGATCCCCAGCACAGGTGATCCCCAGCACAGGTGAGCCCTGGCACAGGTGAGCCCTGCCATGCAGAGCTGCCTTACCACTGTACGTGTCCTGCTGCCTGCTGAGGTCAGGGAGTGAGCTGGGCTGGGATGGAAGTGTGACGTGGTTGTGGAGCAAGGAGGGGTTGCTGGACAAGCCATCTTCGGGGTGACCTCCTCCCACCTGCAGCACAACAAGCAGAGCAAGCCTTAAGGGGGGATGTGTCACAGCCAGAGGGCAGGGGGACAGTCACTTGAGAACTGAACATGAGCTGGGCCCAGCCCAAAGCCCCCATCAGTGCTGTGTCCCTGCTGTGGAAAAGCCTCTCCCTGCCTGGATGCAAGGCTGGCACACTGGGGAGCGCACCTGTCCTGTCTCCATCAAGCACCACTGTTTCTGCCACCTCCCAGTGCCACCAGAGTGAGGGACATCCCAGCAATGTGACCTTGATTGGCTGCAAAGGGTGAGGGCCAGGCAGCCCTTGTGAGCCCAGAGCCCCAGGGCTGTGCCACACAGCTGGGGACTGGCAGGACAGAGCCGGCCCTGCTGCCCACACGCTGGGTTTCCAGCTGGCAGGACACATGTATGATCAAGTCTGATTGCCTGCTCAGGAACAGAGTCCAGGGAGCCTGGAGGGGGATGACCAGTGGTTCTCCAGAGACTGGAGATGGGTTGCTCCAGCAGACAACCAGCTCTGCCAGAAACACGCTGCTGTGAGCACCAGCCTCTGGACAAGGGGGACCCTGCTGACCCAGCATGGCCCCTCAGCATCCACATGCTCTGTCAGATTCCCTGGAGCCAGAATGAGCACTCCCCACATGCAGGGCTGGGACATGGTGCCTGCCCAAACCATTCAGAGCAGGGAATTCCTGGTGATACCTTACACCCACTGGATCCCTCCTCTCCTTCTCCCTGCATACTCCAGGGATAGCTTGAAGCAGTTTTGAGAGATTTCCATGGATGTTGCAGGGGAAGAAGAGCTTTCACTACCTTTGCCTGCCTTGAGAAGGGGCATGGGTGAAGGGCACACAGAGCTTGTGCCAAGGTCCACATCTGTGCAGAGGGTGGACTTGGTGAGTCCAGAGAAGCTGTGGCAGCTCCACCCCTGGAAGTGTCCAAGGCCAGGTTGGACAGGGCTTGGAGCAACCGGGTCTAGCGGAAGGTGTCCCTGCCCATGGTGGGGGGTGGAATGGGATTGGCTTTAAGGTCTCTTCCAGCCCAAACCATTCTGTGATTCCACAGTTCAGCTGCCACAACGCTCCCAAGTACCAGGTCCTGCCCTTTGGCCACTCCAACCCCCTGCAGCGCTCCAGGCTGGGCACAGAGTGGCTGGAGAGCAGCCAGGCAGAAAGGGACCTGGGGGGACTG
>JAOXXN010000347.1:1180251-1192001 GCA_026770055.1 Myrmophylax atrothorax
ATCCTGTCCCATCCTCATCCTGTCCCATCTTCATCCTGTCCCATGTACTTTCCTGATGTCAGGAAGGTTATTTTTAGATGGGATAGAAAGAAGGCAGGAAATACCAGTTTGGTCTTGGTATCTGGAGAGCCACCCCTATGGTGGGAGATGAACTAATGATCAGCATGTGCTGGTCCTGAATGAGCAGAGCAGCTTCAGGGTGGCCCATATTGCTCTGCTCATGGGGACTTTTGAGCAGTCACATGATCGTGGTGGTTGGCAGCACCCTGTCAGGGTGGTGCTGTGCCCACCACCAGCTGCCCCATCTCCTGCTTAAAGGGGCACTCCACCAGCATCAGCCTGGTGCCACCACCCCAAGGACTCAGCACCTCAACTCAGCTCCTGTCCCCAGGGATGGGCACACAAAGCCCAAGGCACGGAGGGGACAGGAAGAGTTTCCTGCAATGGTGAGAAGCTGAGTCCAAGCTCCCGAGATGTGCGCCCACACTTGGCTGGGACACATTCCCTTGTGGATGGAGATGCATCCCAGAGGTTCTGCTCCATCCCTTCTGCTCATTGGCCACCTGGGAGAGCATCTCTTTCAGTACAGACAAGACCTCAAGCCTGGCCTGTTGGAGACAACCCAACCACCACCATCCCAGGCCTACATCCTCCATGAGGCCCATTCTCCAGGTCTCCATTTCCTCCCCCATCCACCACCCTTGGGCCCCACCATTCCAAAGTGTCCCTCTGAATAAACAGGGTGGTTGTGTGGAGAACCCAAGCGTGGCAAACAAGGATGAGCCCCGGGAGAGGACACATCCCCATCGATCCGCTCTGCCAGGCCTTATCTGGGAAGGTGCATCCGGAGGGAACGAGGAAGAGCTGCAGGGGACATCTGGCTGCTGGAACCCTTGGCCCCCATCTCCACGGCCCAGGTGAAGATCCTGGCGTCCTCTTGACTGAAACCAGGCAGAGTGGCTGCATCTCCAGCCCTCCTATCTCCTTGCAGAGCATGGCAGTTCCTGAATTGCCTGGCCGTGGCGGGCTCTAATGGCCCAGAGCTGATGTTTTATTGTCGGGTTTAAAAGTGTAATTAGTTCAAGTGTAAACAAAAAAACCTTGCTTAATTAAGAATTTTTAAACAGGGCAGAGAGAGATTCCGGAAACATTAATGAACCCCAGGCAAGCACCATAAAATTGATCGAGGGAAGAGAGACAGTGAGGGCCGGGGGAGGGCTGAGATGGGGATGTGATGAGAGGGTTTTACCGCAGAAATCGCCCTCAGTTGACTTTGGCCCTTAATGCTGCAGTGCATTTGGGAGGCTGTTTATGGCCATGGGTCTCCATAGAAATCCCTAATGATTTTTTATGCATTAATGGGAGCCCCGGACAGCGGCAATATATTGTTTAAGGGGATGGAGAGGATCCTTTTAAGGCTGAGGTGTTATAGATCAAGAGTGACGAGATGGGCCCTGGGTTGGGGTTGCCATGGCCTGTTGGGCCCCATGCCTTGACAAGGAGCCACTGCCAGCCTGTGCCTCTAAGAGTCCATAAAAAGAACAACTAAAACCAAAGTGCTGTTTTCCCACCACTCCATCCCTCCCTTCAAAGCTCTTTTTGGCTGGTGCCAGGAGAAGTTAAATATATCTGCCTTTCTCATCCATGAATAATGGGGTTTGTGGATGGGAAGAGGGTCTGAGAGTTTCCCATCCAGACATCTCCAGGTATGTCCCTGCAGGTTGGTACATTGTGTGTAGGTTGAAACGTCTGCAGCAGGACGAGGTGCCTGGAAGGTCCTTCTTCTTCACATTGACTGGGAGGCAGCCAAAGGCTCCATTGGGCCCTGGTCAAGGCCAACTGGCCTCTCCCTGGATGGCTGGGTTGGGTGGCAGGAGGTGATGGTGAAGGTCAGCAGAAGGCAGAGCCTTGAAGATTTTCTCTGTGTGGGTGTCTTCTTGAAGATGATGAGTGGGAGGACTGGGAGGGTCCACAGTAAAATGAAAGAGAAAGAAAAGTCACCTTCTGGCTTAGGAAAGGTCATTCCTCTTATTCCACAGGCAGGGGTGGGGAGCTCTCTGCTCAAGGAAGGAGTCCTGCTGCCTCTCTCTGTCGTGGTGAGGGCCCAGCTGAGCTCACAGTGAAGAGCAGCCCATGCTGTTGGCAGCTCAAGGACTTTGAAGGTCAAGGCACGTCTCAGCTTTTCCCTTCCTGGCCCAGCAAAAGGCCCCAAGTTTGTCTTGCTCAGTGCTTTGGAGCAGCCAAGTCCTGGAGAAGTTCAGCAACGTACAGTGCACCTGGTCAAAGTGCCCTTGGGAGACCTCCATACCACAGGCAGTGTCTCTTGGAGTTGTGCAGGAAGGTCCTCCTCATTCTGCCCCAGAGCTCTGTAAAAATCATGTTCAGTGTCACCACAGGCCACCAAAATCCTCAGAGAGACACGGGGTCCTGCCTGGAAGCCCACCTTCAACCTGTCATGGTTGTTCCTGTCCTCCCCTCAGCAGAGATGGAGAAGAAATCACCCAGGTATCACGTCCTACTGCACTTGCTGCTGGTGTCTTCTCCCTTCTGGAGTACATGAACTCAACTGCCTGCTACTCTTGTCAAAGGCCACGTCTTCCAAACATCTTACTCCTGTTCCTTCCCTTCATGGTTCTCCAGGTTGTCCACGTTTTCCTTGCAAATCTGGGGCCCAGCCCAGCTGAGAGGCTTCACCAAAGCTGAGTCTAACAAGAGCATGGCTGGTGCCTCACCTGGTCCCTGTGCACTTCCCAACCTGCTCAGGGATTTTCCAAAAAAAGCAGGACATTGTGGGCTCCACTGGGCACTCAGGATTAGCTCTTCCTAAGGGACTGGAATGACCAGGGCCATCAGGTGACACACCAGACCTCAGGGAAACCCACCCTGTGAGCTGTCAGCTCCATGGCAGGGCTTTGCTGGACAGAGAGAGGGCCTGGATGGCCAATGTGACAGAAAACATGTCATAGAATCACAAAATCCCAGACTGGCTTGGGTTGGAAGGGACCTTAAATGTCACCCCATTCCAACCCCCACCTTGGCCAGGGATGTCACTCTCTGGATCAGCCTCGGTAGATGATCCTCACTCAGTCTTCCAGCAGCTCTGGCAGAATTATCTGGAGGTAAGAGAAGTGAGGTTTGGGGTGTCTAGGCCATGTCCAGGGGCAGATACACCACCAGCCACGTGGGACAGGCTGTGCTGCTGAGGGAGGGACGGCTCCACCTGCAGAAGGAGGTGGAGTTCCACTCGGAGATGGTGGAAGAGAAGAGCTGAGGTCAGCAGGTTATTTCCTGTGAGCTGTTCGGGTCTCTCTGGGGTATTTTTGAGGAACATTCAGTACTTCTCCCTCTCCTGATCACAGTGGGCAAGGAGGGACAGCTGGCAGTGCTGGCCCTGGGCACTTTGCTCTTGCTGTGTGCTGGGGATGCCCACACACCTGCAGCAGTGAGGGAGCCCACCCCTTGCACTCAAAAGAGGCTGTAGATACCCATTGGAGGAGGTCTCTGCCACACCATCACCTCTCCTGTCCCATCACACCCTGAGTGTGGCACAGCACCCACCACAGAGCTCCTGCAGGGCACGATGGGCTCCGTGGGGCTTTGTCCTCCCACCTCCTCTTCTGTCTTCTCTGCCTCTTCCTTCATTATTTCCCTGCTCCTCCCACCCTCTCCCTGCCTCTCCTCCTTTCCCTGGCTTTTGTTCCTTCTCTCCTCTTCCCCTCCCTCCTCCCAGAATCCTTCCCCCATCTCCAATCCCTGCTCCTGCTGCCCAGGCTGTGTCAATTAAGTATCGATCCCCTGTTCTCTATCAGTGGTCAGCTGAGCTAACCAGTCCTGCTCGCTGCTTTTCACAGGGATGAATAATAACAATAATAATAAAGGGGTAGGGGGGAGGCAGCTGCTCTTGGTGCCCACAGCCCTTCACCTCTCCCTACCCCGCACACAGCCGCCCTCGCCCCCTCCACAGCTACAGGCAAAATCGATAGTGTGCCGAGTCAGGAATGGAATATTTTTATCCTCTAATTGGGAAATGTGCTTTGACAAAGCCCAAGGAGCAGGGAGGGGGCCGGCAGATACTGTACTGAGCGCCAGGGAGGGCGGCAGAGCCCGGCCAGAGCAGGGACACGGCGGGTTTGCTGCAAGGAGGAGACTGTGCTGGGCACTTCATCTGCGTCCAGGGCATGGCTCTGGAGGACTGGGGCAGTGTCTGTCCCATGGAAGAGCCAGTCTTGACCCAGGGTATGTCACCACAAGGAAAAAAAGAGGACAAAAAAGCCCATTCTTCCCCTCAGTTCCTTGTCACTGCTTTGCTATTGCAGTTGCAAGGAATAAACTGTGTTCTCTGCTCCTGGCTGGCATTCCAGGGCTGCCCATCCCGTGGCACAGGGACTTGCCCAGGCCTGGGGGTGCTGAGCAACATGGGACAGTCGTGCCTGGGACATCACCAGCCCTCCCTGGGTTATCCCTTGGGAGATCCTTCCCCTGCAAGGCCCAAGGCAGCTGGTGCTGAGGTAACTGCAGAGATGCAGGTTGGACTCAGTGACCTTAAAGTTTGTCTTCTGCAACCCTAATGGTTCTGTGCCCACAGGACTGTCAGTGCTGCCATGAGCCTCGTGCTGCAGCTCCAAGTTGGTCACAGGTGGAAACACCTTCCTGTCTCCAGCTGTGCCAGGTGAGGTGTGTCGTCTTTGCCCAAGGCAGCAAATCAGAACTAGACAATCTTTAAGGTCCCTTCCAACCCAAGCAATTTAAATTCTTTGAGTCATCCCCTTCCTCCAGTCAAACCAGTTTTTGGTGGGTTCTCAGACACCACTGGGTCTCCAAGCACCACTGGAGACCAGACAAGGCCATGGAGGGACCCCAGAACACAATTCCCAGTTCCAGGTCAGCCTCCATCCCCAGAGGGATTTAAAAGAGGTGTTGATGTAGCACTTGGGGACATGGTTTAGTGGTGGATGTGGCAGAGTTGGGTTATTGGTTGGACTCAATGACTGCAGAATCACAAAGTTATTTAGGCTGGAAAAGATGACCTGGAGCTGCTGCTCAGCCTGAATGTTGGGGCTGCAAAGGGGACATTCTGTGGAACAAGGAGATTTGAGTCTTTTCTCCCAGGTTACAAGTGACATGAAGAGAAGAAATGACCTCAAGTTGCCACAGGGGAGGTTTAGATTGTATATTAGTCCAAAATTTCTTCATGGAAAGGGTGGTCAGACATAGGAACAGGCTGCCCAGGGCAGTGGTGGAGTCACCATCCAGGGAGTGTCCAAAAAACCTGTGGAGGGGGGACTTATGGACATGGTTTAGTGGTGATCACAGTGCTGGTTAAAGGTAGGAATTGATGATCTTGGAGGGTTTTCCAGCCTTAGTGATTCTGTGATTCCATGAGGATTGTGCGAATCTCCGAGTCCTGGCTCTGCAATCCAACCCCACTCCCTCCCTGAGGCCACAGAGGTTGGGGTGAGTTAGTCTGTTGTCTCTGAATTAGTTCCCAGTCCCCAAACTGGGGGCATGTGTCCTCCTGCTTGGCTCTTAATTAGAGCCCCAGTGCTTGGGCAGTGCCAGGGCCCAGGTGATGGGCAGGGGAGGGATCCAGCTGGGAATGTGTGCCAGGCTCTCAGGCCCTGCTGCTTTAAACAGCAGCTGAGACAGGAGCTTGGCTGCTCAGTTTGAGGAGAGCTGGTGTGGAAATCAAAGAGAAGATGAGCAGAAATGGCTCAGGATCCTGTGCAGTGACAACTCCCTCATCACACAAACCCCAGGAAGAGTGTTGGCTTCAGCTGAATGAGGTGGGTGAGAGAAAGCAGAGGAAGGAAATGCCCTTTAAAAGCCAAAATTAAATACTTTGACCTGCCAATGCAGGATGTTTCAAATGGTACTTAATTTCCATGTTCGAGGTGCCTGTAATGCCTCTGAGTAAGTGAAGAAGTTACCGGATTTTAATTGAATTTTATCTTCCCGGGTTTTATTTCATGGGAGATGTGGACAAGTTGTAGTTTAGAGAATAAAAATAAAGGCTGAAGACTATTTTTGTCATGACTCTGGGCCAGACCAGTGCAGGTTCAGTGCTCCCACTCAGCCCTGCTGGCCCTGGTCCTCACAGAAGGGTTGCACTTGGCTTGTCTGCTCCAAAGGATCCTGAAGGAAAGCAAAGTGTGACTCAAAAACGTGGCCCCTCTGCAGACCTTGGGGTGGATTTTAAAATCTATTGAAATTCTGTCTCCAGCAAAGAATGGCAGGTTGGAAAGAGCCAACAGAGCCCTCAGGTGCAGGTGCTGCTTTGCAGGGGCATTTCAGATGCACTCAAAGGGAAGGAGTTTGGGTAAAGACCGAGCTGACCCTGCTGAGGCACCCACAGCACAAACCCCACAAACAGCACCAAAAAATCTCCCTACCCAGCTCTGTGAGTGAGGTCTGGGCTCCCCCAGGGTGGGAAGGAGATGGGGCTGGGCTGGCCAAGCACCCAAAGGGTGTGTGAGGAGGGGTGCCTGGGCAGACCAAACCTCACCCATGTCAACCATTTCAACCTCAACCAACAATCTCCTTGAGGAATCTGAAGTGATCTGGAGAAGCCTGGCCTGTTTTTACACCTTGAAGTGACAGCCTTTTAGATCTGGCTTTGGGTTTGCTTTCAAACCCTTTAAACATCTCTCACATCCAACCCCTGCCTGTGCCCTGACAGCACTTTGTGTCTGCCTTTGCCTGGTTTGTTTTTAAGCATCTCTGTCTCGTTGTCCCCTTTGCATGGATGCAGGGGCTGGCCCAGCCCTGAAACCACAACTCTGCTCTTTTCCACCCACCTCCAAACACTTCCAGCCCCCAGACTGACTTGTTTCTGGCTGCCCTTTGCCCTGCCAGTGGTGCCCAGGGCTCGCTGTGCTGCCGGTGGGTGAGATGCCAGTTTGCCCACCCAAGGAGAGGCTGGCTCGGTGCATGCCTTGGGCTGGGGCTCAGCCAATCTGCACAGAAATAAAGCCCAATGGGCAGCTCTGCCTCCCCAGCAGGGCAGGGAGTGAGCACAGTTGCCATAGCAGTGGGCACAGTCCTCTCCCTCCAGCCCTCCCTGCCAGCCTGGTTATTTTTGGTGATTATTTTCCAAGCTGGTTTGAATGAAACCAAGAATGAATTGGAGGGAGAAACAAAGGAAAGTTGGATTCCCCTGGTTCTCCCTGTGCCAAGGGGTGCACAGGGAGGTGTAATGGAAAGGGTACTGGGCAAACTGGAGTGGTTGTGGGGCTGCTGCAACTTTTGGGACACAGAGAGGCTGAAAGATGAGGGGAGATGATGCAGCATCTCCAGGGCTTGGTTGGGAATCACAGAATCATTGAATATCCTGAGTGGGCAGAGACCCCCAGGGATCATCAATCCAGCTCCTGGCCCTGCACAGACACCCCAGCAATCCCACCCTGTCCCCCAGAGTGTTGTCCAAACCCTCCTGGAGCTCTGTCAGCCTTGGGGCCGTGCCCACTGCCCTGAGGAGCCTGCTCAGTGCCCACCACCCTCTGGGGGCAGAACCTTTCCCTGAAATCCTGAATCTCCCTTACAGAGATGAAATGGATGCCTTTATTCATGGGATGGGGCAGGGTCCAAACCCCAGTCCCACCCTCTCTATACAGACCCTGGGAGAGCAATTGGAGACCCCTTTGGGGAAAAGCTGCTGAGTTTAGGAAGGGATTTTCCTTCCCCTCCCAAACAGCGCTGTCAGCCTGGCTGCTGCCCCATCCTGCCCACCCAACAGAGAGCTCAAAGGCTTGTGCCAGGGAGGACAGGGTGGGTCTGGGGGGAGAGGGCAGCTCTGCATCCCCTGCCCCAGGACAGCCTGTCTCTGAGCACCTTTCCTGGGGTCAGTGTCCTGTGCTGTTCTCTCCCTTTCCTGGTGCCAGGGATCAGGGCTGCTTTGCCTCCACAGGCTGCAGGAGATGCCCAGGATCCTGCAGATACCCCAGGAGGAAACAGTGGTGGGTGCCACCCCTACCCATGACAGGGGGCTGGAACCAGATGACCACTAGGGCCCCTTCCAAACCAAACCATTCTGATTCCATGAAAATCCTGCTCTGCAGGTTCCCAGACCACAATTGCTTCATGTGGGATCCCAGCCCAGGGGATGGACAGACTGACCAGGCAGACCTCAGGATTGCCAAGCACATGCAGGACTGCAACAAGGGCTTGAAGAAACATCTACGTGGACAGAAACCTCTTCCTTGGGTGAAGGACCTTCCTCAACATTCCTGGTTATCTTAAAGCACCTGTTGCTGCTCAATTCCACATTCTCCAAAATCAGACCCTTTCATATGCAGTGTCCTGGGCTTGGAACAGGTTTGCTTCTCCTGGAGAACCTGGGACCAGGAATGTGACCAGGTGGTGCCTGGACACCATTCCCTCAGCCTGAGGACCCACTCTGGGGGGTCCCACTCTGATTCACATGGTCTTAAATAATCTGGGAGAAAAGCAGAAAATAAGGCAACAAGGCGTAGTGGGGAGGCAGGAATTTTCAGGAAAGTTGCCACAAAGTGACTGGGAAAGTTTGCAGCAGGATCTAAAGGTAGGAGGGGACTGGGCAATAAAAGGGCAGATAAAATACAACGTTGATAAATGCAAAGTCATGAACATGAGGAAAACAACCTTAACTACCTCTATACCATGATGGGCTCCAAATTAGCTGTTGCTGCTCAGGGAAGAGCTCTTGAAGTTAATGTGGGGAGTTCTCTGGAAATGTCAGTTCAATGTTCAGCTGCAGACAAAAAGGCAAATCAGGTGTTAGCAATGATTAAGAGAAGAGCAGAGGAGAAATCAGAAAACATCATTATAGTCCTGTGTCAATCCATGTTCGATATCCCGTCCCCTCCTGCTCTGGGAGCTGAGCAAGGAGAGGCACTAGGGGTGGGATTGGTTGGTGGGGGCACTCATGGGAATATGAGGAGCCCCAAAGATTGTGGTCAGCCTGGAAAAGAGGGGAAATGGTTATTTTCTTATTTTTCTTACAGAACTGGGAGCTTTTCAAACTCCCAAATCTCTCTGATAAGAAGGCTCAGAGCAAACCAAAAGGGAACCTCCTTCCCTCTGTATTGCCTTGTGTTTAGGAACTCCCTGTCTCTGGACCCAAAGCATAAACGTGTGTGGAGGGGCTGGAATGACCCCTGGAAGGCACTCCCAAGGGCTGGGCAGTGCAGCCTCAGCTGAACAACTCATTAAGCTGAAGAGAAGGAGAAGGGGTTTAGCAGGACAAGTGTCACCTTATTTCTCACCAGCTTTCCTCAAGATTGGTCCCAGGGGACAGGGAGGGTCCCAAAGGTCTCTTGGAATCCAAGGGAGGGAAGAGCAAATCTGTGGGGCAGGAGGGGGGTGGCAGAAAGGACGAATATCCCCTCATGTGTCAGACTCATGGAAGGCCATCACTGTTCCAGGCTGACCTCAGTCTGTGCTGGGAGCAGGGCTGGGTTTGGTCTGTGCTGCTTGAGGCAACCTCCAAACCAGATCTAGTCCTTCCCTCCCTGGTGTGTAGTTGTCTCCCTCCTGATGCTGAGCTGAAACACTCGGAAATCAGCTGTGAAACCCCCACGTTTTCTCCTGTCCCCCCCTCCTCATCATGCAGGAGCAGCAAGGTCCCCTTGCAGCCAGCACTGAAGAGTTTGATGCACAAGGAACACCTGAGCAGGGACCTGAGGGCAATCCCTCCATTCCCAGCCGTTTGGAGCATCCTTAAACTTCTCTCCTCACCTTGGTTTACCCATTTGTGTGGCAAGGAAGACCACAGGACTTGGGCTAAAAGCCAGAGGAGAGGCACTGCAGAGAGGCTGTTCTGGAGAGGTGGCCTTTGGGGAGGGGCTGTTTGTGCTCCTGCTCCTGCCATCACCACTCCAGTTAATGCCTCCACACTACCTTGCCTTTCAGTGGCAAACAATAAAGCTCAAGGTGAGCATCACCTCTGCCCTATCTCGGAGCTTCGCCTCCCTCCTGTCCATCCATCACCCGCCTGCTCTCCTGCAGCCGATTGCAGCCGACCTGCATCAGCTATTGATTTATTGACACAGGCTGGGGCTGGAAGATTCAGGGAAGCAGCTCCCCACAGAAACGTTTTTCAGAAGTAGAGATTTGATTTTTTATTTATTCTTCTCTTCAATGTATGGATTTAACAAGCTCTAGGCAACAAAGAACTTAGTCCTGCCACGCAGGCTCTCCCACTCCCTCCATCTCCTCCCCTTCTCCAGCAGAAAGTCATCTTTCAGGGATTACTCTTTAAGGGCAAAACACAGCCCCGTGGATGGAGGCAGCTCCCCAGGGCTCAGATGCTTCATAACCTCTGTGCTGACCTCTCTCACAGGGGTAAATGTCTCCCTCACTCCCCATGTTTGTCATGTGTTTGTGGTGGTGTCACTCTGAGACTGAATTTCCCTTTTTTTGATTTTTCTCTATCATGGTGATGAACTTGCAGCCCAAACAGGTGCTGTGGGAGAGGCATTTGTGGGTGCAGGGGTCTCCTCAGGGCCACTGGCAAGGCAGGGCACAGCTGGCAACATCTGCATCTTCCCCTTTCCTGTGACTGCTGAGGGGTTTGCTGCTTAGTTTGGTTTTTCTTTCCCCCTTCTTTGCCATGAGTTCACAGGCCAGGAGTTTGGAGGGACCAAAATAGGAGAGAAGGCCCTTTGAGCCTTGTTTTTTCCACCTCCAAACCACCCGTCTGTCACCCAAACTTCAAATCTCAATGATCCTCCTGCTGCACCAGGTGGGATGTCACTGCTGTGTCTCCTGGGACATCCCAGGGCATCTCCTGTTCCACCTGTGCCTGTGGATGCAGTGAGGCCACCCTGGAGCCCCAGGACAGGGTGCTGGATGGGCAGGGGATTGTGAGGAGCAGGAGGAGGAGGTTGTTGCTGCCTTGGTGTGATTCTCATGGCCAGCCCCAAGGTGAGGGGGCACAGCATTTGAAGGGCTGAGGAGATGCTGCTTTAGCAAACTGAAAGCCAGTTCCTGAGGGACCAGCAGGCTCTGGGTCTGCCCTCACTGACCCATCGTCCTTCCCAAAACAGTATTTTTTGCCTGGTATCTGGTTCTGCTCCAAATGCACCAGCTGGGCTTTGGTTCATCAAAGCCAACCCCTCCACAGGCTCTTCAGGCAGGTGAAACCTCCTCCTCAGAGCACAGCTCTTGGGTGGGCCCAGTGCCTCCACCCCATCTCCTGGCACTGAAGAGGTGACACCAGCCCCTTCCCAGCTCCCCCTGCCCTCACTTTAGGGGGGGGTGTCGGGCTGATCCTTTACAGACCTCTCGGTCTGGGTAGTTAATGATGGGTGATTTCATTTGCGACCACATTAACCATCTGATTACTCTCCTGTGGAAGGCCAATTTGCAGCCAATGGAGACAGATGCTTCCCAAACCATCAGCCAAAACGCCTAATTCCTGCACAGCCAACTTTTTAAATTGACTTCCTGGCTGTTTAAAATAAAGTTTTATGGTATAGCAGGGGCCAAGGTGGGGCCAAGTTGGGGCCAAGGTGGGACCAAGTTGGGGCCAAGGTAGTGCCAAGACAGACCCTGCCAGAGACCCTTTGGAGGCAGCTCTGCCCACAGGCTGCCAGCACACAGGGCAGCTGTGTTGGGTGGCAGCTCTGGTGCTCCAAGAATGGGGCTTCATAGACTCACAAAATGGTTTCAGTTGGAAGGGACCTTAAAGCTCATCCTGTCCCACCCCCTGCCATGGGCAGGGACACCTCCCACCAGCCCAGGGTGCTCCAAGCCCTGTCCAACCTGGCCTTGGA
>JAOXXN010000347.1:1222255-1236165 GCA_026770055.1 Myrmophylax atrothorax
CTGGCTAGAACTTCCCTTCAGGTAGTTCTAGACAGTGATGAGGTCACCTCTGAGCCTCCTCTTCTCCAGACTAAACACCCCCAGCTTTGCCCTTCATGCCATTCTTCAGTAAATTTGTCAGTCTTCATGGATCATTTCCCATTAGGTAAATAAACAAAGACAGGGCGAGAACCCTCCACTGGCACTGATTTCAGAGCTCTCCTTCCCAGCCAGTGGTACTGACCCTGGATGTGTGTGAGAGCAGAGAGGAGTACTTGGAGCCTGACATTGGACATGTGGTGGGCCATGATTCCATAGCATGGACCATGGGGGCAGGACATGCCCTTGACACAGTTTAGCCACTTCAGAGCCACATTGGAGAGGTGCTGGGAGCTCAGCTGGGAAGTGGCAGGGGCTCTCCAGGGCTGGGAGGTGGCTGGTGAAGAGGAGGTGAGGGGGATGCCACCTGTGTGTGTTTCAGTGTTGGGGGGCTGGAAGGACCCTGCCAAGCCCAACAGCTCACCCAGGAGAGGCAAGTGACCTCCAGTGAGCTTTGAGATGAGTTGATCTGTATGTAAAAGTTGTTAGTGAGCATCAGGATACCAAAAAAGCACTTGAGTGGCTGTAATTAATAACTGTACAAGAAAAACCCCAGTGTTGTCCTGCTCTCTCTGATTTTGGGCAGGATGCCAAACCTTCAGCAGACCAGAATTATACAAGTCAAAACTGCTATTGAACATCTTCAGCTTGGTTCACCCTGGGTTCTGTGAACATCAGAGGAACCTGCACATAAATCAGCCTCACTGCCAGCTCTTCACTGCCACCATCACCTGAGCCACAGATGGGCCAATCATCCTTTCCAGAAACCTGGTCATTTGAGTAAGAGCTCCATGGTTTTTCCAGGTGGGTTTTGACAGAGTATCCCCAGGTGGGTTTTGGGAGCCTTCTCGTGCACTCGGCGTGGGAGATTCGTTGCTTGTATCGCCCTTCCCCTCCCTCCAACACGCCCTCTCTGTTGGCTGCAGTTCTGAAGAACCTGCTTGCCCACACAAAACTCTTACCCTACCTCAAATGAAATTAGGGATTAAGAAATAAATGTGCTTAGCAGGGGCTAAGGAGGCAGTTTGCTAAAGGTTCTGTGTGGCTCTTCTTCAGGAGCTGAGTTCCGAACTGCTGTTCTCAGAAAGGTGATGGATCATGAAAATTTTGGTGTTTCATGTGGAAAGACCATGGGAAAGTACTCCAAGACAAGTCTTAACTCTTCTAAGGGCCTGAAGGACATTCAGGTTTCATGAAGGTTGTACATGGCCTTTTTTTTTAAGGCTAATGTTAATGGTTTAGCCTCCCTCTCTTAGAGGCTCTGCATGAAACTGCATAATCTTAGATCCTTTTCATTATTACAAAGGGATTTCAATTCTCTTGGCACCAAGATTACAAACCCACCACAGGTACTTTTTTGGGGAATGTGAAGTACATACAAACAACTGTGGTTTTATTATTCTGATCCTGAAGAGAAGCAGGCACTGAGATCAGCCAGGCTAGAGCTCTTAGAGTCTACCTTGCAGTGGGATAATTGTTTATTGTTTATTGATTCTCCTCCTCCTGTAAAAAAAAAAAATCCTAATTCATTAATGAAAGCCAATCTTTCATGGTATTGGAGCCCAAATATTGCTTTGTAAATATGAGAAACACCAGATTGTTGGGTGTACAACAAAGCACAATAAATTTCTTTGTGCTCCAAGGCTTTCTCTCTCCTTCTTTTTTCTTGGAGAGCAATTAATAAACATTGGGAGTGCTGCCAGGTTTACAGGAGATGCTCAGCTCTGGCTGGGGGAACAATGACCTCTCAGGGTCAGCCTTTTGCTGGGTATGTTGATATGAATTTAGCCATGGAGGATTATGTTTCTTTTTAGCCAAACCAGCCTTAAATTCAGCCTGTATGACCTGGTGTGTAACTTGTGAGGCAGCATTAAGGCCATTTCCATCTATCTACAAAGTGCTGAGCATGAGTTTGGTCCCTGGAATTGCGATGTATAAACTCTGTTTGCTTAATACACACTTTGGAAACATCCAGCCCAGAGCAGAGGCCAAGAAACTAAAACAAGGGACACTGTGCAGTCTGTGAGGTCTCCTGAGTCTCCACGGTGAGTGGACAAATGCTGCTCGTGACGAGAGAAGAAAACCACAACCTCATGGGCTGTGAAAACCACAACAAAGTAGGGTGAGGTGAGGTGGATCTGGGGACAGGAAATTACAAAGGGAGAGAGGATATTATTTTCATGTTGCATGAAATATTTTGTTACAGCTTCAAAAGCAGAACTGACACCAATGTGAGTACAGAGGGACTGACTCAAGCCTTCTCCCACTTAAGCTTTGATGCATTTAATGCTGAGAGGATTCATGTTCCAGGGATGGTGTAAGTATTGGGAAATCGGAACAGAAGTGCAGAATCATCTGAGTTTTGAAGAATGACCAGAAGAATCAGATTAGCTCCAGGCAACATTTGTCTTGAGTGTTTCTGTGGCTTCTCCCTGTGTAGTGAGGTGTCAAAATTATCTCACCAGGCCTCTCAACACCTGGGAAATTGTTGTCCAGAGAATCTGTGGCTGCCCCATCCCTGGGAGTGTCCAAGGCCAGGCTGGACGGGGCTTGGAGCAGCCTGGCATAGTAGAAGGTGCCCCTGCCCATGGCAGGGGGTGGAACTGGCTGATCTATAAGGTCCATTCCAACCCAAACAAGTCTATGTTTCTATTCTATTCTCCTATGAAATGCAGGTATTATATGAATGATTCCTGAGATCTCCTTTTCTTGGACTGATTAGGCCTATTTTTCTTGGGCTGATGCCCAAAAAAGTTGAAGAAAACTGTAGGTATGTTCCCAGAAGGAAAAAATGGTGCATTCCTGAGATACACCATTTGGGCAGGAGTAAAGCTGGGAAATTCCTTCTGGTTATTTGAGGTGATGTTTGTACAGAGGGGAGTCTCCTATCAGGGGAGTTACATGTTTTCACTCACCTCTTCCAAAGGAATTGCTTTGAAATTCATCATTTGAGGTAAGATTTTGATTTGAGACTCATAATTGGAACTGTTTGGGGAACTGGGATTGGTTGGAAGAGTTTATGAAGTGTATAAATGAGTGTGCCTGCATCTTGCACTGACCAACTATTACCTGGGGACAACACACAGCTGCAGCCTCGTGGCACTTGCAGGGGGTTGACCACCAGGGAGAAAACAACTCTGTGCACCAAAATCTGACTGCAGACCACAAAAGTGTGAAACAATGAGGTCAATTGAGGGAAGTGCCTGGCCCCCAGGTCATTATCCAGAGGGGCTACATGATCTAGCTGCTGATTTGACCTGATCAGTGAGGGTCCCATCATAAGAGGACAGTGGTTAAGGTGGACAGGAGACAGGTTTGAGCCACAAACACCTCTGCTTAGATGCTGCCTGCAGCTAATCTGATTCTTCTGGTCATTCTATAAAACTCAGATGGTCTTGCACTTCTGTTCAGATTTCCCAGATGTTTATACCATGCCTGGAACATGAGTCTGCTCAGCATTGAATACATCAAACACATTTGTGGGTAGATGTGGCATCAGGGTGAGAGAACACTCTGGGAACAGTAGGTCTGAGGAGGAAACGATGGCCAAATCTCATGGTCAATCTGTGCAGAAGGACCTGGTGGAGGTTTGGAACTGGTTCGGGTTTTAGGGGGCCTGAGGAAGGACAGTAGTGCTGTCACATCCAAGAAACTTGCTGGCTTGAAGGCCCCTGCACAAAGTGTGTTCCGATACTGGCCACGGTTTGGTTATAAAAGCGGTGGTGCAATTAGGATGGAGTTGCAGTTTGATGCCTCTTTGGGGTGGTGGAAGAGGGATAGGAAGAGTTGCCTCAGCACAGGCAAATGCTGCTGGGGTGTGGCTGGTGAGGCAATGCACTGAAAGGCAATATTGCTCTGTCAGCTCCGTGGGGGCAGCGACATCCTGAGTGGGTGAGGAAGGAGACTTGTTGGAACAGCCCAAGCTCAGACGCAGGGCTGGGTAGGAGGCTCTGTCAGGCTGATGTTCCTGGTTGCCCTCTGAGGTCAGAAGTTTGCTGCTTCTTCATTGGGCCTGTCTCCAGTGCCAAGGAAGTGAAGTTAATTAGTCAGTTCCTGAAACTTCTCAGCAGGTCTGTATCGCTCCCCTCTTCCCCTGGGGTCTCTTGGCAGACTCTCAGCTGTGGGATGAGGAGCCAGCCCTGAGCATTACACACCATTGCTGGTTTGTGGGTGAGCCCTCAGCCTGTGCCCACTCTGCAGGCCAGAGCAAGAGCAGGGACCACCCCATGCCTGGGATGTGCCAGTGTGGGCATGCAAATGTGGGCATAGAGACATCACAAGCTCCAGTGTGTCCATGAGCCTGGAAAAGTGAGGTAACAGCTCTCATGTCCCAGTCCTGCTGTTTGGGCAAAGCCAGTGAGTCAGTGACCTCTGGGGAAGAGTGAAAACAATTTGCACCAACGCTGCAGGTGAGATTTCCGGTGGGGGAAATAAATAATAGGCTTGCTGGAGTCCAGCAGTGGCTCTTGGAAGGATCACTATCTCCTGACACAGGATGTGACTGTGCCTCAATCAAAATGACTTTCTGACCACCTGATACAACTGACTGCAGCTAATTAAAGCTTTTGTGGAGCTGAACTCTGGACTGTAGTTGTCAGGGGAACTTATAGGTTAATGTACAGAGAAATCAAGCAGTAGAAGTTGGTTTTGTTTTTAGAACTGGGCTCGAAGAGTTGTTGGAGAAACAAAATTCACTGACAGCTTGTTATTTTTTTCCCACTTGCAGCCTCTGTGGTATGGCAAAATAAAAGGACAGGAGTTGATGTTAGAAGTGTCATGTGGGGAAAATGCTGAGGAACAGATGCTCAACTTAATGGCCCAGTTTGTGCCTTACTACAAAATTATACCGAGTCCTGCAGCTCCCATCTGTAAGTGCATCCTATTTCCCAGGTTAGACATCAGTTTGGTTTTATATTGTCATCTAAACTAATTGTTACTTACACATGATGTCAGGACATAATGCTTGACAGAATGTTCTGCTCCTGAAAATGCTCTATTAGATATGCTGATGGGATTTGAACCCTATGAATTAGCACAATACCACTGACAACAGGAAGAATATTTTTATTTATGGATCTTTTAAGTGTAGAGAATGTAGGAGACGTGCCAGAAGGGGTTGGATATGTCATGGGCAACATGGAAGTCATTTGTAAAGAAAGGCTGTTCTTTGACACTCTCCCTCACTCAATTGTTTAAGGCAAATAATTTCTGGTTTTACACTTACCAATAAACTCTGGCCTTGGTAATACAAAAATAGAAGCAAGGCGAGGCTGTAGGCTGGGGGAAATAATATTTCTATTAGACAAAATATCCTGGGGTGTGAGGGAAGAAACATGGCAGAAATATTTTATGTTCCTCATCTAATTTGCCCTGGCTACACACAACCGTCCTGGGGCTCACACAGCAATATTGAAAGGATTCTGGCCATAGTATAAGGCAGCCCAGCCCCAGCCATGTCCTGCTCCTCCAGGCACAGAGGGACTTCCCAAGGACATGCATTTCCCTCTCTGCTGTGCAGGGGGTCCTGTTACCCCCAGCTGCGCAAGTGGGAAGGGGACAGAGACAGGGACAGGGACAGGGACAGGGACAGGGGCAGGGGCAGGGACAGGGACAGGGACAGGGACAGGGGCAGGGACAGGGACAGGGACAGGGCAGCTGGAAAAGTCCAAGCAATGGAGAATTTTGCTCAAACCTGGCCCCAGCTGACTGTCTGGGACCTGCCAAACAAGGTTTCAGTCAGTTGAGCCTTATTTGTGCTCTTCCTTGGTCTCAGCCACACACTTCCTTTGCAATCAGATACTTCAAGCTTGGTTATGTCCCCCAAAATGCCTTTCCATGTTCCCTTCTTTGACATCAGAGCCCTGGACCAGTCCAGACTCCTCTTTGCCTTGTTCTTCTCCCAGACTTGGCATCTCCCTACGGCAAACAAAGTCACTCTCACAGCCAAGGCCAGCTCTGCCCCTTCCTCTTCCAGAGCATCCTGCAGCTCTGGACATGTCCCTGAGGCTCTGCAGCCTTCAGACCCAGCTTTGCTGCCCACCTTGGCATCTGCAAAGGGGTAATTTCACTGCTCCCAGTCCCTTCCTGAAGGCTGGTCTGGGTTGGATTTCCCTGCCAGGAGGTTTAATCTCCCCTTTCCACCCCTGGAGATCTGGAGGAGACTTCACCTGAGTCCAAACTCCTAAATGAGCTCACCTCCACCTCTGCTTCAAACGGGCAGCTCTGGACATGTGCACTCCCTCATAAGCCTGTCCCTGGAAAAACTCCGTGTTTTCCATGATGACTTCTATGCCCCATCCCTGGAAGTGCCCAAGGGCAGGTTGGGTGGTGCTTGGAGAAGCCTCATCTAGTGGAAGGTGTCCCTGCCCATGGCAGGGGGGGAAATGAGATGAGCTCTAAGGTCTCTCCCAACCCAAACCAATCTGGGATTCTATGAAAACTCCCTTTGAAGGGCCTTGTCATTGAGTCTTGGACATGCCCAGGGAAGCTCAGGGAAGTTGGAGCCACATTCACCAAGTGTGTCCACGCTCTGCAAAGCCAACCTGGATTTTTGAGACAAGGACTCTTCCCCTTCCAAACCCTCACAGGCTCTGAATGAAGTGATATTCTGACTCCATTTTTCTATCGATAAAGTTTATTGTCCTTTTCTTGCAAACACTTCAGCAATTAAAAAAAAAAAGAAGAAGAAGAAGAGGAAGAAGAAGACAAAGGGAGTTGATGTTTGACTGCTGGGCTATCACTTAAGTCCTTGTTCCTGTTTACTCAGGACTTATTAGAGCTCATTCAATGCCTATAGCATGGCTGGATCAATACCTGCTGGGAGCAAGAGAGATTCCGCTTGGCCACTGTAGCCCATGTTGCAGAATTGATCTGCTTGGCTGCTGCAATCTGAAAATCCATCTTTTTGCGCCGGCTGCCTCTCTCCGCAGCGGGTTGCTAAGCAACGGGGGCTCCTTGGGATGGCCATTGGCCAGCGCCGCCCGGGCCTCCCTGGTCACTTGGCCACTTTGGGCTGAGTCCTCCTCCAAGGATGGCTCCGGGCGGTGGGGAGGCGGGGAGAGGGCAGGCAGGAGGGGAAGGGGCTGGGGGACGGGGAGAGGAGGGACGGGGAGAAAAGGGAAATCGATATTACCTCACATTTAACCTTTCTTTAAAAAAAAAAATCTTTGAGCAAACTCTATTGACCCATCCCTTATCACTTCGTGCCACCGCAGCCTCCTCTGCCTGCACAGGCTCCTCATCAGCACCTCCTTTTGGGGTGGATCCCCCTCCTGGCCTCCCTGCTGCCTTTCTCCCTCACCTTGGCTGGACACAAAGTTGTGCCAGGTTAGCTAAAGGTGTCTTTTTAACCTGATTTCATTAAACTGGGGCCAAACCCTCGTGCGGATGTACTGGGATCAATGGAAACCCCATTTGCATCGATTTCGCTTCGCTTTGGCAAAGGAATCGAATTATACAAACCAATACCAACCTGCTTTAAAATGATTTAAGAGTGTCTACACAAGGCCAATTTTGGCTTGCAATTTTGTGTGTAGACAAGGTCCATCCCTCCTCCCAAGGAGCTGTTCATTAGGCAAATCTTGCTGCCATAGAAGGCTCCAAGCTCTGGTTCCCGTGGCCTCTCCAACAGCATCATCTTTGTATCCTCCAACAGCTCTTCCTAAAAGTGGTGGCCAGGATTTGCTTCTCTTCCATCACAGGCAGATCAGGAGTGGGGTGGTTGTTTCCCAGGTGCTGTAGAGTCTTTACTGTGCAGGTATTGATCCTACTCTCAGTTCCTTCCACTGTAGATCCAGGCAGATCATGTGTGTCCTCTAACAGTGTTTTCATTACAGTCCCTGGAAGAAAATGTTGTGTCTTGAGCCCCAAATCTTCATACAAGAGCTTTACAACCCTTATTTTGTGATCATCTCACATGGCCAAAGGACAGAGGGGTCAATATTGCACCACAAGTGCCACCCATGTGAAGTGGCCTCATTCCCACAAGTGCAGATCAGCTCCCACAAATCCAGGAAAAGCCACGTTTCTCCAGGGTGATCAAAACCAACCCCTTTTATCAGTTACCACAAGAGGCAACTCACACCTGAAGATGTTTCCCAGACAGAAAACACCAGCCTGGTGCTGGGGCAGTGAAGCTGGACCTCTGATCCCAGCCCTCATCCTGTCTGACTCCCATTGATCTCAGGGTCCCCCACACTGGCATGTCCACGTTATCACTGCTCTCTGGGTCACCTCTTCGATTAATTTTTGGGTTCAACACACAGCTCTGGGGCTCTCCATCATAACAGCTCAGGGTCAGCCTGTGTGGAGAAGCTCTCTAAGCCATTCATGATGGAAAGAGGAGTCAACAAGGACCTGCATTGCACCTGAATAGACTCTGGCTCACAGTGGGGACAAGAAACCAGGTTGATCTGACTCCTTGGAGTCTTTGTGCAGTTTATGGACCCTCATCTGACCCTGTGTCCTTCAGCTCAAGGAAGAAGCATCAGAGGACATGTATATTATTATCCTATTTTAAAGATATATTATTATCCCATTTTAAAGATATATTATTACACTTCAATATATATTATTATCTTAATGTAGATTAAAAATTCCAGTAGTTTCATCTCAGCTGGAAGAGCTGAACATAACTCAGCCCGAGGCAGGGGCACTTACTCAGACTTTACTCACAGCCTGAATTCCAGGCAGGGCTGAATTCCAGCTGTGGGCCCCATCCCACCACAGGGTGACCAAAGAAAGCAAGTCCTTTGCCATGAAGAGTCATCCTGACTCTGCTGCTACAATTTTCTCCTCCTTTGCAATTGTCTTTTGGAATTTTCTTATCCTGCACTGATTTTTTCACCCAGAGGATGGGCAGAGACAAACCTTGGAGGGCAGGGACAACAGACTGAGAGCCCTGAAGGTGTAGGACTCTGTCCCTGGGAATATTTGAAGCCCTTCCCCATCGAGCAGAGATCAGGAATACTCCAAAAGTTCTGAAAATCAGAAAAATATCACTTTATCAGAATGAATTCTTTTCCCAAAGGAGCCACTGCTGCATTAAACCTCCCTTTCCAAACATTCCACTGGCCACATGAAAAGAGTGGGAGTCATCAGATTGTCCCACTTCATCATTTCCCAAAGAACCATTTTCCTTTTCCAGCCTCATGTGATTGTGCTTTTGTTTTAAAATCATGATTAATTTACACTAAAAGGAAATTTGAAAAACCGCCCAAGCTTAAATTTAGCTGCAGCTTTGAAGCCTGTCAGGACCCACTGCCTTGACTGACAATGTCTGTCATGGTTTGGATTTTTGGTTTCAATTTCTTGTTTGTTTTTTTTTCCTAAAAGAAGAAATTAAAATTCACCTGAATTGTCACAACAGAAGGACGAACCCACCTCCTGCCAGGTCCCAAAACTGTCCTCCAAATTCCCAGGGGAGTTTATGCTGGTACTTACAGGCTCTGATGAATAGCAGCACTTCCTTGAATCAGGGCAGTGTTTTTCCTCTTCCCACTGGGATTTTTTGGGATATTTTGTTTTATACACATGTTAATGGCTGCTGAGTGATCATTTTACTAAGCAGCACATCAGCCCCTCGCCCTGGGTTCTGCCAGGACTCCCCACGCCAAGAGCACGGCTCGGGAACACCATTAACTGATTTTTGCTTTCACTTAGAGCTCCCAGCATTGATGTGCCTGCTCGATATTTGACAAGCTCTCCACCAGCCCCCAGAGCTGAGCAGCGTCTCAGGAAAATATTCCTGGTCCTCACTGCCACAGAACCCTTCAGCTCTGATCCCAGGCCACGGGATCCTGGCAGGGCAGATGCTCCCCAGCAATCCCAGCCTCCTTTCCCTGGATTTCTGCATCCAAATAGCTCTGGCTCCAGGACCCACTGAGTGCCAGACCGATGGGGAATGGGTTTGGTCCCCAGTTCAAGCCCTTCAGGGTGTCCCCACAAGGGACAGGATTGTGGCCATCCCTGTCCATGTTTCATGAGGGGGTGGTGGAGGTCTCCACAGGCTCTGAACTTGCATCTGGGTTTGAGCTTGGAGCATGGATTTGGCAGGAAGGGAGAGAGGTGGCATTTTGAGGCAGAATTACCCCTGTCCCCTCCAGCAAGACTACTCAGAGCTGCAACATTTAACCAGGTCCTTGGATTTAACAGCTGAGAGCGCTCACCTGGAGAAGGGAAGGCTCTGGAGAGAACTTAAAGCCACTTCCAAGTGCCTAAAGGGGCTCCAGGAGAGCTGGAGAGGGACTTTGGGCAAGAGATGGAGAGACAGGACACAGGGAATGGTTCCCCCTGACAGAGGGCAGGGATAGATGGGATATTGGGAAGGAATTCTTGGCTGGGAGGGTGGGCAGGCCCTGGCACAGGGTGCCCAGAGAAACTGTGGCTGCCCCATCCCTGGAAGTGTCCAAGGACAGGTTGGTCAGAGCTTGGAGCAACCTGGGCTGGTGGGAGGTGTCCCTGCCCATGGCAGGGGGTGGAACTGGGTGAGCTTTAAGGTCTCTTCAGCACAAACCAGTGTGTAATTCTACAATTCTCTTCTGAACAGCAAGGAGAGGGAAGAAAACGGCGGGCAAGCAGGAGGGAGAGAAGGTGGGGAGGGGGAGAGAGTCCCTTGACAATGTGAGGTCATTAATTTTTCAGGAAAGAAAATGCATTCTGCATTTTTAGGAGAAACATTGTGGGGTTTGTTCTGCAGGTCCTGTTTCCAAAAGACCCTGGCCCCTTGCAAAGCTCCCAAACACCTGAAAGGCTCTTTTGAAACCACTTGGAAGCTGCAATTATTTGGGGGAGGACACAGCAGTTTGCCTTCCCAATGTGCTTCAATTTGTTGTGTTATTAACACGGGGTGAGTGTTCAGAGGCAAAGGATCTCCCCTGCCCGACACCTCAGGGCCAGGCTGGGCCAGAGACAGGTGCAAGAAGGGGATGATAATGTTGGGATTTCATAGAAACATGGAATCATTAAGATTGGCAAAGCCCTCTAAGATCCTCCAGTCCAACCATTAACCCAGCACTGCCACGTCCAGCACCAAACCATGTCCCTGAGCACTTCTACATGTCTTTTGAACACTTTCAGGGACAGCGACTCCAGCGCTTCCCTGGGCCCACCAGGTCACAGCCAAACCATCCATGTTGGACCAGGGGACATCAGGCTGCAGCCAGCACTGCTGGGACAGCATCTCCTCTGCTCTGCTCTGGTCCTGTCCTGGTGGGTTCCACCACCTGGTGCTGTGGGGGCCTCTGGGGGGGCTGCAGGTCTCCACCAGAAGGTCTCCAGGGGGGTTGGAGCTGGCACTTCACTTTCCCTGCTCAGGTCCCTGTGGACATCATAGCTGTTTTTCCAGGTCTGTGATCCCTTTCCAGCCACTTTTTGCTCTTCACCCCCTCCTGCAGCTTGTTTTGCAGCTCTCTCCATCTGCTCCTCTCCTCTTTCCCTCTGCATCATTTAACCCACAGCCCCTGGGGGGGTTTTACCCACCACCATCCATTCCACTGACCCAAGGCCTCCCTGAAATGCCACATCAAGGACTCCAATGCCCAGGGGAGAAGGGAGAGCTGTGGAATAACCTCCAAAGCTGGGTGGCACTGGCTCTGTTTGCACACTGAGTGGATAAACCACCCAGAAGCCTCGGTGTCCGGAGCACACGTGTGTGCACAGCCCTTTTTATGCTCCACAAATGAAGAGCAGGAAACAAAAACTTCATCCATTAACATAATGACAGGTATTTCCCTGCTCTCAGGCCAGGCCTGGCCGAGCAAAACACTTAAGTACATGATTAATTTGAAGTTTAAGAGACTTAAGCACATGCTTAAGTGTTCTGCAGCTCCGGACCTAACGACAGAGGTTTCCCCAGCACGATCCAAGCTCCTGACATGTTACAGTGGTGCTCAGATCTATGGATTAAGGGTGCCATAAACAGTTGAGATATTCTGTTTAAACAATCATTTGTTGACAAGACTATTCTAAGCCCATCGAATCCCTAAGTGATAGATGTATGTTGTCTCTCTGAGTCTCATGCTGTATCAGCCATTGATTTTTTCCAGCCTGGATGCTAAGGTAACCTTTACCTGGGAGCTTAGGCAGCAAGCAGTGGGTGTATGCTCACCATGCTGGCTGCTGTTTGCACTGCTGGAGCCAGGGCAGAGGGGAGGCTCAGCTTTGCATCCATCCCCAGAGCATGGAGCTGCCCTGGGCTCTCCAAGGGCTGGGGATGAAGGAGCACATGGGTTTGTATCACTCAGTGCTGCAGAGCACAGGCTGTGGGATGCTCCCTCCTCCCCCAGTGGCACCAGCATCTTCCAGGGTCTTCCTCCAACCCAAGTCATGAGTCAGAGTGGTTTCTCATCCTCCACAGGATGCAGCAGCATCATCCTGCCATCCATCTCTCAGTCAGCACCCACCTCAGGAGATGTTTATCTCCAGAGACCCACAAGTGCTCTGGTGGCTCCGTCCCTGTGTGGGACACCCTTCTTTGAGATCTGTTTTAATCACATTTATACCCTGTAACCACGGGAAGGAATCTATTGACAGTCTGTCTTCACATTTCTGTCAATTCTTCCGGAGACATCATTAAATCCAAGAGTGGATCTTAATTTAACGTGTTAGCTAACGGGTTATTTAATTAGTTTTCAATAACCCCCAAAAAAGTGGGGGGTGGGGAAATGGGCTAAATATTAAGGGGAGGAAAAACCCCAACAAACCAGAGAGCAAGATGATGAACACATCCAGGTTTCCCGGATCTGCAGAGAAATCGTCTCCTCAGCCCCTTCACCCCTTCTCTCTCACAAGAAAGAGCCCTGTGGCGTTTCCCCCTCTCCCCACTGTGTTCAATAATAAATGAAAATGGTAAAAAGCAATTCATACACAGGCTAAGCATCTGGATTTATTATCAAGACAATTACACCGAGGAGAATTCCCGGAAAATTACTCTTCGAAGTCTTTCTCTGGCACCCCCTCCTAGTTTGGATAAATACAGCAGCAATTACTGCTGCAGGAGAGAGGAGGTCACAGGGAAGGGGGTGCCAGCTCCTCGTGCCCCAGCCAGGCTGGCTCTTGGGTGGCATCTGCCATCAGAGGGGCACCAGCCATGGGGGTGGCTTTGTGCCCAGGGAGGTGGCTCTGGGCAGAGTTTGGTAGGACAGGGGTGGGTTTGAGGGCACTGGATGCTCATGTTTGCCTCGGGCAGGTCTGTGAGAGGGGTATCGACTGTGGCTACTCTGTGTGTGTGTCTGTGTGTCTGTGTGTGTGTCTATGTGTGTGTCTGTGTGTGTCTGTCTGTGTGTGTCTGTCTGTGTGACTGTCTGTGTGTGACAGCCCCGGGTGGGTATGAGCCACTCTGGATTATTTTGGTGACCAGGGCACCCTGACCCAAACGAGCCGGGGTGGACAAGGGCAGGCCTGGGCACGTTATCGTGCACGGACCCACCTCATTGTGCACGGACCCCCTGCCTGCCCCCCAGGGCAGCTGCTTGGTCTGGCTGGGGGTTGGCAGGTCCCTGCCTTGTCCCTGCTTAATCACCCGGTCCTGCCTCAGTTCCTGTCTTTCCTCATCCTCATCCCTGCCTTGTCACCATCCCTGCCCTGTTGCCTTCTCTGTCTCATCCCCATTCCCGCTTTGTCCCCTTCCCTGCCCTCATTTACCATTTTCCTTATCCCCATCCCTGTCTCATCCCTATTCCTGCTTTGTCCCCTTCCCTGCCCTCATTTACCATCTTCCTCATCCCCATCCCTGTCTCATCCCCGTTCCTGCTTTGTCCTCTTCCCCCCTCATTTCCCATTTTCCCTCACCTCCATCAGTGCCTGTCTCTGTCCTGCCTGCCCCCTTCCCTGCC
>JAOXXN010000347.1:1291760-1308731 GCA_026770055.1 Myrmophylax atrothorax
CACCTACCAACTCCTTTTTATTCATGATTGATCCTTGAAGTGTTTGTTCTCATGCAAAGCTCAGTGATCAGCAGCAGAAAGAGGGCAAGTAAGAAAAGAAGAGTAAGAAGTGATTGCTGAGTTCAACAAGCAGAATGATAGAACACTAGTTGTTAGTATCTTGGTGATCAGCTACCATTCTAAACGCTCACTCTCCCGGATGATGCAGAGCTGCCTTCAGCCTTGCCTTTCACTATTCTCAAAATACTTCAAGACAGAACGCATTCCAAGACAAATTAACTCTGTGTGGATTTTGAAGTATTTGGAACATTTTACATCTTTTAACAAAGCTACCTCAATCATAAGAGAACTAGTGCTCTACTGTGTTAAATAAACTAGCCATGTCTAATTCACATAATTTTCACATAATATCCTCCTATTTTGTATAACAGCAGAACAGCTGTACAGGGATAAAATAAAGGTTTGCATTGCTCAGTATCTTGTGGAGTACTATCCTTCCAGTGGAGGTAAAAAGAGTGCCTGAGAAGGCATAAAAAAAAGAGTAATCATAAAAGGATAGTGCCCCCACCCCCTCCTTAGTACTCTAAACTCCAGCTATTTTCAGCTCAGGGGGCTTTCTGAGCGGAACATAGTTCCATACATGTCATTACTTCTAGAGATTTCTCTTCCATTAACTTGATCTCTCTCTGCATGAATTCCAATGGGTCATGAACCGGTGTCTGCTTGTGTATTAAAAATAGATTTTGGCCTATTATTTACTTCTGGGTGCGCACACACTTCAGCAGCATTATATGTCTATTTTTTTTTTTCTCTTAGCTAAACTCAAAGGGAAAATGCTGTTGTTTTCAAGTATGTAGCATAGACAGTATTATACCAATGAAATTATATGTTTTATGACTATGCACCATGGAAATGCTGGTGCATCTGCACCTGTTTGTAGACTTAGGTTAATATCTGCAAGGAACTGTTTCTGTGGACTTTCAAACAGAAGCATTAACAATACAGATAACTGCAAAAATACATCCTGATTGGCTATGTTTAGAAAATATCTACTGTTTCTTTCTTATTCAGACAAAAATTCAGAAGCACAGAACCTATGTATTGATTTAAGATTTAATCTAACAAAAAGGAATCCTCATTAGAATTAAGTGTAAAAATATTGTAAGTCTTATTTCTTAAAGTCCCTACTTAAAGATTCACTACTGGACAGAATACTGAAGCAAATGAACCTGAACATATTAACATTTATGATATTGTTTCAACTATATTCATTACTAGGGAGGCTTTCAACAGGGTAGGATGACCTCCAGATATTCCTTTACACCTGAATTTTTCTATGATTATCCATGTCTAAGTAGGAAAAAAAAAACAACCAACCAAACAAAAACCACTCAGCAAAAAACCACCCACCAAACCAAACCAACCAACCAACCAACCAAAAAAAACCCCATAGACAGACAAAACCCCCCTACAACTAAATCCAAAATCCCAACCAACTTATAAAGAGGTCTAAAAATGCTGAAAAGTGTTAAGACACTGTCTTATATTCTAAATTACCAGATTTTATTCAGGTGAACTGGTCTTGTGTGACATTAGGTTATGAAACTTAATATGAAGATATTGTAGAAAAAAGCTTTATTTTGAAGTCCTTATTTCTTTAATTAGATAAGACATGTAAATAGTTGTAGTGTAAGCAGGTCACTGAGTGATAAACTGAATTAATCAAGTGTTCAAAAGTAGAGTGCATAAACAGAGTGTCAGACAGTGCTTTAAACAATGTTTCAAGTCAGATTTCTCAGAAGATAAGATTATGCAGATGCCAATGGAACTTCTAATAACAATGTGAATTTCCAGTTTAGGGACTACTGATTTTTAGATGACAGATTTATTTACTTTCCATGGAAGAGAAAAGATTTGATATTTTGAATGATGAGTTTCACAGAAAAGGCACTACAAACTAAAGAAAAAAAAAAGACAGAAACATGAACTGATGTAAATTGAAAAAAAAGAGGTAGATATCAACTGTATTTGCAGATTTATTTTCAAATTTCTTCTGTTTCATGAAAACATACTCAGTATAACATTCAACAACTAGCTGTGATGAATACTGCAGTTATTCAGTGTTACCTTTTCTTAAAACACATGTGGTTTGTAACAGGACATTGTTAGCCCTTTAAATTGACTAAGCACTTTAAAAAGCATAGTGTAAGAATAATCAGTAGAAGTGTGTGCTAAAAGTACAAAAGTATCTGCAGTATGCATTTTTAGTATTGCAGACTTGTAAGCATTTTGTGAATACTACTAGCTGTCCAAATATTATTTGTTGGAATGAAACTTACCTAGCTCTGTTATGTGCCACTGCTCTCCAAGCAAAACCATTTCTTTGAAATATGTAATTTAAATGGTGTACAAACTTCATGTTTATTATTGATAAAGGTGTGAATTGCATGTGGGGCAAATACTGTTCTCAAGCACTGTTACCTCATTCAATTACGAGTTGAGTTAATTATCTTGTTCTTCCCTTTCAGTTATTTTCTCACAACTTTTTTACGAATGGTTCTGGGCAAAAAAAAAAGTAAAAAAAAAAGTGTTCTTATCTAATAAACACAGATTTCAGGTCCTTGATGAAGATTTGTTTGTTTAAAAACCATTATTTGCCTCTTGAAGTTTTTATCACCTTTAGTTTATCTCAAAACAACTTCATTTTGTAGTGTTAATTTATACCATTTATCAGGTTACTACAATGTATCTCCAGAGTCCTTTAATAGTTTTGCTCCTTCAGTTATTTACTGCAGTAAAGCTCTCTGTCAGTGATAGGATTTTGGATTTCACTTGTTAAATAAGCTAAAAAAAAAAGCTATTTATGTAAGTTTTCACAAAGAATTGTTGATTTTACTTGCTTGTCACATGAAAGAATATGGCTTCAGGGCTCTCTTCCCTTAGACCACTTTGCTGTATATCTGTCAGTTAAAAAATCACTCAAGGAATGTCACATGGTGTTTACTTATGTTAACCTGCATATATGTATTTTTATAGCATTAATTGCAAATAAATATATTTTAAAAAAATGCTGAAGGAAGTCTTGCATCTTATGGTAGCACACAAGTTTATTTTCTCCTTCACATGTTTTTTTCCATAATATCTGCAAGGAAAGATGGGCTGAATACTGTGAAATTTTGTGACAGGGATGAATAATCAACAACATTTTACAAAAACTAAAAAAAAACACCAGGTTTTAACAGGTGAAAGGCTTTATCTGTAATGCGTCACTCTGAAACAAGGAGTTCTGTAAACAATGCTAATACTTTCCCTTTTTTAAAAATTTAAGTGTTAAAGTAAATAACCTCTGCTTGTTCTAAAATATTTAACTTCTGGGTTCCTGTGATTATGAGTCCAGATTGTAATTCCCTTATTTAAATTGATCTATACTCATTCCAAGCAATGTTTTTTTCCAATTACATTTGATAAGCTTTTATAAAGGCATTTCATGTTACCTTTTACTAGTTATTAGAAGTCATGAAAAAGTTTCTCCTACCGTAGCTGATCTGTAGCTTAGAGTAACAAGTTCTTGCAGTTTCTTATGCAGCATTTTATGAGTCAACTCAGATATGTATCAGAGATAGCACCTACTGTCATACTTTATTTTCCAGATATCTCAACACAAAAAAATGTACCTGAGATGTGAAAAACTAAGTCAAAGCTACTACTGAATAAACCTTGAAACTTAGATCCTTTTTACATGAAATGTAATGAAACAATCCTTAATGTTCTGAAAGAACTAAGGGAAGTTGTGCTATTGTTTGTGCAATATAAGATTTCAAGAATATATTTACTGCAAAATTTGGTCATTACATCTTACACAAACTTTGAATGGTAAAGTAGCATAATGTAAACATACAGATTTTTAGCTGTAATTTAGTTTACACAGTACTTTCTGACTAAATGCAGTGTCACAACACTGAGTGTACTGTTAGCTCTTGTTGTCCCCTGTTCATCTCTCTGTGGCTCCATCTCTGCCCACAGCCTAGGACTCTATGTATGGCCACTGGGGCTGCCAGCCCCTGAGCCAGTTACACTCTAGCAGGTCCAGTATCCCGCCTCCACTATCCTGCCCTGTTGGACCACGCCAAACTGCACCCAGCTGCAGGTCCACATCCCAGCCGTTGGCATTTGGACTTGCTAAATTTCTTCCTAATAATCGTTGCCCAAGGCTCCAGTCTATCTAGATCATTCTGTAAGGCTTCCTGTGCCTCAAGAGAGTCAACAGCAACTTCCAGTTTGGATCCTCAGAAAAATTCCTAGAGGTACCACACAGCAGTCAAAACCCAAGGGAGATAAAGTAAGATGTCCTGCTGTTGAATCAGTAACTGTGGTGAAATCACTCTCCTTGGACAGATGTCCCCATGCCAAGGTTGTCTCAGGTACTATACTGAGATGTCTGCTCCCAAGGTACGACTAAGTCACTCAAGCTCCACCTTAATGTAAATAAATAGTATAAAAGTTAGTTTAGGATGGGGAGAAGGTAGGGAAGACTCTATCATCAGATCAGTTGATGGGCTGAACTTCTCTTCTTCACCATAGAGATGTCTATTGGCTAGGAACTGCGTGAATGCTGAATGATTATTTCGAGCCAGATTTTATGGGGGATTAGAGTTTGTCTCTACAGCTTTTTGAATTAGGATATTGCTTTGAATGCATTTTTACAGTCAGATACTATCACTGGCAATCCCTGTCACAATAGTATTAATAAAGAGAGTTATTCTCTAGGTTGTTCATGTGAGTCCTTCAAGGGTGCTGACAGTAGGTAAAGTCACTTGCAAGAAGTAAAGATGTGGAGACCCAGGAGAGGGTCATACTCTCTTTGGAATGTGACCCTAAACAAGTCAGTCAAACTGCCTTCTGATCTAATGAACTCCTCAGTGAAGGGCCCCTGTAACAGGACCACTGACAGACTGAGTTGGCACAAGGGTATTGGCTTTCCTGGGATTCTGGCAGACTGATCAAATATGAAGGATTTGAGTAAATGTCCGCTTTTCCTGTGATAAATCTGTCAAAAAACTCACTTAAAACTCAAACAATTGTCTTAGGCTCATAGGTGAAGCTTCACTAACTTGGAGGGAAAGTTACTTTCCCCGGAGTGATGGGCAAAGGGACGAAGGGCCCTGTGTCCCATGGGGAGTGGCATTCCAGGCATGGCTGGGGGTGCAAAGAGCACAAGCCCCATGGCAGGGCTGTTGGGGAGGGGCAGGGGCGTCTCTGCCATCTGCCCATGTTGGGGCTTGAAGTTTCCTCGAGGTTCATCCCTGATGTCCAAAGCAAGTGGTCCACCCTGCCCTTGTCTGGGTTGGTCTCTGTCCTGTGCCTCTCAGTTCCCTCCCAGCACAGCAACGTGGGGAACTGGTTTGGGGGTTCCCCTCCCCTCAGAGGGGAGGGTGAAGTGATGGAGATGGCAGACTGGGGTACCACCACTGCCCACCAGTGGGATGCACCGGCCAACCCCACCCTTCCCGCTGTCTGAAGACTCACTTTTGATCATGTTGACATCGTTGGCCCCGTCCCCGATGGCCAATGTGACGGCATTCTTGTGCTTCTTCACCAGCTGCACAATGAGGGCCTTCTGCTTGGGGGTCACCCTGCAGCAGATCACTGCCTGGCAGCTGGTGGCCAAGTCCACGAAGGCCTTCTCCACCAGGCTGGCCTGCTCCTGTGACTCCTCAGTGCTGCCACAGCACAGCCACCGCCACGGCCACCCCTTCTGCTCCTTCAGCACCTCTCCCGTGTGCAGGATTTGGTCCTTAGGGGAGAGCACAGGTGGTTGGGACCTCACCCCCAGCCTCAGAGCGTGAGAGCCCTCAGCAACTCAGGGATGCTCTTAAATCTTGTAAACACTACAAAAAAGGTGACTCCAGTTTTCTCCAGGTTCACCACACAGCAGACACTGTGATCATGAAACCAGTATGTCCCAGTATGACCAGAAGAGCATGTGATGACCACCCAGCCTGTGCCACTTGGTTGGGCAGATGTGGTCAAAGCCACCCAACACCAAACAACCAGTGCAAGGTTGTTCCCTTCTCCACTCTTCCATTCCCCAACCCCAAATGTGCTTTTGCCGCTCCTTGGGCAGGAGGGGCATCACATCATCCACGTGCTGGTGCCACCCAGGACTTTGATATCAACCAGGGAAGGCACAACCATCTGCCAGCACAGCCAGGGAGCAGAGAAGACCACCCAGGTGCCACCTTACCAGGAAGTCCCCGCTGATGATGATGGCTCTCCTCTCGTGGCACGAAGCCTTTGGGTGCTGCTGGGAGAGGTGGCTGCTGCCTGGGGCCTCCCCATGGGCACTGAGGTTGTTGTTGTTCGCCCAGTAAGCCTGGAGGACCTCTCTGTGTGAGGAAGGGGTGGTTGGAGCTGAGCTGAGGACACTGGGCAGGGTGCCTGGCTTGAACTGAGATCTACAGTGGGCCAGGGAAGTGGGTCTGGTACCCAGTAGTGGGAACAGGGGGGACTGAGAGGGCACGCCAAGGCTCACTGGTGTCAGAAATCAGCCTCTCTCCCTGTGGTTTAGAGGCTGGAGAGAAGTTCGAAGCTTTCTGCTCAAAGCCTGAGGAGGAGTGTGAAACCGATGGGGAGGCCTGGAAAAGAACCTGCAGGACCACAGACACACAGGCTGGGACAGGGAAGGAGGAGCATCTCTGGCTGAGTTGAGCTCAGCCCACCCTGCCCTCAGGTGTCCTCAGCAGGGACAGCAAAGTCCTGAACCAGGAGGTCCCGGTCCCTCACCTGATCTCCTTCTCCTCCAGGATCTCCATGTCGTCTGTCAGCAGTTTGCAGGCATAGCCAATGTTCATGGCAGTCTCTGCAACACAAAGGTGTCAAAGTTCTGCTCCCTCTCCCCACTCCCAGGGCACCCCCAGCCCTCTGTCCAGCAGCCCTGGTGGGCAGCAGCTGCTGGGGCTCTGCTCCAGCTCCAGCCATCTCAAAGGTGGCTTCCCCTGCCTCAGTTTCCCATGGGTGGCCTGGTCTGTGGGACATATTACTGTTGTAAAGGGAGCAGCAGGACCCAGTTCCTGCCCACTCCCAGGGTCCCTTCTCCTCTCTGGCCACAGAATCACAAAGGTGGGAAAAGATGTCTGTGACCGTCAAGTCCAACCTTTGATTTAACACCACACTGTCAACTAGACCATGGCACTGAGTGCCACATCCAGTCTTTTCTTAAACACCTCAAGGGGTGGTCCTGGGAAGGGAGAAGCTGAAATGGGTCTGTGGGGTCTGTGGCTCCCCCCACTGACCTTGTTTGTCTCCTGTCAGGACCCACACTTTGATGTTGCCCAGTTTCAGCAGCTGGATGGTCTCAGGGACTCCATCCTGCAACTTGTCCTCGATGGCCGTGGCCCCGAGCAGCTGGAAGGAGGGACAATGGGTGGCATGGCATGAGGCAAGGCAAGACATGGAGCTGGGAATTACCCCTGGATGAAGGAGAGGGAATGGGTGGCATGGCATGGCATGGGGCAGGGCAAGACATGGAGCTGGGGATTACCACTGGATGAAGGAGAGGGAATGGGTGGCATGGAATGAGGCAAGACAAGACATGGAGCTGGGAATTACCCCTGGATGAAGGAGAGGGAATGGGTGGCATGGCATGGGGCAGGGCAAGACATGGAGCTGGGGATTACCTCTGGATTAGGAGGGAGAATGGGTGGCATGGCATGGGGCAGGGCAAGACATGAAGCTGGGGATTACCCCTGGATTAGGAGGGAGAATGGGTGGCATGGCATGGGGCAGGGCAAACTAAAGAGCTGGGAATCACCCCTGGATCCAACCAGCAGCCCTTGCTGTGTGTGGACATGACCTGACACGGATCTACCCCAGTGTCTATGGACATGTCACCAAGTCACACGTGGGGGTGAACCCCATCTGTCCTCCCACCCTGGAGATGGGTGCTGGGTTGGACGCCTCACCCCCTCATCCTGGCGAGCCAAACCCCACTCTCCTGCCCTCAGGTCCTCCCAACCCCTGTCCCCCTCCCACCTGCAGGTTCTGCTCCATCTCCTCGTACAGCCTGTCCAGCTCCTGGGCACGGTCCTGCAGCAGCACAGTGGCCTCGTGGTGCCTCCTGCCCCACTCCTGGTACTCAGCCTCGCTCACCTCCTTGCTGGCCACACACAACGTCCTCAGGGTCTCCTCTGCAAAGAGCTGCAGGGATGAGACATCAGGACTCCCCTCCCTCACCACCTCACTCTCATGGTGACCAGGGCATGAGAACAGCCAGTCATGGGCAGAGCCAGGGACACCCCTGGACTGGAGGGTCTCTCTCTGGGCTCTGACTCCCTCCCCCATCCTACAGCAACCCCATGAGCATCCCTGCACTGCAGCTGGTCTGCACAGAAGCTCCAAAGGTGGGTTTGATCCCTCTTACCCCCTGTCCCACATGCAGATGAGGCTCCCAGAGCAGAAGCAAGAAAGGACCAAAGAAATCCTGAAGCCAGAGGGAGAAAGAGCAGCAAGGAGACTCCAGGACACCCAGCCCAGAGCCGGCAGGAGAGAGGACAGTCCTTTCCTCCCCAGGATGGTGTGGGACTCACATCCAGAGCCCTCTCAGTGAAGGCCTCGCTGCAGCCCCGTCCCCGCAGCCTCTCCAGGATCACGGTGTCAGCACCCTTGGTGTAGAGCCGGATGGTGCCCTGGGGGTCTCGCACTGGAGGGAGGGGCAGCACAGCTCAGGACCCCTCAGGCACAGCTCCCACCCACCAACCCTCCCAATGGCCCTGCTGGCCCCTGTTGGCCCACAGAAGGCACCGCAGGGCTCACTGGTCCTTTTCCACCCGTGGCCATGGGAAGCACAGGGATTTCCTTGGATCTGCCCAAGGGCTGTCAGTTCCTCACACACCTCCCCTGAGCCCCAGATTTACTTGCTCTCTCTTGGCTGCTCAAACCCTCCTCAGATGCCTTCACTGAGGTATCAGGGTGAGCAAAATCACAGGGATGATCCAGGTGATCCTTAGGAGCCCCTGTGCCAGTTTTGATCACAGAGTCACAGAATCACAAAGGTTGGAAAAGCCCTCTGAGATCATCAAGTCCAACCTGTGTCCCAACACCAGCTCATCACCCAGACCATGGCACTGAGTGCCATGTCCAGTCATTTCTTAAACCCCTTCAGGGACGGTGACTCCACCACCTCCCTGGGCAGCCCCTTCCATTGCCCGGTCACCCCAATGGTCAGTCACATCCATCCCAGTGCCACCCCTTGCAGGGCTGAGTACAGAAGGGACCCTCCACCTTCCTGGAGGGGCTCCCTGAGCTGCCTCACCCAGGACAGACATCCTCTTGCGCTCGCTGTTGAAGTCCAGCATGGCCAGCACTTGGTATGTCCTGATCCTCCCCAGCTCGCTGATGGTGATGGTGTCCTGTGTCCTGGCCAGGAACACGTACCCCAAGCTCCTGGCTGCCAACACCAGAGCCTCCTCATCCGGGGACGCTGCCTGGTACACCAGCTGGTCTGCAACAGGAGAGGGGGTTGGACACGGAGAACCACAGCCAGGCAAGGCCTGGGCAGCTGGAACACCCTGTTCCTGCCCAGCACCAGCATTAGGTGTGGGCACTGCACAGTCTGAGCTCACAGGCTGGGGAAACTTGGTCCTACTTGCCTCTTCTGGGGGAGGAACTTTAGTCAAGGGATGGAGGGACAGGACAAGGGGGAATGGCTTCCACTGCCGGAGGGCAGGGATAGATGGGATATTGGGAAGAAATCCTTCCCTGTGAGGGTGGGCAGGCCCTGACACAGGTTGGGCAGAGCAGCTGTGGCTGCCCCATCCCTGGGAGTGTCCAAGACCGGGTTGGACGGGGCTTGGAGCACCCTGGGCTGGTGGAAGGTGTCCCTGCCCATGGCAGGGGGTGGAATGAAATGATCTTTCAGGTCCTTTCCAACCCAAACTGTTCTATGATTCCATGATCTTTTTGACTCATTGCCCCAGACAGGGCAAGTTTCCACACAAGGTTGGATTGTCCCCCTGTGCTTCTGTTCCCACTGGTGAGTTTTAAAACAAACCCAAATGCCTGTGACAAAGGGACAGTGGGCAGAGCCGCCCCCAGGCTCTCACACCCCCTGCTCCTCACAGCTGAGCTTACTGGGAGATGCCAAAACCCACCACAGCCCCAGGGCCTTGAGGGGCAGCTCAAACTCCCTCTCTGAGCATGCCAACCCACCTCCCCTCTGCTCCACCATGACGGTGTGGCACAGGGCCAGCAGCCTCAGGAACTCCCTCAGCACGGGGTCACTGTCCCTCTGGGCAGCTTCCAGCAGCAGCACATCCACCTTCTGCTCCCCAGGGTGGTCCCAGGCCAGTCCCGACCCCTGCAGAGACACAGGCAGGATGGAGATGGAGATGGAGATGATGGAGATGATGGAGATGATGGAGATGATGGAGATGATGGAGATGGAGATGATGGAGGTGGTGATGACGGAGATGGAGATGATGGAGATGGAGATGGAGATGGTGATGGTGGAGATGGAGATGATGGAGATGGAGATGATGGAGATGGAGATGATGGAGATGATGGAGATGATGGAGATGATGGAGATGGAGATGGAGATGATGGAGATGGAGATGATGGAGATGGAGATGGAGAGGATGGAGATGATGGAGATGGAGATGGAGATGATGGAGATGATGGAGATGGAGATGATGGAGATGGAGCACAGGGGAGGTGGCACAGCAAGGCTGAGCTGGCACAGACCCAGGTCAGAGCCTGAGCCCACACCAAGGGACTGAGTGTGAAAAGGGTGGGAGAGCAAAACCAAACAACCAGAAGTGTGTCCTTTTCTAAACCCCATTTCCCTGTCCTTCCCTGGCAGCTGAGGATGGGCAAACTCTGCAGACTGAGGGAGCACAGGCCACTCTTGGAGCCTGGGATACACAAGGCTGTGGTGACACTTGGTGACTCTTGGTGACACTTGGTGCCCCCTCATGTTCCAGGGGAGGGGGGAGTTACTCACTGGTGGCTGTTTGTTCTCAAGGCCTGTGCCTGGACCTGCCAAAATAAAAATACTTCAGTTAACAGGGAGTGGCACCAGTGGGACCTGGAACAGCTTCTCTGGAGGGATTCCTGCTCCTGTGGGCCAAAGGGTGGGCCAAAAGGCCCCAGTTCAGCATCAGTGCCAACTCCACTAGGATATCCATGTCTAATTATTTTGGCTTTTGGACTGTTCACACTTTCAACATGCTTTTAATGTTAAAAATTCAGCTCTGCTTTCCCCAGCATTTCCCGGGGTGTTGGCCAGAGGCTGCTGGGATTGCAGCACAAGGTGCTGCTCCACGAGGTGAAGGGACAGGCAGGGGAAAATCGGGTTATTTCTGCTTTAAAACTTTGCTAGACTTTTTTTCCACCTTCCTCTTTGCTTTTATCACTGTCCATTTGTCTCAAGCACCTGATAGTTATCTCGAGGTAACAAGAGCTTCATGCTAAAGCTCTGGCTCACTCTGCCCACTGCATTTCACTAATTAAGATCCCAAAAGTCAGCCAAAGGCTCGAGTAAGTTTAGCAGGAAGAACAGAAGGGACTTGGCAATTCTCAAGTTTTTAAGGGGAAAAGGAAGCAGAATCATCAAAGCTAGTAATAATTTTAAAAAAATAAAATAAAAACAAAGTGCCATTAATACACATTCACTCTAATTAACCAACTTAAGGGGAATGATAATTTCTTTGCCTCTTCCACAGGTCACTTGAAAGCCTCAAAGTGCCCAGATTTGGAAGCCAAGCTGGAGATTCAGCAGAAAACAATGCAAAGAAAAGCAACAGCTCCTTTTTCTCTATGAGACCTAAACAGAAAATAAAAATCCATGGGCTTCTCTGGCCCCGCTCCCACCTCTGCCTGGGCCAGCACCAGCTGATGGTTCCAGGTGGGACCCACCTCACCCAGACTCTGTGTTTGCCACGGAGCTGTGCTGGGCTCCTACCACAGGCTCCCTCTCTTTATCAGGGAGAGCCTCCCTGATCTCAGCTGAGTCTGGGCCATGACCCCTCTCCATTGTGGGGTGCAGAACTTTGCCCTGGTTCCATGTGCTGGGAACACCAGAGCAGGGTGACCTCAGGTGTGGTGGCCCCACAAAGCACCGATAAAGTGGGAGATGAGAACATGCTGAACTCCTCCAGCTCCATGCTGGACCACCAAGACCCATCCACACTCCCTGAGCTTCCTGGCAATCCAGGAGGAGCTGGAAGAACTAGTTCCAGGCTCACATGAGCCCCTACAAATGTGCTTCCACCAAGTGTTACTGTAGATGGTGCCGTTGACGCAGCATTTCTTGAAGCTCATGATGTTCTGGGTCAGGGTGCCAGTCTTGTCCGAGAAGATGTACTCGATCTGGCCAAGCTGGTCATTGAGGCTGGTGCTCCTGGCTTTGGCTGGAATGTCCTTCACAGCATAATACATCTCCAGGTCCCAGTTGATAAAGAAGCTGTTCACCAGGTAGATGAATTCCAGCCTAGGGAGAAGAAAACAGGGAGAAGGGGATTGTGCTCCTCACAGCCCAGGGGTGCCTGGGGACCTCACCCTGGGAGAAAGGACAGGGAGGAACTCCCCACCTGGATCCCATTGCTCTGGGCTGGGGGAGACAAGAGGGGGTTTGTTCCTTATGGCAGGTTTCCAGAAGGTTCATCACCCCCCTCAGGCACTGGGGCTCCCCTCTGGAATTCTGGCCCTTGAAAAAATTCATAGATCTGGAAATTCAGAGAAGGGCCAGAAAATTTGGAAACTGCTTTTTCCAACAAAATTTTAATTCTTTCCTGCTCACAGCAACTGTGCCCTTCTCTTCCCACCCTGGGAAGCACCACCTTCTCCAGCCTCACCCTCAGCCTGCCCACCATTTCCAACATCAGAACAGGTCTTGGATCTCTCCTCTGGTTTTTCCCTGGGAAGATCTCAAAGCTCATCCTCAGTTTTTGTAGGACACACCCCACCCATCCTTCCCCTCTCCTGCTGGAGGGACCACATGGGAATGAGTTGCTCCAGGCCACAGCTTGATCTTCAGTGCCCCCCAGTTTGGGTCTGTGACCCAAGTGCCACATGATGGGTGAGTGCAGGGCGGGAGGTGCTGAGCCCTCCCCACTTCCCAGCTCTGTGGTCCTTACGTTATATACATGGACATGGGAATGATGATGCTCAGGAGGATGGTGAAGCCCCAGAAGTTGAAGAAGGCCTGCTGGGCAGGGGTTGTGTTCCTGTAGACAGCAGCCAGGTAGCTGTGCTTCTCCTGGAACGCCCTGGCCCAGACCCCAGAGGCAACGGCGAGGCACAGCGACGTGAGCAGCAGCAGCAGGAAGATCTGGGGAGGGAAGCCAGGATGGGAATGTCCCAGGATGGAATGTCCCAGGATGGGAATGTCTCAGGATGGAAATGTCTCAGGATGGGAACATCCCATCACAGAGCCCACCAGACTCTTTTCTAGGATCAATGTTCCTTTGAGCAACTGGGTCCGATGGAAGGTGTCCCTGCCCACAGCAGGGGGTTGGAATGAAATGGGATTTAAGGTCCCTTCCAACCCAAACCATTCTCTGATTCTATGAATATGTTAAACTCAAGATATTTTGGGGAAGATATTGCAAGCTTAAGAAAATCAGCATCACCCCAACAAGCAACTTCTCATGAGGAGCCTTGTGAGCAGCCCCAGGGGCTGGTGGAGCAGGGCAGAGGTGTTGGCAACACACTCACCACGATCACCAGCCGGTCCATCATGTGATCCAGCTTGGTTTTCTTCCTCTTGATCTTCCCACAGTTCCTCATGATTTTGGAATCAAATCCTGGAGAAGAAATATTTTCAAAGTGAAAATGCAAGTCCACAGCCCTCAGAAGGGTGACTCGCAGCCAGGTGATGGTGGTTTCCTCCATAACAACCTCTCCCCTCTGAAGGCTTTGGAGCCCCACGTTCCTTCCCCAGCAGCACACTCAGAGCAGTGCTGCTCATACCAGATCTTCCCTCTACCCATGGCCAAGCCCTCTGCACTGAGCCCCAAAGGGAGAGGATCCAGGACATGGTGCAGGTGGGATATACCCTGGGATGAGTAAAGATTTGATGCCACCACACCATGTCCCTGCCAGGGAGCCCAACACCAGCAAGGCTCAGGACAAACATCTGTGGACTTGGCTGGGGCAGCAGGTCCTCCACCTTGTGTCAGCTGACAACAGGACCTGCCAGTGCCAGAAGTGCTGGGGCAGCTTGGAATCCTGGGTGTTTTCTGTTTCCCCTGGCCTGGCCGTGGCTCTCACCGGCGTAGATCACGAGGCCGTAGCAGAGGTCGGTGTTGCGGATCCTGCAGCCCCTGAGCAGGATCCTCTCGCTGTCCAGGGAGTGGGTCTGGCCCCTCCACTCCAAGGTGCCTGTGAAGCTGTGCATGCGGCTGTTGGGCTCCTCACACGTCACTGTCCCTGCAGGAGGGGGCACAGCTCAGGGGGAAGCCACTGGACCCTCCTCAGCCCCTTCAAAGAGGGGTACTGGGGCTCCTCGAGGACATTCAGGCTCTGTTGGGGCATCTCTGGGGGCATCTCTGGGGTTTGGGGCTCCTCGAGGACATTCAGGCTCTGTCGGGGCATCTCTGGGGGCATCTCTGGGGTTTGGGGCTCCTCGAGGACATTCAGGCTCTGTCAGGGCATCTCTGGGGTTTGGGGCTCAAATTCAGGCTAAGCTGGAGGTGCTGAGAGGTTGGTCAGTCCAGGAACTGCACAGGGACAGAAACTGTGGAAGGTACAAGCACAGCACCCTTCATGCCCAAAGCCCCTGAGAGGGGAGCCTGAATCCTGTGGAGGAGGAGAGGGCAAAAAAATCCGAGGTCCAAACTCAGGTTTGGGAACCAGTAACTTGATTCCAATGGGAAAATCAAGATCCAGGGCAGGGGGAAGGTGCACAACCCTGATGGACCCATGACAGAGGCACTCAGCTGGGGAAGCACCTCCACTCAAGGTCTTTGGCTCCTGGCAGGTGGGAGAAATTAATGCTTGGACTGATGGGGGCAGAGGGGACAGAGGGGACAGAGGGGACAGAGGCTTTCAGTGCTGAACCCATCCCATTCCAGTGGGGTGACCAGATCCCCACCCACCCTGGAGACTCACCATCGAAGGCAGCCATGCTCTCCTCGCTCCCCAGCTCCTGGTGGGTGACCAGAAGGGCTTGTCTGAACTTCAGGTTTGTTTCCCTGTGAGCAAGAACCGGGGAAAGGGACATAAAACAACCGTGTTAATTCTGCTGTCAGACCCGTGGGACAGAGGTGGCCATTAATTATCAGGTGATTACAGGAGTGGTGGCAGTGAAATGCCAGAGAGGGACTCATTGTGCCAGGCTGGGGCACTTGTGCAGGAAGAGCCCTGGCCCGGGGCCCCTGCCTTTAAATCACCTGCGAATGGAGGTGGGAGGATGGGCAGGGACTGTTGTCCTCTGCTGGGCTGGGGGGCACTGAGAGGTGGAGAGACAGCCACGAGCTGCTCTGGGGAAACCTCGGGGGAGCTTTTGGACTCCCGTTTTCAAAACTGGGGCTCAAATCCCATTTTTTAGTTTGGATTTTGGAGGATGCTCCACATCTCGTGGTTCCTGCTGAGCCCTCACAGGGTGCCTGACCCTCCCTGGGGGTCCCCAAGATGGGAGTCTTCAGCCTCTGTCCCTCTCCCCCTGTGGCCATGGAGGTCCTGTGGCCTCTCCTCACTCCATAGCCATGGGGTCCCCTGTCCCCTCTCTCTCCATGGCCATGGGGGTCTGTCGTCCCCTCTCACTCCATGGCCATGGGGTCCCCTGTCCCCTCTCACTCCATGGCCATGGGGGTCCCCTGTCCCTTCTCACTCTGTGACCACGGGAGTCCCCTGTCCCTCCTCACTCCGTGGCCATGGGGATCCCTTGCCCACTTCTCACTCCATGGCCATGGGGTTCCCTGTCCCCTCTCACTCCATGTCCATAGGAGTCTGTTGTCCCCTCTCACTCCATGGCCATGGGGGTCCCCTGTCCCTCCTCACTCCATGGCCATGAGGGTCTCCTGTCCCTCCTCACTCCATGGCCACAGGAGTCCCCTGTCCCTCCTCACTCCATGGCCACAGGGGTCTATTGTCCCCTCTCACTCCACGGCCACAGGAGTCCCCTGTCCCCTCCTCACCCATCGATGTCAGCTGTCTCCACGTAGCACAGGCTGCTGGGCTCGGAGCTGCACAGCAAGAGCATGTCAGCCTTGAGGAGCAAACAGGGGGAGAGCAGCGGGGTGAGCCCCTCGCTCCTCTCCAACCCCCCCTGGTGCCCGCCCCGCGCCGCGCTCACCGGCACGAAGCTCTCCTTGCGCAGCCGGACGATGTCCCCGACGCGGATGTCGCGCCACCTCTGCCGCTGGAAGCTGCGGGACGATTTGGGAACACATTTTTGACCTTGCAGAGCAGAGGGAATGGGGGCTGTGGGTGATTCTGCCCCTGTCTGCCCCAAATTCCTGGAGGAATGGGGTCTCCAGGTTCCTGTGCCACCGCAGGGACCTCCCAGCTGCAGGACTGAAGGGTGGCTGAGCACTGAGGGTGGCACAGGAGCCACCTGTCACATCCATTGCTCTTGTCCCTACAGGGGACAGGGACCTTCAGCCCCCTGGGCACAGGAGGGAGACATTCCTCCTTCCCTGGAGCAGCGCTAAGCAGGGACAGGACTCCTGGGTTAGGAATTCTGTGGCCAAGGAAACTGCTCCCAGCACATCACAGCAAAGGGGGCTTTTAGGGAGCTGCTGTCCATGGCTGGACCATGATCATCCCTACAGGGGAACAGCTGGACCTGCAGCAGGTCTGGGAGGTGATGGGGGTGTGCAGACCAAGGACAGTCCCACCAAACCCCTCCTCAGCTCCTCAAGGGTTCCCAGCACTTCAGATGAAGGGAAGGGAAGTTCCAGCCAGGTGGGGGTTGGTCTCTTCTCCCAGGCACTCAGCAATAGGACAAGGGGGCTCAAGCTCTGCCAGGGGAAA
>JAOXXN010000347.1:1441926-1452060 GCA_026770055.1 Myrmophylax atrothorax
CAGCCCAGGGTGCTCCAAGCCCTGTCCAACCTGGCCTTGGACACTCCCAGGGATGGGGCAGCCACAGCTGCTCTGGGAAACCTGTGCCAGGGCCTGCCCTCACTTACAAATGAGTGAACAGTTTTCTGCTAACAAGGACACTTTACAAAGTGAGTTCTAACGCTGTTGTCTCTCTCTCTCTGTTGTCTCTCTCTCTGTGTCTCCCCAGTGGGTGGTTGGCAGCCATCACCTTCTTCAGCACCAACGTGGCAGCTGCCGTGTTCATGCTGTTCCCTGCCATCATGTTCACCATGGCAGCAGTTGCCATGCTCATCTGCATCTTAAGGGTAGGTTCTGCTTGTGGGAGGTGTCCGTGCCCATGGGAGGTGTCCCTGCCCGTGGCAGGGGGTGGAATCAGGTGGCCTTTAAGGTCCCTTCCAACCCAAACCAGGCTGGGATTCTGTGGTTCTGTCTCTGACGTGGAGGATCTGCCTTTGTGAAGGGGCAGCTCAGCAGCACCATAAGCCATGACTGCTTTGCAAGGCTGTGCAGTGTGGTCAGCTGGGGGCTCTTCAAGTTTCTAGAAGACAAATCCAGACACCACCAGGCAGCTCAGGCTGGACATTGTCACCATGTCATGTGGAGGTGTCGCTTTATGTCCCTCAATGCAAACTTTATGTGAAGCAACTTGAGCCTGTGTGAAATGGAGGGGTTAGTTTGGATAGGAGGAAAGGTTTTTCATGGGAAGGGTTGTCAAGCCCTGGCACAGCTGGCCAGGGCAGTGGTGGAGTCACAATCCCTGGAAGTGTTCAGAAAACATGTGGATGTGGCCATTGAGGACAAGGTATGGTGGTGGTGCTTGGTTGGTGGTTGGACTTGATGATGATCTTTAAGGTCTTTTCCAGCCTTAGTGATTCCTTAATGATTCTCTGATTTGGTGCTCCTTGGGGTGGTCAGTGAAGCACCTGCAGTGGGCACTGGTGGCAGGGTTGGGAAGTGTCCTCTGCAGAAAGGACTGTCTGGAAAGCTTTGGCAGATGGAAGAGGATGGGAGAAGACAGAACCCCTGTGGAAGCCTCAGTGTCAGTGCTGGAGAGGTTTCAGTGCTCAGCCTGGGCTGGCTGCCTTGCTGGGAGGGCCCCACCTGAATCCCAGGAATGTGGCTGAAATAAGTTCAAGTCTTGGGTTAATGCTTTTTATTTGCACCTCTCTTCACTCTATTATTGTGTTTTTAGTGCTTTTGTTCCTTGGAAATCCAGCTCTTGACAGAGAGAGGAATAAATCCATGCCCTGGCACCCCGGTGGCTGCAGCTCTGCAGGGCTGTGGGCTCCTGGTGGTCACTCCTCTTGTTCTCCCTCTCACCTTTAGGTACATAAAATCTACCGAGGGGGAGGTGGAAGCTTCCAGAAGGCTCAGGAGGAGTGGAACAGCGGGGCCTGGAGGAACCCCCCCAGCAGGGAGGCCCAGTACAGCAATTTCTCTGGGAACAGCCTGCCAGAGTATCCCACAGTGCCCAACTACCCCCCAGGAAACCAATGGCCTTAAGCAGCACCAGCTGCAAACTGCCTGGATTCTGGATTCTCTCCTTTCTGGTCTTTTTATTCTTGTTATTGGAGAAGATCATTTGCATTCCCCCCCAAGCACCCACTCCCCTCGGGGGCCTTTTGGGGTCTTGGCTCCTGCTCCCTGCAGAAGATCCACGCTCAGCCCTTCCCACTCCACTGCACAAAGCTTTCTGCTTGCCTTGAGCTGCCAGTATTTGCCTCGTTGCAGACTGAGGAGCAAACCCTTCACTGCCCTTGCTGGAGTGAATCCTCTCCTGACCATCCCCAACCAGGCTGGACGTCCCCCCCGTGCAACCCTCCCCTGGCTGCCCCTGCCCTGCTCTGCTCCCACGGAATGCACAGCACCCTGCAGCACCCACAGCATTGGGAGCAACTCAAGTTTACTCTCCTGGATGAATAATGTGGACTTTTCCACTCCAAGGGAAATGCAGCACTTAAATGATTTGGTACCAGTGATTTGTGAACTCTCCTCCCTCCCTGTGAGGAGCTGCTCAGATGTGAAGGCCACAGGTCCTCCTTTGCCTGGCTCAGACTGGGGGGATGCTCCAAGCCCTGCTTTCCCTGCTGCCAAAGCTTTTTGTGCTTCAGAGGTGCAGAATCATCTCGTGAGGTTAATGATTGTTCACTGCAAACCTGAATCAGAGCCCAGTGGAGGCCAGTGCAGAGCTGGCACTGGGCACTGGGTGTTCACCCTGGTACAAGGACTCAGCACAAGATCTCTCCACCATGGAACTCCCAGCCGGGTTTTGTGCTGACCCAGGAAATGCCCCACCAGACACACCTTGTCCTGTTGGGGCACCTTTTCCTGGGCACCATTTCCTGGGCTCCCAGCCAGCAGCTGGATGGAAGAGAATGCTTGGTCTTGGCTCTGGGGCCCTGGTGTGATGTGGAAATGATTCTGTTCCAAGGAATAGTTTCATTCTGCCTCCTGCTGATGGAGTTGGGCTCCAACATCACAGGAGGGTGTGGGAGGACCAAGGGAAGCTCCTCAGTCCTGGTGGCTGCTGTGAGCTGGGCAGTCCTGGTCTGCAGCACTTCCTTTCCAAGACAGGGTGGCTCCTGCCTCTCTCCAAGGTCAGCTGAAGGGAGGATGAAGCTGTTGAGAGGGATTGTTTTCCATAACACTGGCCTCCATCTCATCATTCATCTCCATTCTGTGCCTGCACATCTTGGCTCCTGGAGCCTGAGCCATCCAATTCCCTGTGCCCTGTAGTGATCCAGGCAGCAAAGACTGCACTTTCCTCTTCCCCCTCAAGTCTGCTGTGATTTTTTTTCAAACCTGTCAAAACTGGGAGGTCAGTTCCCAACATTTTTATAGGAAGTGAGTGTTCCAAGTCTTTGGCTCTCCAAGTTTTGGCCAGTGATCCAGGGTGCCCCATTTGGGAGAGCTGGGAGGGGTTGGACACCCCAGAGCCAGCTGCCCTCGGGGTGGCACTGGGGTCACCCCAAATTCACACCAAGCAACTGGAAAACAAAACTACCAACTGGAAAACAAAGCTGGCTCCTGGGAAAGGGACAGGGAGGTGGGCCTAGCTGGGTGGAATAGATTTGCAAGTGATCTTTGGAATAGTTTCTCTACATGTGCCTTATCTAACCAAGTCATAGTTCCTGGAGGAGAATCCCCTTCCCCCTCATCCCTGCAGAATTCCCCATTTCTCAGTTAACTCATCCTATGTCACACTAAGTAATGAGGGAAGCACAGCCTGGAGGCTGCATGACCCACGTTTCCAGGGCCAAACCCTGAACTGGAGGGCAGAGCCTCCCTGAATTTCAGTTTACAAGCAACACTGACCCCCTGCTGCAGGTCCAGCTTTCTGCTGGCTCTGGGACATGGAATGTGCTCCCAACTCCAGGGGTTTCCCTGGCCAGTGTGCAAGGAGCTTGGGAGTTCTTGGAGCCTCCTCACCAGAGCAGCCCTGATGGTGTTGTGAAGCTTTTAGGTGCCTTTGTCTTGTGTCAAGTGTAATTTTAAGTGTTTTTTGTCACTTGCCATCGGGGTGATGAAAGAACTGCCTGGCTTTGACTCCCTGGAAATCCGATGGATGCACTACAGGGGTGGGAGGGATCAGTGGGGCTGAAGATGGGATTGGGAGCCAGGACATGGTGCCCCCGTGCCCCTCAGCCCTGCCTCTGCCCATCCTCAGCCTCTTGCCAAAATTCTTCAAACCCCATTGATTTCTGCCCTTTTTTAGTGTGTCAGGTTGGAGGTTCCAGTGGAACCAGGAGAAGGAGTGTTGCTGGGGACTCCACATCCTGCTCCTCTTGGGGGTTTTCCCCCTGGATAATCTGAGGGATGTGTTGAAGCTTCCATCCCCAGCCACACTGGCAGTGCAAGGAGAGGGTGTTTGGGAGCCTTTGCCCACCAGTTGGCTGGAGCTGGACACCAAAATCACCCCCCTTTAGCCTGAGGTCCCTACAGAGCCCAACGAACCTCTGGGTGGGATCTGCCACCTCATCCCCCTCCACCCTTCGATGCCACAACCCCTAATTCCGGAAAGTCACCCCCACGCGCTGCCTGAACAACTGTGGCTTTGTTTGTTTGTTTGTTTTTGGACTCCTCTGGATGTTTTTAAATGTTTACATTGGATTTCTAAGAGTTCCTAACCCCTTAACCTGGGCCCGGCTCCTGCTCTGGTCGGGCGGCCCGTGGCGTGTCTGTGTGCCATGTTTCATGTCACCTGTGGAGCTCTTGGTTTTCTCTGTGTTTTTCTTCTGATCACAAGACAATAAATGCTCATCCTGTGCTTGGTGAGAAGAACTTGCTGCATTGGGGAAGTGTCTGTTCCTAGGAAACCAGAGCTCTCTAGCAGAGGGAAATGGCACAATCTCTTCTTTTCCTCCAGAGTCTCCCACTGCTTGTTGTTTTCTCTGTGAAAGAACAGCCTGTTGGTGGATGAGGCTCGTCCTCTGTGTTGGGGCCTGGTGTGAACAGCACACTGAGGTTTGTCCTCTTAGAGAAAAGGCCCCATCAGCTGCTGCCATTATTCCCATTTCCTGATGGGAACAGGGAGGTGGGTGATAAGGAGAAGGTCCAATCTCCCAAGGGCTGGGGTTGAATTTTTCCTGACCTCTCCACAGTGCTGAGCCTGCACCAGCCCCTCCCAGTCCTGGGTCTGCCTTCCCAGTTTATTGCCCCAGAGGAGACTTATCCCTGGAGTCAATGGGCTGTTGGACAGCAAAGGTGGGTTGAATCCATTCAGCATGTGGCTGGATTTGTTGCCCCAAATTAGAATCCCAGAATGGTTTGTGTTGGAAGGAACTTAAAGCCCATCCAGTGCCACCCCCTGCCATGAGCAGGGACACCTCCCACCAGCCCAGGGTGCTCCAAGCCCCATCCAAACTGGCCTTGGACACTCCCAGGGCTGGGGCAGCCACAGCTGCTCTGGGAAAACCTGTGCCAGGGCCTGCCCACCCTCACAGAGAAGAATTCCTTCCCAATATCCCATCTATCCCTGCCCTCTGGCAGTGGGAAGCCATTCCCCTTGTCCTGTCCCTCCATCCCTTGTCCCCAGTCCCTCTCCAGCTCTCCTGGAGCCCCTTTAGCCACTGGAAGGGGCTCTCAGGTCTCCCTGGATCATCTCTTCTCCAGGTGAACACCCTCTGCTCTCCCAGCCTGGCTCCAGAGGGATCCAGCCCTGGAGCAGCTCCGTGGCCTCCTCTGGACTCCTCCAGCAGCTCCACATCCTTCTGATTTTGGGGAGCCCTGAGGTGCAGGTGGGGTCTCACCTGAGCAGAACAGAGGGGGAAGAGCCCCCTCCCTCACCCTTCTGCCCCCACTGTGGGGATGAGCCCAGGCCACAGGTGGCTCCCCATCACTTTTAGCTGTTTGTTTAAGCAGAAGGACAGAACAGGGTTTGCATTCCTGTGGTCCTGGCACCTCCAAGCCCCAGCTCTGCCCCAGCTCTGCCCCAGGCTGGCACAGCTGGCACAGCAGCACCAGTGCTGTGCAGGAACCCCTTTTGGCTCTTGCAGTCACTTGGCAGTGGTTACTTGGGGCAATCAGAGGTTCCCAAAACAGCAGCAAAAGAGAAGTGGGATGAACTCTGAACAGGGATATTTAATTTCAAGCCTAGAGGCAGAGAAATCCCTTCACACAAAGGCCATACCAGCCACTTCCACCTGCAGATCTCCTCAGGATTAGCTCAAAATGGGATCAGCACAAAAGGATTTGCCAGTAGACAAAGGTTGAGAGGGATCCCCCAGGGATGCTTTGGAAGGGAAACTCATGGGAACAACAACTTTACAGCATCTGCCAAAAGATGAACTGTGGCTTTTCTCCCTAATAAAAATCCACTGCTGAGTAATTAAAAAGAGCTTATTTCCTCTGCTCAGGGAGACAGAGTGTAAAAGGCAGCAGGAAACCTGTCCAGGATAAAAAATCCACAGGGGAAGTGCTGCCAGAGCCCAACACCAGCTCCTGTGTGATGTTCCTGAAGGTCAAAAGGGCTCCTGAGGGGCAGGAAGCCACTGGACTATCTGCTTTTTAAAGCCATGCACAGGGCAAGGTGACACTGAGCTGTCCCTGTCACAACCCTGCCCACACAAACACTCCATTCCTGGAAAACCAGCACCAGGAATGGGCAATTCCCACTGGCATCATCCACCTCCTCAGGTCTGCCTGTGCCAGGAGCTCTCAGAGCTGGGGAGAAGCAAAAAAACAACCACAGGGGACTGAACTGAGCAGCTTCCCCTGGGGGGAAGGAGCCTCCCATGGGAAGGCACAGAGCTGGTGTGGCAAGCCAGGCCTGGAGCACGAGCCAGGCTCCTCTCCAGCAATGCCAGGGTGTTCCCTGGCCTGACTAAGCAGTGCAGGACTGCAGGAATCTTGTCTTTCCAGCTGGGAAGCCTCTGGTGTTGTGCTGTGGGGAAAAGATGGTTACTCAGGATTTGCTCTCCCACAGTGTGAGGTGAGAAGGAATGAGGCATTGCCCTCCCCTTACAAATTCCTCTCACTTTTTCTGGCAAAGCCCACTGTAAAAACACCTGCTTCCCAGTTCTCCCAACTTCCACAAGACTCCCAATATCTGGGAATTAAAGTAGAGCTCTCAGAGGTACCAAGTGCAAGATTAATTTGGTTGATCAATGGTGTGAAGCCCAAGGAAGCAAAGCTGCATGTGCTGCAGTCCCAGTATCCCTTCAGCTCATTTGGGAGGAGATTTAAATATGTATACAGCATATAAATTGCATTTGTATCCCGAGCAAACAGCTCTGAAAGCTACTAAAGAGCCTTTCACAGCTGGGCAAAACTAAGATAGAGGTCAGGAAATTATTTTCCTATTAGTATTAGGGGTGAAAAGGCTCTAATAAAAGGCAAGCAGCTCAAGGCAGGGAAGGGAGGGAGAAATCTGGGGCTTGTTTAACAGTAACAAAGCACCTGTGAAAGCCAAAGAACAATTGTGGGAGCCAAATTACACAGGGCTGAGCCAGGGGCCACCACTGCTGTTTGCAGGGCAGAGGAGAAGGTGCTTTGGGGCACATCACACCTTTGCACACAACTCTTGGCACTCTCCCACGGCCCCAGAAGCTGCTGCCAAGGTGCCAAAATAGTACCCACAGAGGCTTAGGACACAGGGCAGCCAAAAAGACAAGTATTTCAAGGAACTCCGTGGCCATCACCTGAATGTGTGAACTCTCAAAGCTTCGACTTGGGCTTCAACTCCAGCTCTGCTGCAGTTTCACTACACTCTGGGTTTTATTGCCAACCAGGTGTTTCCAGGCCAGAATTTCACTTTAAATGGTGAGCAGGCAGTGGCTTTTACTCTCCACAGGGGCCAAGAACACGTTGTTTGCAAGCTTGGGAATTTCCCATCCAAGCTTTGGCTTCCTGTGGGTGTTGGTTCAGGCTAAACCAGTGCCATGTACAGGCAACTTGGGGTTATTTTCCATCTGCCCCCTGCCCCTTAAGGAATCTCAGTTTGTTTCTATCCCATTTCATGAAGTGACCTCAGCCCTCTGCAGACATTAATTGCCTGCAGGGACAGGGAGGAGTCCCTGGGCTTGAATTCCTCCAGTCCTGTGACACAGCAAACCTGGCACTGAGGGGGGGCGGTTATTTCCTTCCAGGCTTCAGAAAAGTTTTTAACTCCCCCCTGAAGCCATGGAAAACTCTGTCCCTTTCTTGCCAGTGAGCCAAAGCTCTTGAAAACAAGGGTTTATTCTCTTTTTCATGACTAAAACCATTTCTGAGCAATAAATGTGCTCCTGGTGCTCCCACCTGACCTGAGATCCCCAAGAACCAGTAAAGTCCAGCTCAGCTGTTGCAGGAAGAGCTCAGCTCTTCTTTCAATATCCAGCATTTTCCTCTGATTTGGGAGGAAAATCACATTTCCAGGTGGCACCCCCATGTCTCAGGTTCCCCACGGAGGTGCCACTGAGGGACCTGTGAGCAAAGCACCCGAAGAGCTCACAGAAACCAACTCCCACAGGCTGAAAAATCACTTAAAACCCAGTATTTACACTTGATACCAAGCAGCAAGAAGTTAGAAAGCAAAGGGCTTGGCAGAGCTTTGGTGGCCAGGGGAATTCCCTCAATCATTGCCTTGCAGGAAGCCCATTTTTCAGCTCTTTATTCCATAGTAATCAGAAAAGGAAACAAAAAACCCACATCCTCTGTCTCCACTGGTACCTCCAGTGGTGCCCTGGCCTTGCTGTGCCTCTTATCTCCCTTCTCCACAGGCTGTCCTCACATTTCCCTCTTTGCAAGGCCACCACCTTCACTCCCTGCTCCAACTGAGTGACCACAAGGTCGCCTTCACCTTGGCCCAGCCAACCCTCAGGGCAAGGGCTTTGGGAATTAAAGAACACGCCATAAATTTGCATCTGCACTGATTTGTGGGGCCAAGTCTCCTCCCTGGAGGGTTTTAAGTGGATTTAAGTCAGGTTTATTTGGCTCTGTGGTCTCCAGTGTCCCTGGGTCTGTCTGGTGCCACGCTGGGGTCAGGGGTTAAAGACCCCAAGTCATCCAAGGCAAAGGTTGGATAGTTGAGCCTGGATTGCTGTGTCTTTACAGCATGAATAAGGTGCTGGGGCAAAATATGGGGTGAGGGGGGTGTATTTATCCCTCCCAGCCCCCCCAGGCAGACCCCTGTGGGCCTGCAGGCTGGGACAGCAGGGCTTGGCACTGGGCACAGCACCAAGTGCAGGTCCCTGGGGCAGCCTGAGAGATTAACACAGAAGGATTTGGGGCTTTTCTCTTTATACCTGCCAAAGCTCCAGCACTGAACTCTCTCCTCCTCCTGCCCCATTTTCCTGCCAGGCAGCTGTGCCTGGTCAAGCTGGATTAAACATTGTCACTGTCACCAGCAGCAGAGGGAAGGTCATGAGTGACTGAAGGGGAAGGGTCAGAGCCCCCAAAATGAGGGTTGGACCCACAGCACCACCTTTTGCAGCATCCTCTGAGCAGGAAACCGGGATCAGGGAGGAGATGCTTTTTACCCTTGAGGTTGGCAGCACCTCACAGCTCCTCACAGCAGGAGAAGGTGCCAGTGCAGCACAAACCAAGCACCAGAGCAGACCCAGGGCTGCTGGGACCCCCAAAACCTTCCTTGGCACCAGCCCCACTCCTCCTGCCTCAGCTGGGCATCACAGGAGCACTCAGGAGGGGAGGAATATCCAATATCTGCCAGGCAATAAGCACAGAGCAGGGCACAGTCCCGTGAGCCTGGCAGCAGCCCACAGTGCCACCCCCACGCTGCATCACACGGGGATCACCCCTTCTCCTGCCAGCCCCATGCCAGCCCAGCCCTCAGCTCCAGCAGCACCACGAGCAGAGCAGGAGCACATCCCTCCCCTGCAGCACCTGACAGCACCCCGAGCCCAGCACATGAGACGCAGCAGCCCCTTCGCCCGTGGCACTCGGTGACTCAGAGCCAGGGCCACCCACCCACCGCCACACCCCACCCAATGCCCCTGGGCACCTGCCCCAGCCATGAACTCCTCTCCCAGAGCAGCATCTGGCACCCTGGAGCTGTTGGCACGTTTGGGGAGGTCAGGGGGAGGCCGCAGGACGCAGAGCCCGGGGGAGGTGACCTTGGTGGCATCCGGGAGCCGGCCGGTCCCACAGTGCCAGGCTGGATGTGCAGCGTTGCACAACCAACACCTGGCAGAGCCCACCGTGCCAGGGCAGGTACCTTGTGACTGCTCCTGCCGGAGCTGCAGCTCCTTCTGGGGAAGGGCTTCTATTTTGGGAAGGCTGTTTTCACTTGGCCTATATTAAGCACATTCATTTTGCAGTCACAAGGCGGGCACAGAGCGGGGCAGGAGCCTCTTTTCCTCCAGCAGCTGCACAGCCTGGCAGATCGCAGAGCCCAGCGGTGCTGGCACACCCAGCCCAGCCCGCTGCTCCCCAGGACTCTGCCAAAACTGAATGCCCATTTGCATTCCTTCCCATTCACACCGGCGAGCCGCTCAGCACCTCTTTAAATTCCTGGCTCCAAATCCATCCCCCATCCCGCTCCTGGAGATGGAAAAGCCACTGAGAGCTGCTGTGCCTCCGACAGGCGACAGGAAAGATCTTGAGGGGCTGGAGCGGGGCCAGAGAAGAGCAATGAGGCTGGAGAAGGGACTGGAGGTGGCACTGAGTGTCCTCTTA
>JAOXXN010000347.1:1452979-1472712 GCA_026770055.1 Myrmophylax atrothorax
GCTCCTTTGTATTGTGGCTTTCCTCCCTCCACAGGGGCTGGGAGATGTTTATTTTGGGGAAAGGACCCGTGCCCAACCTGGTATTTAAAACGGCTTTTTTTATCACTATGATTATTATTTTTTGTCTTTAGCCAAGCGAGTGAGGATGAATGTGAGAAACAGGAAAATGCCCTCCCCCTGCTGCCCCAGCAGAGCGGAGCTGGTTTGGGGCCGCCCCGGAGGTTTGCGGAGCAGCAGCAGCTCTGCCTGGGGCTCCTGTCCCTGGCTGGCAGGAGGTAGCTGAGCGAGGGCTCCAAGCCCTGGAGCTCGGGGAGCAAACAGCAGGATGTTGTGGGGATGGTCAGGAAGAGGTGCCTTTTCTTTTGTGCTCTGGGCAACCTGAGGACTTGCCGTGCTTGGTGTGTTTTGAAAGTTAAAACACAAAAGTTTGATAAGTCTCTTGGGAGCTGCCGTGTTAGTCCTTTCCAAACAGTTCGAGGTAACCAGGACCTGGGTGGAAAGGTGTGTAAAACCTGTGGAAGTCGCCTCCTTAACCAATCTGTTTGTTTTCCTCCTGCACAACAAGTGGTTGCAGGCGTGGAAATACAGTCTGAGCAGTATGGAAGTTCACCTGCCAGGCTGCCACACACACAGCGTGCTCCCACCTCCCCACAACCGGCACAGGGGATAAAAATTGGGCCTTATGTAACAGATTGTAGCAAACCTTTGGTGTTTGCCAATGCTCTGACAAAGAATTGCTGCAAATTAGGGCAGGAGGCCTCCATGGGGAGCCCTCGCTGTGGCGGGATAGGCTTGGCTGTTGGGAGGAACTTGCCAAAGATTTGTTGGTTTTGGTTTAATTTGGTGCTTTGCAGATAGGAACGTTGTTTTGGTCGGTGTTTACCATTCCTTGGCACCTTTGGGGCGCTGAGAGGGTTGTGGTCCTGTAGTGCAGACTGGTCTGACCCCAGTGTGCTCGAGTCTGTGGGGGCATGAGGTTTGGGGAGCCCCCAGCCCCAGGAGGGGGGGTTGTAGAGGTGACTGCCCTCCCATGGCTGTGCCTTGGGGTCTGACAGACCTGTGAGGCCTTATAAATCACTTATAAGTCACTTAAAAATTACTTATGTAGTTCCTTTGCAAAAGCAGCTGCCGCCCTGCTTTGCTCCTGCGCCCTCGTGCCCAGGGTGCAGCCAGTGGTGGTTTGCAGGGGACACTTTCTGTCCAGCAGCTTCCCCAGGCACACGGGATGGAGCTCTGTGCCCTGCCCTTGCAGCGTGGTGTGTGCTGGGTGCTCTTGGTGCGGCTCCCGAGAGGAGGAAGTTGGCCCTGGCAGCTGAGCAGGTTCCTGGGTGCTGCTCTCCTCTTGCTTTGTATTCCGTGTCCAAGCTCCTGTGCAGCTCCGGGTGTTGTCAAAACTGTTAATACAGGAGTGACTCAGCGGATCAATGGGAATGACATGAGGGTTGTGCTCATGGACAATCTGTATTTTTCCCCCCACCCCCTCCAGCCCCACAGGGCTGGAAGAGACCATGTCTGAGAGCAGCTGCCAATAAACATCTTTACTGGACTCAGGCCTGATTGTGCTGTGGAGCTGTCTCCCCCCGCCCAGTCCCCCCTCTCTCCGTGGTTTTCCCAGCCAGGAGGAGCTGGGATGAGCTGTGCTGGAGCAGCACACCTGTGCTCTGGTTTTGGCTGGTCCATCCAGGTGTGTGCCCAGCCTCCAGTCCGGGGCGCTGCTGTGGGGCCCAGTCCCTGTGTGAGCCGGTGTGGGTAGGAGTCTGTTCACCTCTGCTTTCAGACAGGAACTGCAGCTCTACAGGCACTAAAGGCTTGGGCGGGGGGGAGCCTCGGGTGAGCAGCAACCCCTGATGTGCCGTTGTGGGGTGTGCAGGAGAGGGGCAGCCCCCGGGGCTGGGGGGAGACCCTCCTCTTTCTCAGCAGGGTTGGGCACTGTGGGGTTTGGTACCAGCACAGAGTGGCCTGGTGTGCTCTGTGCTGCTCCTCTGACTTCCAGCTGCAGTTCGAGGAGTCAAACCCTGTTCCCTTGTGGTGCTGCTGAGCGGGGACAGGCTCGGGTGCCAGCGCAGGAGCTTCCTTCGCGTGCTTGCCATGCCTTTTTGCTCAGAGGTTGTGGGAACAGCTCTGCCCACAGCCCTGTAATTGGGCTGTGCCGGGGCAGACGTGGCTGTCATGGGCGCAGTGAGAAGCTGTGAACCTGAGCCTCCCTCCCTGCCCTGCCGTGGTGTGACCCGGAGCCTGCTTCTGTTTGGCTGCACCCTGGGAGGGGAAGGAGGGGGAGCAGGTCCCAGCAACTCTGGGATCCCACTGGCAAACAGGTTATCTTCCTGCTAGAAAAGCTGTGAATAGCTTTGGGTTTTCCCTAGAATGGCTATTTCTGTGTCCTGCTGGCAGGTGTGTAGCTGTAGAGACACAGCAGGCCTGGTGTGAGGAAGGTGTAAAGATGACTTTCCTCAGGGCCAGCTGAGTGTGGAGCATCGGGGCTCTCCATCAGGCTGCCCAGCTCACAGCACTGCCCCCCATCTCCTGGGGAGTTCTAAATCCCTGCCCAGGCTGTGGCCCCGCAGCCCTTCCTGTTGGCAGCCCCTCCCTTGCCTGTTCCATTGCTGCATTATTCCTCATAACTGGCTTCAAAACAGCAGTGACTTGGTGACAGGACAAGGGGGAATGGCTTCAAACTGGAAGAGAATAGGTTTGGATTACATGTTAGGGAGAAATTGGCACCCTGTGAGGGTGGGCAGGCCCTGGCACAGGTTGCCCAGAGCAGCTGTGGCTGCCCCATCCCTGGAAGTGTCCAAGACCAGCTTGGATCAAAGGAACAACTTGGTCTAGTGGAAGATGTCCCAGCCCATGGCAGAGGAGTGGAATGAGATGAGCTTTAAGGTCCCTTCCAGCACACTCCATTCTGTTTTCCATGCATGGAGCTGACGTGTTCCAGCACACCCCTGCTTTGGTGTGGGGTGCTGGGGTGAGACATGGGGTGTCCTGGACCTGCAGTGCTCAGAGCTGTGACTCCCCAGCCCTGCAGTGACAGAGCAGGGTGGTGCAGTGGTTGTAAAACCACAGGATGTCTCTCTGCCTTCCTCTCACTGTGCTCAGAGCGTGGCAGCCGAGTTGTGTGGTTTAGGAAATGGCTCTCCAGGTAAGCTGAACCAGGGTGTTTTGAAATGTTGCATGGAGCAAGAAGTCCGTGGTTTTATCCACAGAGCAGAAAAAAGGAGAGTTTGGAGTAGAGGAGTTCAGTTCGTTCTATAAAGACTTGAAATTGGCTTCTTTGATCCAATGAGGATGGATGAGAGTTTGCCATGTGTCCAGGAAGATGTCCCAATGCCCATGGAGTCTCTCCTGCTGGGAGGTTGGTGGCAGTGGCATTTCCAAGCAGTGCTCTGCTGACATGGGCCTTCCCTGCTGCGTCAGGGCCCCGATGCTTGAAATGTCACAGCAGAAACATCCTCACTTGTAGGAAATGCAGGGTTTGGTGTCTTGTAACCAAGTGTCAGTGAAACCAAGTCCTCTCCTAGTCTCACCTGCTAAAGACTTGGGCTGAGGTGGTGATGTGAGGGAAGCCTGTCCAGCAGGGACGGGTTCCCTGTGCCCCAGGCTGAGGTCTGGCCTTCCTCTCCTGTTCCTGTGAGGCAGCACAAACCCATCCACTGCTGTCTGGAGGAGACGGTGCTCTGAGAGAGAGCTGGGAAATGCTGTGTCTTGTTTAGTGTCTGCTGGGCAGGGGTGGCAATAAGTTGGATGCAGAGCAGGATTTGGGATGAGCCAAGACCCTGTTGCCTTGGAAATAAGGTGCTCATTGGGCTCCCAGGGTGTTAGAGACACTGAGAGTCTGGAGGAAAGCAGCGTTAATTTTTGAGTCATTCATTTTTAGTGTCCACCAAGCAAAGAATGTCCTGTAGCCCTTTGTTATTTAATGTTATGTAATGTTTTTTAATGAGACAGGCCTGGCCTTTGCTTTCCCAGCGGTGAATGAGACAGTTGGCAGGTGATGTGTGGGCTTTGTCAGCCTGAGAGGGGAGTTCTTAAGTTAATAAACAGGGGTTAAGGTTGGTCTTGAACTTGGATTTTGTGAAGCTTTCCTTTGGAAGAGGTTTGCAGCCCTGCAGCTGAGCGGCCCTGAGCAGCAGGAGTGGTGCTGGGAGGGATTTGGGGGTTCCCTGGGACCTCAGGCAAGTCTCTGGGGGTTCATTCCCCTTCCCAGTCTGGGGGCTGGAAAGTCTTGCTAAGAGGGGCTGGTCCCTGGGTGTGGGAGTTGAATGATGGGCTTGGAAAGGTCAGTGGAAATCCAATTTAAACCAGAACAGAGCTGGGATTGTGCTACAGAAGCTCCATCCTTACAGACTCTGTCATTGCCCGCTGTTTTCAGGTAAAAAAATCTCTCTGCTTTTGAGCTAGCACTGAGGTACAAACAACAAAGCAAGAATCCTTTTCTGTTTTCCGTTTTTTAGCAGGGACTGTTGGCAGTGATGAAGTTCCTACTCTGCCTGGTTTCCCCGGTTTGCAGCAGGGAGGGGATGGTGCTTTCCAGCACCTTCTGTGCTGCGTGTGTGGGCGAGGGGCAGGCTGAGGCTCTCCTGGAATCCCCCCACCCACAGCTCTGCCGATCCCTCATCCCAAAGGCGATGCTGCTTTGACTCAGAGTCTGGCTTTTACTTATTCCCAAGTCCAGGGAATACGAAGGAAAGGCCTCAGAGCAGGCTGTGGGAGCTGAGGAGCAGCCGTCGGCTCTGGGGGTGTGGGGTCACCGTGCTGCAGGACCAGGCACTGGAGGTGTTGGTGCTGACAGGTACAGACCAGTCTCTGCCTTGAGCTTTGGGAATTCCTGCACAAACTTGCTGGAGCTTGTCACTCCGTGGGCTTCGGTGGCTGGGGAGGGAATAGGAGGCACTCGGAGCTTTAACATTTTCTCCAGTGTAACTCGCAGCTGATTTAAACCCACACTGTTTTCATAGGGGTGTCTGCCCCATCGGGGGGGTCTCACTGAGGTTGCCAGAGCCCCCAGCAGGTTCCCCAGCCTGAAGGGCCATGGTAGGTGTCTCAGAAAGGAAGTGGGGAGTGGAATTCCAGCACAGCAGACCGTCAGGGCTCCATCTCACACAGCAGCAGGGGATGTTGCCAGGGAGCAGCTCTCCATTGCTCAGTCCCTCTCCTGCTTCCCAGGCCTGCTGCTCAGAGCAGGGAGAGCCCAGCGAGGTGCAGGCCCACAGGAGGGTGGAAGGGAAGCTCGCTGAACACACCCCAGGCTGAATTTGGCTGGGCAGAGAACAAGCCCTGTGAGTGTGAGTTAGTGTGCAGTGTGCTGTTGGGGCACACCTGTGCCCTGCTGCAATAGCCTTTCTCTGGGCAACTGCTGTGGGCAGACCCCTTTTGTTGGAACAGACTGGTTTGTGGGTGATTTTGCCAGGGGCTCCTTTGGGCTTGCCTTCAGTGGAGGGTGACAGAACAGCCCCTCTGCTCAAGCTTGGATCAGCAGTGATGGGGCATCTCACAGGGCTGCTCTGGAGTGAGGTGAGCCCAGCTCTGCAGGGCTTTGGCTGCAGAGTCATGGCATCAGCTCTGCTCTCCTGATCCATGTGGAAAATGCCCACTGCATCCCGGAGCCTGGATACTGCCATGCTTCAAGTGTACTGACCTCACTGCAGGTTTCTTTTCCCTCCTTACCCTTCCCTCTCCTTTGATTGTGCTGACATCTCTCTGACTGCCTGGGCTCCTGCCTTGCTGGGATGTTTTCCTACAACAGCCAGCACGTCCTTCGGGAGCTGGGCTGCCTGCAGAGCAGGAACAGCCTGGAGCATCTCCTTCACTGAACAGATCTGTTTGCTGGGCATGGCTGGATGGAGAGGGGGGCACCTTTGGAAATGGTTCTGGTGCAGCCAGAGGCAGGGAGGACAAGGGTTGCAAATGCCCTGGATGGTACCCATGGTTCCCAGCAGGGCTTCTCTAGTGTCTCTCTCAGGATGTATAATGACAGATCTGGAAACCAGACTCACACTAATCCTGTGCATGGCGCAGAGGATGCTCTGCAGCAGCTTGGCTCGGTGACAGCAGACACCCGAGATGTGAGAAAGCACGAGCAGGGGACAGTTCCCACTGCTGGTTGTGGTCCTGGCAGGGGACTTACAGAGCCTGAAATCTGACTTCTCCTGGGAGAAGAGTGTAACACTCAGTGCTTTGGTCCTGTTTTTGTTCAGAGCCAGAAATCAAAGTCCAGAGCTGTGCTTCTCCAGCCAGAATCATTGAAAGGCACTTGCTGTTGTTTTAGGGCCAATATTTAACTTGTGCCTGCCATGAGGAATGCCTGTTAGACTCCAAATATTTGCCTTAAGGAAGAAGTTTGAGGGAAGAATGTCCACTGCTGGCAGGGAAGCAGAGAGTTGCAGGAAGTGAGTTGAAGTCTCCTTAGGTGCAGGTCTGTGTGGAGCAGCCAGTGTTCCTCTGGCACGGCCCTGGCGGGTACGAGGTGGCTCTGGCTAAGCCGCGGTGCAGGAGTGGCCGGGGAGGAAATGTTTGTGTGCTCCGGCACTGGAGCACAGGGTGTGTCTGCTCCCACAGCCCCAGGCCTGCGCTGCCAAGGGGATTTAAAGGCATAGGGTTGGAGCAGCTCTGCAGCTGGGGCTGGTGTGGGCAGCCAGGCTGAACTTCTGATAAAAGCAGCTTATCGGAAGAGAAATGCTCTGCTGCTTTTGCTTTCACTGTGGTCTGTGGTGGCGAGAGTTTCATTAGCTGTGAAATCCTGTGCAGTGGATCCTGCTAATGGCAGGAGTTCCCGTTCCCTGGACCTGCTTGATGAGGTGCTTGTGGCTTCTCCTGTCCCCTCTCGCCTTTTGGTGGTGATGCTTCTCACAGTGTGCCCCGAACACCATCCTCTGGTAAAGCCTGTCAGGGTGTTTGCTGCTGCTGGGCACTGCTGAGCTTGTCCCACGTTCTGGGAGAGCAGCTGAACGGGGCTGTGTGCTGGGATGCTGGTGGGGTGTGTCAAAATTTGGGTCAGGTTTTGCTGGCTGTATATGCTTGTTGTGGTGTGTGAGGACATGGCGATGGAGAGGAGCCTGATCCTCTTCCCAGCAACTCTGGCAGGGCAGGCAGCCCCTCTCTACAGTCAGGGCATGTTAGGAATTCTGAGTCTGGATGGGAAGTCTGGACTTCCTTAGCTCCATGGTAACCCTCTGCCCTGACTTGTCATGCTGTTGATTGGATGCTTTTGGCCGTGCTTGACTATATTGTGCCCAGATACAGACAGAACATGTTTCCTCTTGAAGCAAAACCAAAGGCACGCAGCTGTTTGCAAGGGGAAGGCTTGGGCTTCTGTGGGCAGAGTTAGGCCCAGCTCTAAAAGGCTGAAAACTTCCTTGTGAAAACTTCCAGCTCTTAGGGACAGGTTTGGTGCTGGGGAGGCAAAGAGGAGTCAGAGCCTCATCCAGCTTGGAGGGTGGTGGGATGCTGGAGTTCAGAGAGGACCAGAGGTTGCATAGGACGATGGCAAACTGACTTTCCCCGCATTTGCATATTCTGTGGGTACCTGGTACCCTCTGTGACAGTGGTGATACCTGAGTGTGTCCCTCCCAGAAGCTCTGGCAGTGTCTGCAGAATCACAGAATCATTTCAGTTGGAAAAAAACTCCAGGACCATCAAGTCCAACCTGTCACCGGTCACCACCTTGTGAACCAGACCAGAGCACTGAGTGCCATGTCCAGTCTTTTCCTAAATACCTCCAGGGATGGTGAGTCCACCACCTCCCTGGGCAGCTCCTGCCCCACAGCCCAGGGCCCCTCTGGTTGTGTTCCCAGTTTGGAAGGCTGCAGAGAGGCTCATGTTCCAGAGTGTGGCTGGCAACCCCTTTGGGGCACCCACCCCCCTTGGGCAGCTGTGGGAAATGTTGGCCCCTTTCCTTCAGTGAATGTTGGTGGGTTTGGGCCCACAAGTTGGCTGTGTAATGAATGAGGGAGCCAGGGGAGCTGTGTCCTGTCTGTGGATGCTGCAAGAGGTGGTGTGAACTAGAAACATGAGTAATTAATTTTAAAAAAAAGGAAATGTTTGGGGTTTGGATGGAACTGTGTGCGAGAGGAGGGTGAACGTGTGTTGGCTGGGGTTTCTGGGACGAATCAGGGAAGTGAGAGCCCAGAAATGAGGGAGAAAGGACAGTTTGTTCATGCAAATAATGTTCCAGGTATTAATAGCAGCAAGATGAAATGGGTCCTCCTGGGGGGGGTGTACCCTGCTTGTTCCTTCATTGGGATGATCCCTCTGCCTTTATAAATTAAGCCATTTGATAGGGCCCAGAGAAGCAGGGAAGGGAAGGGGAGGAACCAGCATGGTCACACTGGATCTGCCTGTTTGAGAGTCTTTGGGGTGAGCCCCTTGAAAGTTTCCTTTTGCAGTTCACAGCATCACCTTTGCAGCTGTAGCTAGTCCTGTGGTGTTCCTGTTTCAGTCTTGGCTTTCTCATCCCATGTGAAATGCACGCAGGTGGGGGACGAGGGAAGGTGAGAAACAGTCTCTGGAACGTGCCTTTCTGATGGTGAGACTGGAGACAAACCAGACCGAGGCCTTAATCCACAAAGCTGTTCCAGGGCTTAATAGAGGGTTGTGAGGCTGATCCTCTACGTGAGGGATGGAGGAGTGAAACGATTCTGAACAGCTTGTGGCATGGCCAGGAATGGGATGGAGGTCCCTCGTCCCTCTGCTGTGAGCCAGTGGACTGGAGTGCTTGTTCAACTCTTAGGAATTCGTCCCAGTTGGTTGGGAATCCTCCTTTTCTACCCCTCAGTTTATTTCTAAGTTCACAGGACACTTCCCTTTCCTGTCTGTGAAATAAGCAGGTCACTTCCATACCTTTGAGAGGCTGCAAGAAAAACTGTAATGGATTGAGCTGCTTGGTCCTGTAATAGAGGGGGTGGGAAGAGAAACACCTCATGGATTGCTCGCTGCTTCCCTGAAGATGCTGCTGACGCTTGCACGTAAGCTGATGGATGTTGTCGTGCCACAGAGCTTCCCTCTGCCCCAGTTACTCTGCAGGAAAGATTAATTGCATGGTGCTGCTCTTTCCTCCACCTGGTCTGGGATGTGGGTCTTGCCTGTGGCCCTGGAATGCTGTCCCTGCTGGGTGACTGTCCCTGCTGGGACAGTGAGCTGGCTCCTGTGTGACTCTGCAGCAGGGAAGGGGTTCTGGAGTCTCAGCACAAGGAGTTTGACAGCTCTTTGGGAGAGGTTTCCCTGTGAGCCCTGCTAGATGCTTATCCTTCCCTCCCCCTCCTCTTCCCCCCCAGATCCGTAAGGCTTGTCAGTCATTTGAAGGGAAATATGTGGGGCTTGGAGCAGCCTGGGGAGGAAAGCAGAGGGGGAAATGTGGGACAGCTCAGCTTGGCACACAGAAATGGAAACAGCCCTTGTCACCGGTGGGAATGACACCCCTTCCACCCACCCTGCTCCAGGCTCTCCAGAGCAAAGGACCTGCTCTGGGGTGAAGGAACTGGGCTGGGACAGAGCAGAGCTGGTGGTGTTCCCCCCTTCCATGTGACCACAGGGGAGGTGGTGAAGTTGCAATTAACTGTAATTTGGTGATAGAAAAGCTAACTGGATCAAGACACCCCTTTTTCCTGTGCCTTGCCTTGCAAACGGCCACCCCAGCTCTGCCAGTGCAGCTGCTTCCTAACCTGGTTCTGTCAAGAGGATATGGGTTAAGGGAAAAAAAAAATCCTACTACTAAAAGTGTTTGTGCCAACCCAGATCCTGCTGACAGAAAAAGGGTTGGTAATGGTACACATGACAGGAGGCCAAGCAGATCTCTGCAGAGTGACAGTCCCCAGATGGCTGAGGAGGGGGAACCCTGCTGTCACACACAGCGCTCAGGCCTTTGGCAGTCAGGCTGGAATGCCTTAGAACCTGCTGAATTTACTCCTTGTGGGTCTGTTTCCCCCTTTAAACTGTGGCTGGGGTGTGAGTGGCTTGTTAGAAACCCTTCCAGAGTGCTCAGCTTGCCCCATTCTATATGGAATCAGTACCTATCCCAAATCTTGAAGATGAGAGATGAAACTGTGGTTTTCATCCTTCCAGTGCTGTGTGTGGTCTCTGCCTCTCCCTCCCCTTGTCCCCAGGCAGGGTTGGGAAGGAGCCCTGGGCAAATCTGGGTTACAGCCCTTGGCCATAAGAAGTGACCACAGAATCCCAGAATCATTTAAGCTGGAAAAGACCTCTGAGACCATCGAGTCCAACCTTTGACACAACACCATGTTGTCTGCCAGACTAGAGCAATGACTGCCACGTCCAGTCATTCCTTGAACACCTCCAGGGATGGGGACTCCACCACATCCCTGGGCAACCCCTTCCAATGTTTAACAACCCTATTCCTTGAAGAAACTCCTCCTGATGTCCAGTCCGTGTTGCTGAAGGTGACAGGGAAAAGCTGTCTGGTTTCTCAAAGCCTTCTTCATGGGCTTTAGCTCTCCTGGCAGAAGCTGGTTGCTTTGCCACCACTGCCTGGTGAGAGCCCTGGAGTGGCAGAGCAGGGGAGGAAGCAGGAGATAATTGTGAGCTGGTGTCCCTGTGTATGCCCTGACAGAAGGGGTGGTGGCTGCCCAGAGTGGCATTGGTGAGGAGGAGGATGAGCACACTGTCTGCAGGCAGCATCTGCTCCATCCACCTCCTGGAAACGTGAACCAGGAAACAAATCTGAAACCAGTCTGGCCTCTGACCCACTCCTGGGGCCGTGCTGGGTTACTGCCCTGCGCCAGGTTACTGCCCTGCCCAGAGAAGGTACCTGAGGTCAGGGCCACCTTCTGTGCAGGTGACCTCGGAGGGCACAGCAGCCTCTGGGGACTGGGCTTTTCTCCCTCTCCTACCACCTCTTTCTGGGTGACGTGTGGCAATGATATGCCTCAGTTCCCTCTTCTGTAATGACACTTCCTCGGTGACACACTGAGCCAGCTGCTGCAAAGGGGTGTGTAACAACCCGGAGGGCTTTGTTCCTTTGGACCAACTGTGTAGAAAACCCTTGGAGCCTGTGACTAGGGACATCAGGAAGATAAGATGGCTAATGCTCCTACTTGGATTGTTTCCCAGCTTGCTGGGAGGAAAGGAGGTGGATGTCCAGCCTTGGGAGCCATGTGGTGTGGATGCCAGCACAGGGTAGTGGATGGGGTCTCTTCTGGGGTGTCCCACATGGTGTGACAATGTCAGAGGTGCCAGGTACAGACTTTGACAGCATCCACACCTGATACCATACAGGTTTCCCTGGTGACCTGGACTCTGTTGGAACAGAGGGGGTTTGCTCATGTGTGACTGCTTGGAAAGCAGACAGGACAGTCTGCTGTGGACATGCAGAGGGACTCCAGCTTGGGCAGCAGGCATGTTCTGTCCTCCAGAGATGGTGACTTCCAGAAGAGTGAACGTCACCTGCTGTTGGAGCACAGAAATTGTCAGGCTGGTGCAGTGTGCTGATGGTTTCCCTCAGGCTCCTTGTCTTCCCTGCTGTACCAGGAACCCCCTGCTCCCTGTGGGGCATGTGCATGAGAGGGACACACAGATGGTGAGTGGAGGGAGTGCTTTTGCTCCTTCTGTAGCTGTTTAGAGGCTTCAGGGAGGGGAAATGGGACCCCTGCTAGTGCTCTGCTGCACTTAGACCTCCTGCTCCCTGGAGTTGGAAACGAGCAGGGATGGTCTGGTTTGTTCATTTGTGTTCTGGGGAGACCCTTAGTGTGAGTGTCTGAGAGCAGCAGTCTTTTCCTGGTCCTGAGATTAGGGAGGTGGGGAAAGATCCTTCTGCTGGTCTATCTGGGAAACGATGCCTGCTTTTATTCAACATCCATTCCCACGTGTGCTGCTGGAAGTGCATTAAGATCCCTTATCAAGGGAAAGGTGAGCAGCACTTCATCTTGGTTTTATGAAAAGTGGTGCCTTTTGAGGACATGGGAGTATTCAGGGGCAGGGCTGGGGAAGCAGCATGCTGGTGGAGATGGTCATAACCTTATTCCAGGCTACAGCACCACAGGAGGAGAGGAGTTCCAGCCTGGGATGGGAGATGTGAAATGGAAGTGGTTGTTCCAGCTGGTGGGTGAAAATTACCTATTTGTCTGGGAGCCTTTTTTCCACCACTATCTGGGGACTATGAAGCTGGCTGTGAGCTCTGGGGAGGGAGGGAGGTGAAAGGGGACCTTTTCTGCTCAGAAACCTGACATCTGAGTGCAGTGCTTTCCTGCCTGATTTCTGGAGTGTGGCCTGGCACAGGTACTGTCATGGCCATGGTTATGGTGAATTTGTGTGTTTGTGACACGTGTGGGATCATCCCTTCCACTGAAGGGCTTTGCAGGGCGGTCCCACCACTGCCATGTGCACCATCTAGTTACCTGAAGTTAAGCCTGCTCTCAAAACTTGCATGGTGCTGAGGGAAGGAGTCAAAGGGCCCAGCAATGCCTGTTCCAGGTGTGCTCATGCAGCTCCCATTCCTCATCTGCGGGCGCTGCTTGGCTTTTGCCAGCCAGCTGCCCTTTGACGGGATCCACATGGTCCTGCAGGCCAGGCAGATTCCTGGAGCACATCTGGATCTGTCCTTATTTGGCCTCCCAGGGCAGTAAAAGTGTGGCTGAGTTGTGAAGGTGGTTTCCCCCAGAGCTGAAGCAAAAATGATTAAAAGAATCAGTGTCCAATGGCAGAGTTTGAAGTACAGGGTAGGGCTGTTCCCCCTGAAGGTGCTGTGGGCTCTCTGTAGGCTGTGCTCAGCAGCTGTGGGAGCAGGAACTCTCCATAGGCTTCTCTGTTTCCGAGGGCATGGCTGTGACTCAGTGATTTGGGATACAGATAGTCCTCTGGGTACCTGCCTGCAGACAGAGCCTGTTTGTGGGGAGTCACCAGGTGTGAAGGCAAACCCCAGGTTTTGCAGGAGATGAGCATTAGGGACTTGCCCTTTCCCAGTGTGTCAGTCAGATCTGGCTGGATTGTTCTGCTCCAAAACTTCTCAGGTTCATTGTTGGCTGTGCAGCTGAGTCTGGGACTTCATGCTCTGGGCATGAGCGGATTAAACAGCACTGTCGGGTCTTGACTAGCAACAAAACCTTTGCAGAGTCCCTGCCAAGATGAGCATGTTTGTGACAATGAACTCCATGCAAGAACTGGGCAGGATGGGACTGGTTGGGAGAAGGCAGGTTGTGCTCTTACCTTGGGAAATGTGTGGATGGGGGAGCAGGAGAAGCAGAAGGCACAGGCCTGGTAAACAGCTTTTTGCTGGCCAACCACTGTGGACTTTTGTAAGGCAGCTGGTTCCTTTGCCGCTCAGCCTTCCAGCAGCAGCATGGATTTAATTAGTATCCAATGTCTCTCTGGAGCTTGGGGATGCATTGTCTTGTTTAAATGGAAAACCCTCTGGCAGAGCCGCCAAACCCGGCTCATGTGAGGGGCTGACGGTGGCCGAGGGGACTTGGTCAAGTCAGTGCCTGAGCATGAAATGTCTGACTGAATCCAACTCCTGCTGGGACAAGCAGGGGTTTGAAAGGCAACGTCATGTCTTGGCTGGTGCCTGTGTGTGTCCCATGGAAGCGCTGGAGCATATGGGAAGGGACGGAGAACCGGGAGCTGGACTTGCTGTCTGTCCTTTTAAGGTCTCCCAGCCACAGACTCAGCTTTGTCCTTGATGAACTTCCTTTCTTCCAGTGCTACAAACCCTGTGTTAGTAAAACTGAAACCACTTGAACATCCTAACTGGCTTTTTCTGTGCTGAACTGTCGAGATGTAACAGATTCTGCAGAATTGTTTAGGAGGAGATTTCCTGCTCTGGTTACCTGTTTGTCACCTGTGCCCTTCCTCTCACAGGAAGAGCAAAGCAAGTTGCAGTTCCCCATGTGAGCAGGGACACCAGAGTGATACTGGCACAAGCAGTGGGGCTGCAGCTGGCCTTGGGTCACTTGTTCATCTTGCCATCTTCCAGCTGTGTGCCAGAACCTCTCCTGGCCCAGCAGCCCCGAAAAGCAGCTCTTGCTGGTGATAGAGAAGTGATCCTGGGGTGGGAGATGCTTGTGACATCCCAGAGGTGTGATGGCAGGGCTGGATGGGAAGGGGCAATCGGGTATTAATTGGTCCCTGAGTCCCTCCTGCAACCAGGAGTTTCCATTCCCACCACCCTGCAGCGGTTTGGCATTGCCACTGTTTCCACGAGGTTTGAATCTGGCATGGGGACAACAGGAATGGCTCCCAGGATGGACACAGCTCGAGAACTGGGAGGTGGCTGCTCTGGGGCTTCACGGGGCATAGTGATATGTCAGAAAAGGTGTAAATGAAAACACAGACCCCTTTTGTGGGGTCTGTAAGGCCAACAAAAAAGCTGCTTCCCTTCAAGTCATCTCTGGTGGAGCCTCAGTGCGTTTTCTGGTTACAAATTCTGTAGCTGGAAGTTTAAATTTGCAGCAGATAAGCCCAAAAAGGCGAATTTACTCTCTTAGAAACTTGGTTCATGGGTGGGTTTGTCTGACTTGGGCTGGGTTTGTTATTTCCAGTCTAGTTTTGAGATCTGGTCTTATTTTAGCATGTGTATATTTACTGTTATTATTTTTCCTAGAGAAGTATTTTCAGCTTTTTGCTTGGTTCCTGTGCTGCTGCTGACATTTCCATCGTGATATTTCCAGCTCCTTGGTAGAGCACAGTTAATATTTTCCGTCCAGGTGTAACTGCTTGGACAGGGATCCAAGGAAAAGAGTGAAATTCTGCAGTGGGTTGGGAGCAAACTGGCAGCTCACAGGAGTGGAGATGCTTTGTGAGGTTTTCCTTTTGGCTGCTTTTACCAAGAGATCCAGCAGTTGCCTGTTGATTCTACAGGTTGGTTTGTGCTCAGAAACATGTGGATCTGAGTTGTTCTGAGTTTGGATGTTGAGGGTCCGGGTTTGGATGTTGAGGATCCTGGTTGTTCTGAGTTTGGACTGTCCAAAGCACAGTGATTCCATTTCTGCTCGTATAAGCAGGGTGCAAACATGCATCCAGTGATCCCATTTCTCTTGGTTAAAGAGGGGCCTGGTTCCTCCTTAGATATTTTTGGCTGCAAAATAACTCCTGCTGACCTGCTGCTGGAAAGCTGATGCTCTACACACATCCCTGGCTGGCCACCTGCTGCTGGGCAGGGATTCTCCTCACCCACCCTGTGAGTGCTGAGACTTCAGGGTGAATTTCTGCAGCTGCTGGTCCTGGGATGTTCTGGCACATGGCTTGTACAGCCCTTCCAGGCTCACCTCAAGAGGAGGGAATTTTTGGGTTTAAAATCCCACCAGTGTAGGGAATTTGTGCTGTCACGTGGGTTCCTACCAGCTTCTCAGTGGTGCCTTCTGGTTCCAAACTGAAAACTGGTGGTTTGCCTCCTCTTTTTACTTCTTATTTGGTTTCATTATATTTAGAGAACAGTTTCAGTTTTGCTACCACTCCCTTTGGGGCTCTTGGATGTTGTGAGCACACCCAGCACGAGTATGAGGTGCTTGGGCCTCACCACGACTTTGAGGGACAGCTGAGATTTTGCATGTAAAGTAGGTTGATGGGTTTGAATTGCTGTTGTCCTTTAAAGTTCTCAGTGAAACCACGTGTGAGTCATTATGGGGGTTGTGTGAGTGTGGGTGAGACCCCGAGGTGGGAACAGGAGCATTCCCTGCCATGGTGAAACTCTGCTCTTCTCATCGTTACAGAGGGGATGATTTGGCACAAACCTTTAAAAAATAATTGAAAATTCCTAGTAATCCATTAAAATCCATATTTGGATTCAGAGGCTGGGAGAAAATAACTTTGAAATTATTAGGAGCTTGATTTGTTGTAGGTTAAGAGCTGACCAGAGTTCACAGCATCTAAAAAATCTCCTGGGGAAGGGAATAGCCAGTAACAAGAGAACACTTCTAATTTAGAGAAAAGTTTAATGGGCATGAGAGCTGGAATAGGAAGCCAGGAAGAAAAATCCATCTTCTTCACAGCACAGCTTAACTCTGGGGAGAAACCAAATGCTTTGTTATTTTGTTCATGATTTTATTATTATTCTTTTTAAATCCTGGTGGGTTTGGGACTTGGATTTTTTGGGGATATGGCTGAGAGATGTGGATGGATCCCTGGGTGCTGGTGGGGCTGGGAGCAGTGCAGCCACTGCACGTGGGAAAAGCTTTAGTGTCTGACAGAGGCTCAGCACGTTCCTGCCCTGCCTGCTAAAGCCATTTTTGTTTGTTCTGGTTAACTGTGTAGCTGGAGGTGGTGGTGTGTCTGGTTGTTCGTTCTAGTGGTGGATTTATGTTGTTAATTACAGTGCTGAGGGTAGTGTTAGCTGTGTCTGTCCCTGCAGGGAGGGTGAGGGCACGGGCTGGAGTGCCGGGAGTGCCCTGTGCCCCCTGCTCTGGGGGCAGGTGGAGTCCTCTCCCTTCCTTTACTGTGTTCTCAGTACAGAGCTGGGAAGCTCGGAAGGAAGGGGAGATTTGGAACAAGGATGCTGGGATCATGTTGGATTAAAAGCTTTACTGCCACAGTTTAGGGGTTTTGTGTGTTGGTTGTTTCTGTTCTGTTTTTTTTTTTCCCTCTGAGGACTAGAAGAAATTGTGGTAGAAACATTCACTTTGGCTTTATTGTTTTCTTCTTTTCAAGAAACAAGTTGGATGGAAAAAAAGATGTTTTGGACAAACTACCCATGCAGATTTGTAAATTGTAAATATTGTGGGGCCCAAAAACCCTGCTGAGGGGTAAAGCATCCAGCACTGTTCTGAGTGGAAGGGGAAACTGTGCTTCAAACCCTCCTGAGCAGTGACCATGGTGACAGGACTGTATCTGTGGTGTCACTGATGACTCAGCCCGGTGCCACTGTACAGATGAGCTGTGTCCATGTTGGAGGGATGAGGGATGCAGCAGGTTGTGAGGAAGTGGCTGGGAGATGGGCTTTGGACTGCCCTTTGAGACCAGGAGGCTGGTGGGCCTGGCATGGGCATCCAAACAGTAGGTTTGTGACTGGTGGGTATTCCCTGCCAGTGGTGCCTGACCCCGTGGGTAGCAGCAGCAGGGCAGGTCCCATGGGTGGGTTTCACAGGATGCTGTTCCTCTGCTAGGGGAGTTCCTTCAGTCAGTCACTGGGTTCTTATCTCTGAGGATGCTCTGGAGGAGGCGAGGGGAAGGTTCTGAGCTCTCAGCAGCGTCCTAAAGCCGAGAAGGAGCCAAACATCTCTCCAGGGACCTCAAAAGGATGAGGCTGATGCAGGGATGTTGAAGGGGATGTGAAGGGCTAGGGAGTCAGTACATGCTCAGGTCACCAGGGAGGTGGTGGCAGAGCCAAGAGCTCTCAAATCCCTGGACTTGGACTGTGAGGCTCCCGCGGCTCTTGAAGCACGCGTCCCACCCGGTTCCCCGGTGGCTCTGGATCAGCAGTTAAGTAACAAACTATTTAACAAGAACTTCCTGTTGTGCTGACACCAACACCAACGTACAAAGGAGGAAACAGAGTAAACAGAGCTGTGCTGGCTCCCGCCTCGCTGGGAGCTGGAAAAGCGTTGGAACCGGGAGGAGGCCTGGGTGCCCTCGCTGCCGAACCAGGGATGGTATGCTTGTGTTACAGTAGCAGAAACTGCTGGGAAAGTGGCTGCTTCCAGGACTGCCTGGTGTTTAAGGGAATTTCTGAAGCAGATAAAGGCCCCTTCACCCCTGCCGTGCTCCTCCAACTGCCCCACAAGGGCTGTCCCTGCAGAGGAGGACTTGAGGGTGCTGGTGCATGAGAAGCTTGACATGACCATGTGCACTGGCAGCTGGCCTGACTGTACCATTGCAGGGCTCCCATGGGAAGCCTGGTGTGGCTTTCCACGGTCCCACATTTTGGGAAAGCCTTGTGTTGTGGCACAGCTCTCCCTGTTTGTCAGGAACGGGTCTGGCACTGCAGCCTGGGTGGAGTACAGGTGCAAACTGCTTAACTACAACCCCTTGCAGTCATCCTCTGGGACTGTCTGCAGCTTTGCTTTGGTTTAAGACTTGTTCTCCCCTGGAAGCTCAGACTTCATCAGCCTCTTCAAATTTTAAAATTTATTGGGGTTTGGTTTCAGCTGTGCAAGGCCACCAGTTGCTTTTTGGTCTGTTTGCGTTAGGAGCCAGCTGATGGGTCATTCTTTGGGACATCGGGGTGTTGGTGATTATTTTTAGCCTTTAATTGGCAGTGATATGTACTTGGAGCTGTGGTGTCAAGGGCTTTTCTCTTTTGTGCTCTCAAGTAGCTTTTCCTTTCTCTTTCACCTGGATGCAGCTGTATTTCCCTGCTTGCAAAGTACAGGGGGAAACCAGCTCCAAGGAGCCATCCCAAAGGTTTGTGGGGATCAGGACTCTCATATGCTCAGGACTCTGTGACAGGGAAATCACTCACCCACCCAGGGCTGCTCCAGGTCACCTGAGCTCAGCACCAAGACCTGCTCCCTGCCCTTCACCAAGCACTTCCCTGCTCTGGGCCAGTGTTTTCCCCTCTTCTCCTTCCCCTCTCTTGTCTTTCCCTGTTTAGCTGTAACCTCTTTCAGGCAGGAACATGGTGTGTGTACAAAGGGCTGAGAACAACGTGCCCCAGATGGTTTGTACAAGTCCCTCCTCGGCAGCCATGAGGTTTCACTCTACAGGAAAGAAATCTTTAAAAATACAACTTTTCAGCATTTTATACTTGCAAATGTGGGCAGGAACTTCACGAGCCTTGATATTTTCGTCCAAGTCACTGATCTGAGACAAGGGGTAGCACTAGAATTGCAGTTTTTCCTCTTTTAAGAAGCAAACCAACACACATCCCTTTTTCTCACCTTCATGTCGGCAGGGAAAAGCTTGTAAATGTGAGTGGAGCAGCCCTGACCTGCTCAAAACCAGATGGAAAGAAAAAGAACCCATTATTTTAACAAAAACTCCATGAACCTCCTCTTTGCCTTTCAGAAGGATGTGGGTTTGCCCCCTTTGTGGCACTTGCAGTGTTTCTGAGGTTCTGGTTTAGGGGGTGCTGAAGCCACTTGCCTGCAGTTTATTTTCCTTCCAGGATCTTGGCTCAGAGCACTGGCCCTGCAAACACCACAGGGCACTGCTTATTTGCTTTAAGACCACAGCTTGCTTTGGAATTTCTTCTGCCAAACTTCAGGCCAATTTGTTTTTTTTCTTTATTCGTCCCCCTCCCTCCCAAAGAGAGAAACAAGTTTCCTTAGTCTCAACGTGCATGAGATTTGATCCCAGGCCAAAAATTCCAGCATAGAAGGTGCTTTCCTGAGGCTGCTTTGCCTCAGACTGACCTGGGTGAGGATTCCTGTGCAAAATGAAGGATGTGACATCAGTTTTATCTGCGGCATCTTCCCCGTGGGGGAGGATGGGGCAGGTCTGGGTCCCTGTCACTCATCCAGAGGCTGCTGTGTTTTAACAAACACAGGATTTGTTTGCTGCAGAGCTCTGGGAGTCCTGGGATTTTACCATAAGTTTCTGTTTCTAATTAGGTTGTTCTCAGTTTTAAGGGCCAGAGATCCCTTTATGGCAGAGGGTGGAAAACCTGAGCAGTCACTGACACCGCACAGAGGTGGGTCCTGCCTTTGTCCCAAGGTCCAGGGAGCCACTATGTCTCCTTGGCACTGTTGGGGTATTAAAATAGATTCCTGCCAGCCCTTGGCTCATCCAGGGGTAGGCTGGTGGGCAGAGTGAGGGAGCATCCCTGGCCCTGGCCTGACTCACAGGGATGCGGTTCAGTGACTTCCTGCTGCTCTGACCACGGGGCTTTGGGGAGGGAGGGGGGAACTGCAGAGTGG
>JAOXXN010000347.1:1472864-1487300 GCA_026770055.1 Myrmophylax atrothorax
GGGAGGACAGCACAGTCTCCCAGTGCTCGCAGGAAACAGGATTTAATTTGCCCCTTGTGTCTCACTCCATTGTCTGAAATTCCCTTGCGGTGGCTGGCCTGAAACTCTTCAAAGACAATAATCCCCAGCGCCGGGGCTGGAGCTGCCTGGGCTCTGGCTGTCGGCCCCTGACTCTGTGCAAACAGTCTGGGCTGAAATCCCCCAGGACTGAGCAGAAAGGTCTGATTCAGAACCAAAACTCGTGGAGCAGCCTGGCCTGCGCATCCCTGGCTGCCTCCCCTGTCCGGGGAAGGTGGCTCCCGAAATGTGCTGCTCCGTGGGGTGAGAATGGCTCTCAGTGTGCCCCTGCGAGGCTGGCGGGGCTGGCAGTGGCTGAAGAGGTCAGGAGGGCACCGCCATGTGCTGAGCCCGCAGAGGAAATTATTGGGGGAGCGAAGAATGAGCAGGATGTCACGTGCGGGGCCGTGCGCGCCCGGGCCGGGGCAGAACAAAGCGCAGGGAAGCCCCGCTCCTGCCGCTCCCACCCCGCTTCCTGCTGGCACCGCCGGGAAGGGGGAAGGGAGCCGCAGGGCAGGAGCTGAGCCACCCCCGGGGCAGCTGGAGGGCTCTGCCTGCCCCTGTGCCCTCTGCTGAGGTGTGAGGGTGCAGCAGGGTGGTGCCCAGGGCTCCCATCCCACTTGGCAGCGCCATTCCCCAGTCCCTGAACAGGCTGGTCCCACGGATGGGCTTTGTGGTCCCAGCACTCTGCACCTTCAGAGCCTGCAGTGCCAGCCTGTCCTGGAGAGCACCCAGGATGCTGTGGAGAATTTGGTGGGCTCTGGTGAGGGTTTGCTGTCAGGAGAGGGCTGGGAGCCCCAAGGAGCAGCTCCCGTGGACCTTCACACCTTCTTCCCCCCTACTGAGCTCTGGCTTTGGTGTCTTTTTCCCTCCATTGCTCTTAGAGACGCTCCCCCATTTCCCCCATGCACCCTTTAGCACAAGAAGCTTCCCCCCCCTGTCGTTATTAATAGCTATTGGGAGCCAGTAAAAGGTTTTACAGGGTTTGGCCAAGCGTCAGGCCTTGTAGTGTACTCATTTCCTGGAGCTGGCACTGGAGAGGTGGGGGTTTGCTTGGATAACCCAAGGGGTTAACATGGGGCTGAGGCAGTGGGGGCTTTTAGTGGCATCACAGGAGCCTGGAGAGGAGCAGAGGAAGGTGGTAAGGGGGAGAGTGGGGCTGGGAAGGAAGGACAAGAAGGAGTGGAAGGCTGCCAAGGGTCAAGCTGGGAGCAAAACCAAAAATGGTGAATAGTGGGGGGAAATAGGGGTGTGTGTGTGTGTCTGTGTCTCTCACATGCCCTCCCAGTGTGCATCCAGCTCCTGCTTGACCCCCTCTGTCCATGTTTAGCTTCCTGACCTTCCTTCCTGCCTCCCACACAGCATCCCTGCGAGGAGGGACTGAGCCTGTCCTGCCCCAGGCAGCTCCTGTGGGAGTCCTGGAGGAAGGGAGAGCTCAGCTTCCTTTTGGGAACTTGGTTCCCTGAGCATGAAGCTGGTCGATGGTTCTTGTCATCCCACCTCCCTGGAAGGGGGTGAGGGGCTGGTTTGGCCTCAGTGTTGGGCTGTACCTGTTTGAACACGGGGGGGGGGGGTGTGGAGCCAGTGTTGTGGAATCGTGGAATATTTGGGGTGGAAAGGGCCTTTAAAGGTCCCCCAGTCCAACCCCTGCCATGAGCAGAGCTGTGCACAGGGGAAGGAGCTCTCTGGTTCAGGGGCAGAGCTGAGTTCTGCCTGTTTGTGGGGAACCCCCATAGCAGCTCAGGGATTCCCACTGGACTCACTGGGCAGCACTGGGATTTGCACATGTGAGGCAGGGGAGATGCTGCACCTCTGAGCAGACAGGCTCCCACCAGGCAGTGTCACAGCAGCCTTTCCGCAGGTGGCTGCCAGCAGCCCAAAACTCCAGGTTGGGTGGTAAGAGCAGGGGAAGAAGCAGCAAAGGGCAATCAGCAGCTCTCCAGGTTGGGGTCAGGCTGTTAGTAAGCCCTGGGTTCCTACTCACCCCAGCCTGATGGGTCTGGTCAGGCTGTTGTGGGAGCCCCAAGTGTGGTCATTCCACAGAAACTGCATCGTCTCTGCCGCATCCTGGGCAGAGTCCCTGGCAGGAAGGTCCCAGCCCACCACAGCGGGGGCTGGTGCTGGGGGAAGTGCCCTGACTCAGCTGCCTCTGGACCCACAGGGACCCTCCCAGCCAGGTGAAGATCCTCTTTTCACTTCCTGGGAAGTCCCATCCCTGACACGCCCCATAACACAGGATTTACGTGTGTCCTCTGCTCTTGGGGGCTCGTGGAGTTGCTGGCCTGGAGTGCCTTGGCTGGTGCCTCCAAAGGTCTCCAAAAGCTGCCAGCAGCCCCTCCCCATGGGCACATTGCTGTCCCCACATCACTCTCAGCTGGCTCTAACATGGAAATGCTCATCAAGCATTTCACCTCCAGCCATGGCCAGGCTTTCATTTATTTATGTATGGCAGCACCTTGGACATGAGGCACCCTGCAGTGGTGGCTCCTCCCACCCCTCAGGTGTGGGAATGAATTATCTGTGGTGCAGGGAAGGTGCTGGAGGAGCTCTGAGGAGCTGGGGGTAGGAGCTTGGAGCCCACAACTCTCTGTTGTCCTCAGCTTCCTCATACTAATTTTTCTCCCTCTGCTTTCCCACAGCTGGGAGACCGAGGAGCAGCACTGGGAGGACTCTCTCCGCAGGATGTTCTCTCCACCAAAGACCTCCCTGTGACCGGCGATGATGACAGTCCCAGCGAGGCCTCGGGAAGCACTAACATTTCAGTAGCCCAGCACCCGTGGGTGGCCACTTTGCCCTCCTGCTCCACACCCCACCCTCCCATCGCTCCCCGGGATGGTGTATTAACCAAGAGGAACCCTGCTTCTGTCCTCCTCACCCTTCCATTTTCGGCAGCTCTGGGATTTGTATGGCAGCAGCGTAACCGTGGAGAGGCCGGGGTATCACAAACTTATGGATTTTGATAAGAGAGGAGGGAAAGGGGAGCTGGAGGAAGGTAAAAGGATGTCCAAGACAGGTGGAGGAAGGAGCGGTCATGGAAGCCGGGGTGCTGGAACCAACTCGGGAGTCTTAATGGTGGGTCCCAACTTCCGCGTCGGCAAGAAGATTGGATGCGGCAATTTCGGGGAGCTCCGTCTAGGTGAGAAGCGTCGTCTTTGTCCTCACTGTACCTGCCTGTGCTGGGATTGCCCTGGCACCCACCTCCTGCAGCGGGAGGAGCTGGCACAGGCCCATGGCTGGTGGCACCGTGGGGTTGACCAGCCACGTGGTGTTGAAGCATTGCCCATTGCAGGCAGCCCTTGGTCCTTTACAGAGGTTCTTCCTCCTCAGCCCCTTCACACTGTGCTTCATCTTCCAAGGCCCAGCCTAGCCCAAAGGACTGATCACAGAGGTGTTTCCCATCTCCTCCCCGTTCCTGTCACTCTCTGGGTTTGTCAGGAGAGGGTTCAGCCCTGTCTGTGGGATGTGGTGGTGGCCCACACAGGTCTGAGTGTCACCTCAAATCTGGGAGGAATGTTTGAGGAGACACCACTGTGTGCTCACCATATCTCACGCCACTTGTGCCCAGGGTGCTGCCCTCCCACTGTGCCAGAGGGAATGGAGCATGGGGGCCTGAGGGTGTTCACTCTGTTGGGACAAACACCTGGGGAGGAGAGTCACTCTTTCATCCTGGGTAGATTCTCCAGTTGTTGAAACTGGTTGAGAGACTCTCCTAAAATTTTATGCAGGAGAGAGGGAGGGAGGAAGGAATGAAACCCAAGCACCTTCTGTGGTCATTTTCCATTTTGAACTGAGTTTATCGGGAAACTCCTTGAGCAAACTCCAGCTTGGAGGGTGGGGAGGTTGCTCCTCTCCCACGACTGGGAATGTCCCAGGAGGCTTTCAGCAAGCTGTTAACCCTTCGCTTGGCATCAGGCCGCTGGGAGGGCCTGGCAGTGCCAGGCACCACTGCTCAGCGCAGTCTGGGTGTCTCCAGGAATGCGCATTGGATGTGTGGATGGAGTCCCTGCCAGCCCAAGCGTTGGCCTTGGCTGGGAGTGCTTTGGGAAGGGGCTTGTGCCCTGGGAAGAGGGAAGAAAGCCATTCCTGGAGCTCTCTGGGAGCCTTGACCTGTGATATTTTAAACAGTGCCTTCTCAAACCAAACTGAGCTAAACGTGCCCTGACTGTGATCCCTCTGCAGGCTCTGTGTGTGCAGGAGGAGCCCTGTCTGGGGTGGGGTGAGTTCCCACCTCGCTGTGCTGCCTGTGGGGAGTTAATGTCAGCTCTTCCCAACGTGACAGACTGGCTGGTGCCAGGCTCACCCATCCTGTCCCTGAACTTCCCGACAGGATCGGCCGTAATTGCAGAGCTGGGGAAAATGCTCTGTTTAGGCTCCGTCCAGGTGGTTCCGTGTTCTGCAGAGGAGGGTCTGTCTGTCCCGGTGGGTGTGAAGAGCTTTGGGCCTTCCTTGTGGACGGAGGGATGTTTGGGGATTTTGCTGCACCAGCTGCTCCTTTCAGTTCCCTGCCAGTGCCTCCCCTGCATGGTCAGCAGGGAGGGGGTGGTTCAAGGGCTTTGAGCTCTGCAGGGTCTGCCTGTGTCCTTCCACCTCCTCTTCCCTGCTTGCCGCAGTGGATGTGTGGATCTGAGCTCTCTTCCAGGATCCTGCTCGAGACCAGAGTCTAGAGCTGTGGCTGTTGCTCTGTGACCCCTGCCTTGGCCTCATCCTCATTTTCCAGGGGCAGCACCAAAGGGACACAAGTGTCACACAGATCCAGGGGCTGCCTGTGGAACTGGCAGTTGTGCTGCTTCAGGCAGAGCTGCTGCAGGGACCTGGGTGCAGCTGGGTTTGGTTTGCCCAGGGCTGGAGGGACAAGCAGGGAGCTCTTGCTCTGGGGCACTGCAGCGGTCGATCTCGCTGCAAGAGTTCATCCTTGCCACCAGCAAGAGAAGCTTCCAGTCCCTTCAAGTGGTTTCCCTGCACTGGCACACCCTGCAGCGCCTGGCCATAACGTGGTACAAGAACACAAGAGCTCATCGTGGCAGTGGAAGCCACAGCTATGTGGCTTTTCTCCTAAAATCACATCTCCCTTCCTTAGGTGTGCCTCCTTCTGCATCAGGGCTCAGGAGTGCTTTCAGGACTTCACAGAAAGCAGGGATTCCTCCAGCTGCAGATGAATGGCAAGGGACCAGAGGGATCCCACTGTGAAGTGGTGGCATGAGCAGGGATGCTCTCCAGCTGTTGCTGGGCACTCAGTTTTCCCCTGGGAATGGAGGATTCAGTCCTCAAGGCAGGCTAAAGGCCTGGGACCAGTGCTCCAGCCAGGCTGTGCCATGGAGCTGCCCCAGGGCAGGCTCAGCCCTGAGTGGGGTCCAGGGAAGGATGAGGACCTGGCAGCAGCTGCTGCTTCTGTTCTTCCTGCAGTAAACTTCTGCAAATGTGCTTTTGTGCAGGTTTTCTGGTCCCACCCCTCTTCCCCAGCATGCATTTCTGCTGGCAGCTTGGAACCACAGCAGCTGTTTTCCTTTGAAGTTCAAACTGGAAGTGAACTTATTTTTAAAAGCAAACCCAGGATTTTGGAGGGAAGAACACGGGGGGGGTGGGTGGGTCTGTGTGTGTTGTGTGAGCCAGGAGTAGGTCACATGTCCCAGCTGAAGGCTCATGTGGGAGTGCTGGGGACATTCCCAAGCTCTCCTGAGCTGTGGCTCTTCGGGCCTGTCCTGCAGCATCCCTGGAACTCACGAGGGGTTACTAAGGGGACACAAAAGGTGCCTTCAGAAAACATGACTGCGTCAGTGCACTGCCCATGACATCCTTCTGTCCTGGGCTCTGCACAGTCCTCCCTCCAAACTCCTGCACGTGGCCAAGGGCTCAGCCACTTCCCAGAGTTTGGAGCCACAGACCCAGCACATGCCAGAGGCGGCTCTTGTGTGTCTTTGGAGTCGGCTGTGGGAGAGAGGAGCTCAGGCCCTGCCTGCTGGTCCTGCCTCCCTTACTGAAGACTCAGGCTTAGTTTTCCTCCTGGTCCTTCAGAGCCTCCTCTGGAGGAAGGTCAAACTCTAAAATAGGTTTGGGGTTCTTCTGATGGAGTTAAACTTTAACCCTGTGCTCCTCAGAGCTGTTGCTGCTCGGCCTGATGCAGCTGTGGGTGTTCCTGGGGCTGCAGTGCTGATGCCTGGCTGCCTTCACATGTACCTGCCTTCTCCCACATCACCTGGCACTGGGGAAGCCAAATTCCCAACCCAGTGCCTAGGCACAGCTTTGTGCTGCTGCTGCTGCAGGCAGGGCTGTGGCACAAAGGCTCCCAGTGCAATGGAGGGGCAGTGCCAGGCAGAGCACAGGGGAAGCCTCACTACTGCTCACTTTTCCCTTCATGACAGGAAGGACATTGAAGTGCTGGAGCATGTCCAGAAAAGGGAATGAAGCTGGGGAAGGGTCTGGAGCACAGGTCTGATGTGGAACAGCTGAGGGAGCTGGGGAGGCTCAGCCTGGAGAAAAGAAGGCTCAGGGGAGACCTTCTGGCTGTCTGCAACTCCCTGACAGGAGGAGGGAGCCAGGGAGGGGTCGGGCTCTGCTCCAGGGAACAAGGGCAGGATGAGAGGGAACAGTCTCAAGCTGCACCAGCAGAGGTTTAGGTTGGAAATTAGGGAAAATGTCTTCAGTGAAAAGGCTGCAGAGCACTGGAACAGGCCCAGAGCAATTGTGAAGTCACCACCCCTGGAATTGTTCAGAAAATGTGGATGTGGCACTTAAGGATGTGGTTCAGTGGTGAAGATGGTGGTGGTGCTGGGCTGACAGTTGGACTGGATGACCTTAGAGGGCTTTTCCCTTTTTGATGACTGTGATTCCATGATTCCAAGCTGCCTGGACGGGCCCCGGTGGGAGCCCAGTGCAGAGCCCAGCCCCTCCTTGGGCTGCCATGATGTGCAGGAGCAGGTGCTGGAGCCCAGAGCTAGCAAATCCCTTCTGAGGGGGCAGCAGATAGAGCCACGTCTGGTGTTTAAACACGACAGACCCAGGCCTGGCTCTGCTGGCTTTGGCTCCGTCTGATCCGACACGCCGTGTCCTGCAGGTGCTGGCAGCTGGATTTGGAGGCACCCCCAGCACTGAGCAGGGCAAAGGCCTCTGCAATGCAAATATTTTACTTGCTGCCACCCATCTCGCTGCTTTTCTATTTCCTTTCCAAAGCACCTTCTGTGCTGTCAGTCCTGCAGTGCTGCCTCCTCAAGTCCTCACGGGCACTCCGAGGCCTCCGGCGCTTTTTGGGTATTTAAGTGACCCCATTGTGAGGGCTGGGCAGGGAGGGTGGGGTGGGGTGGGGGCTGCTCCAGGAGCTGGACTGGGGAGTTCCCCAGTATGGAAGGGCCCTGCAGTCCTCCCTCCTTGCTCTTTTCGCTTTTATTTTCCTGGGGTTTTTTATTCTTGTGACAGGCTGATTGTGCTCTTTGACCTTCATTTAATTTGGGAAGGGGAGCCAGAGGGGGATGGTTTGACAGTCCATGCTCTCAGTGCTCCCCATCTTGTCCATTAGCTGTGTCCAGGCCTCCCAAGCATTACAGGAAGGGATGAACCAGGGGGTATCAGATTTGGGCTGGGAGAATGCTGCCAGCTCCCAGAGCAGTTTTGTGGGTGGTGTTTTGTGCCAGTGAGCCACGGAGGAGGGGACAGTGTGGTGGGGACTGGACAGATGACATCTAACAGGGACAGGATGGATCTGTCTGAGCCCAGCCCTGCTGGGGATGCTCCTGCCTCCATCCCTTCTACCTCCCTGCTGTGCTGAGTTGCTTTTTAGGTATCCTGATAATTTTTTTCCCTCCATAATTTTCCCCCCTTCAGAGCCAGCCTACCCTCAGGGAAAATCCAGCTGTGGGTTTTCTGCTTGCGTGTGCTGCCCTGAAGGCAGCAGTCATTATTTTGGACTGTATGGCCCTGTGGGCTCTCTGGAGCCATGCACAGGTCTGCAGGTGTCCCACCTGCTCCCCAGGAAATGTCAGTCCATGATGGGCCAAACCTCCTGGATCTGGCACACGCGGTGTTCACCAGACACTCCTCACTCCCAAGCCACCTACTCCCAAATCACTGTGGAGGGATTTGGTTTATGCAGAGGTCCTCTGGGATGGCAGAGGGTCAGAGAGGCAGCAGGACTGAGCCCCTCCTTGGCTGCAGAGCCCGTTCCTGGGAGGAGCCACTCCATTAATATCTCCCATTCATCCCTCTTCCCATAATCCTGCCGCCGACTCTGGCTCTCAGCAGCTGGCTCTGATGTCACCCGGCCAGGATTTATTGCTGCTTCAGGTGGAGAGCAGCAGTCGGAGCAGATGAAATCTTATGCCAGGAGGAGCTTGTTTCCTAAGCAAATTGCTTGGAGAAAATCCGAGGAGACAGATGCAGCTCCATCAGATACGCAGAGGGATCGCGTGTCTGCTGGCGCTGAAGGGAACCTGCTGCCATTAACTCCCACCTCCCCGGGGTCCTGCGAGTTCTGGCAGAGCAAACACTCGGATCTGCTCCTGCAAACCTTTCATCTTTGCCTTTTTGGGCCTGGGCAAAGGTTGTACTGATGCTTCCCAGGTGTGACCCCTTCCTCGGGCACCCCTGGTCCCAGGTGATGTGCAGACACTGCGAGCTCAGCTGTCTGTGGTTACAGGTGTGAAATCCAGTGTGGGTGTGGAGCTCTCCAGGAGGTCACATACACGGTGCTGCCCCTTCAGCTCCCCTGGGCACTCAGAGCCGGGCTCCTGACCCTCCTTGCAGCTCCTCATACAGTCTGGGTCGTGCCATGGATGTGGTCCTGCCTTCCCCTGCACCCTTGGGTGGGTGGGAGCATCCCCAGGGGTGAGGTTGATCCACACACATGTGCCATTCCCAGGAGCAGCTCCAGCCCTGTACAGGAGAGTCCCACCTGGCTGCAGAGCCCTCAGACCACTGCCAGTTGCCCTGGTGCTCCTTCCTCCTGGCCGGCCTCTGTGGGGTCCCACTACCCACAATGCAGTGTCCCCCAGCCCTGGCCACCCCTCCCAGAGCCCCTCTCCATGCGGGCCATGGCTGGGAGAAGCACCAAGTCCCAGCTTTGTTCCTGCCTTGCCCAGCCACATCCCTTCAGGCCCGGACTGGGACACTGCCCCCTCCCAGCAGCCTTCCCATCCCAGAGGAATCCACATACCCCACCTGGGGGTAGTTACCAGGCATGTTGCAACTCCCCACAGTGGGTTCTGCTGCCCTGAGGCCTGTTCAGGTGTTGTGGGAGCTGTGGAACCTGTTTAGGATGTTTTTGAGCCCAGGAGCCCTCAGGGACTGGCGGGTGTGCAGTGGGGGTGGTGCAGGGACTGCTTTCCATGGCCTTGTCATGTCTCTCCCTGCAGGAAAGAACCTTTACACCAACGAGTACGTAGCGATCAAATTGGTGAGTAGCTGTTGAACAGGGGAGTCCCTGCGTGGTTGGGGCAGGGGATATTCAGGCCCTTGGGAAGGAGGTTGTTCCCCTTCCCCAGGTGTGCTGGGGTGGGTGGAGCGAGCAGGTTGGGATGAGGTGGATGGGAGCAGGTTGGGATGTGATGGATGGGTGGCTGTGAGGGAGCTCCGCTCACTGCTCAGAATCGAGGGCAGGCCAGGAACATACGTCATTGCAGGTGGGGTGATCTGGCACTGGGGAGGGAGGAGCTGAGTCTTCTCCCAGCCCTGTCTGTGGCCTGTGCTGTGCTCAGCCAGTGCCGGCAGCAGAGAGACCTCAGGGAGAGAGTGGTCCCACTGGTACCTGCTCCCATTAAGGTCTACCCCAGCATCCTGATCTCTCTGGGCAGAGTGGATCTGGTTCCCATATGGGCTGATTTTCTTTCATCATCCCCTGAGGCTTCATCCCTGTTGTTCTCAACCCCAAATGCTCTCAGTCCAGCAGCTGCCAGCATGTGAAGGTGTCTGACACCCAGACCCCCTAAGTATCCTGCTCCCTGCTTATCTGTTCTCCTTCTCTCCTCCAAGGAACCCATAAAATCCCGGGCCCCCCAGCTGCACCTGGAGTACCGGTTCTACAAACAGCTCGGCAATGCAGGTATGGGGCCAGGCTGAGCTGTGGGGAGCTGCCTGCCAGGGACACTGCTGGGAGAGAGGCTTCCCCTCCATCTGATTCTGCAACTTTGCTCCCAGCCTGAGCAGCTCCTGCCCATCTCCTCGGTGGGGCGAGGCTGGTTTTACACAGAGTCTAATCTTTGATCTCTTTTGATTTAGTTCTTTCCCCCACACACACCCCCGCAGCAGAGGCAGGGATGCAGATGGAGCTGCCTCCTTCCCCCTCTGCCAAGTGCAGAGCCAGGCTGGCTGCGGCACGGAGGGAGGGCAGTGCAGGGACATCCCCCCTCTGCAGCCCCTGTCCCTGTCTGGCAGTGGCACAGCTGTGACAGCAGGGCCCTATTGCAGCCCCACACAGCCACTGCTCCGTGTCTTGCAGAAGGAATTCCTCAGGTTTACTACTTTGGCCCCTGTGGGAAGTACAACGCCATGGTGTTGGAGCTGCTGGGACCCAGCCTCGAAGATCTCTTTGATCTGTGTGATCGGACCTTCACGCTCAAGACCGTCCTGATGATCGCGATCCAGCTGGTGAGCACAGCTCTGCTGCACCTCCCCTGCGGCCCTGCACGGCTCCCCTGCCCACCTGGCTGCCCAGGGGGAGCAGGGTGGGGTGTGGGCACTGGGGTCAGGCAGGGTGGGCACCCCATGGGGACAGTGCCCAGCAGGAGGGGCACATCCCACACCATTCCTCCCATTTCTCACCCCCTCCCTGCTGAAGGAGGGCTCTCCCACCCCCACACAGCCCCTGTCTGAGCCCAGGTGAGCATCTCACTGTGTGTCCAAGATGCAGCTGGGCTGGGGTTGTCTCCCAGACCTGTTCCCCTCCTTTCAGCCCAGAGCAGCTGGCTGGGGCGAGGCCACCAGAGCAGGGCCCAGGGGAGGGGTGCAGGGGTATGTGCAGGACATGGGGTGTCTCTGCCCTGGCACTGACATCTCCCTGTGCCCCAGATCACACGGATGGAGTATGTCCACACCAAAAGCCTGATCTACAGAGATGTGAAGCCAGAGAACTTCCTGGTAGGGCGGCCGGGCAGCAAGCGGCAGCACACCATCCACATCATCGATTTTGGCCTGGCCAAAGAGTATATTGACCCCGAGACCAAAAAACACATCCCCTACCGAGAGCACAAGAGCCTGACAGGGACGGCACGTTACATGAGCATCAACACCCACCTCGGGAAAGGTGTGTGGGAACGGGCAGGTAGCCCTGCTTTGGGACAGAGGGGAGGGGCTGTGGGGCACGAGGTTCCCCGTGCCAGAGGTGGGGCTGGGGACAAACTGCCTCTCCTGCTCTTCAGGGTGTTGGCAGGACATTTGGGGTGCACAGAGACAGTGTCTGTAGTGGGAACATGCCCCTGTCTTTTTCTCTGTGCAGAACAAAGCCGCAGGGACGACCTGGAAGCATTAGGGCACATGTTTATGTACTTCCTTCGTGGGAGCCTTCCTTGGCAAGGCCTCAAGGTAACTGCCAGCTCCTGCTGCCCTTGAGCATGGCTGCTCATGGATCTGGCCCTGCCCTGGCATGGGCAGCATCAGGGATGAGGGGAAGCTTTGGCCCTCAGGGTGTTGGAGGGTTGACACCCCACCAGATATGTGCTCCCTGCTGTGCTGAGCCTTTGCAGGAGTCTCACAATGGCTGTCCTGGAACTGCACTCCCTGGTATTTGTCCTCCAGACCTGCCCTGGGGAGGGAATTCCCTGGGAATGAGCTCCTCCTGTTACCTGGGAAAGGGGATCAAAGAAACCATACATGGTGTGACAGCACCCAGTGCCTTCCCCTCCCTGGGGCGGTGCCTGGCCCTCGTGCTGACCCTCCTTGTCCCTGCCAGGCCGACACACTAAAGGAGAGGTACCAGAAGATCGGCGACACCAAAAGAGCCACCCCGGTGGAGGTGCTCTGTGAGAACTTCCCAGGTGAGAGCCCAGCCCAGCCTGGCGCTGTCCCCAGCCCACTGGCCTGTCCCCAGCCCCCTGACCCTGTGTCCCCGCAGAGGAGATGGCCACGTACCTGCGCTACGTGCGGCGACTGGATTTCTTTGAGAAACCAGACTACGACTACCTGAGGAAGCTCTTCACGGACTTGTTCGAGAGGAACGGTTACGTGTTCGACTACGAATACGACTGGGCAGGGAAACCTCTGGTGAGTGGCAAGGGAGGGGGCACAGAGGGCACCCTGGGGGGCAGCGGGAGCGATGCAGATCCCAGCCCTCCCTGCCACATACTGTGCCCATGGGATCGGCTCCACCCATCCTCACCAGGCACCAGCTCCAGGCTGGGGATGTTGTGCCAGAGGGTTAAAACTGTGGCACAGGAATGGCAGGCCCCTGGAACCAAGGGGACCCCAGCAGCCAGGATGGCACCTCACTTTCTGCCATGGGCTCTCTGCAGCCAGATAACACCTGTGGAGCTACTGGGGCAGGGGTAGGGACTGGGATCAGGCCCTGGTTCTGGGCATTTTGCGTGTTTCGGCAGAGGTTGGATCTGGGATGCAGGGCAGTGGGAGGGCTCTGTGCTGCTGCTGACGCTGTCCTTGTGTCCCCAGCCCACCCCCATTGGCACGATGCACAGCGAGGTGCAGGTGCAGCCCCCAAACAGAGACAAAGCACAGCCACACACCAAACACCAGGTGAGCAGCGTTGGGGCCCGGCCGGGGCGCGGGAACAGGGATATGGGCAGCTCGGGCTGCAGCTCTACAGACACGGAGGAACCTGGCATGGAGACAGGAACTGGAGCATCCTTTTGCCCCAGTGCTGTCTGTGGGAGAGCTCCCCACCACAGCTCTGGCTCTGTGGCTCACAGGGGCCCAGGGCAGTGTCTCTGTGGCCTGGCAGGAGCAGGAGGAAACACCGTGGGGGGCCGTGGCAGGACTGGGGGGTTCCAGGCCTTGGCATCAGCCACTGAGCTGTGGGGCCAGCCCGGGGTGGTGGGTGAGGGCATGGTGCAGGCTCTGCTAAGGACTGCGGGGGTAACTTGCTGCTCTGCTTGTGGTACCACTTCCATTATGGGATGGTGACACAGGACAAGGGAGGGCAGGATTGGTGGGGCAGCTTGGCAACATTTTGCCCTGTGCTGGGGCTGCTTCTGCCCTGGGAATGGGCAGGGCACAGGGAGCTGAGCTGGGAGCAGCCTGGAGCAGGGCTTGGGCAGAGCTGTGCTGGCTGCTCCCTGCCTGGATAGCTGGGGGAAAGGCGCTGGGCTGCCCTGCCCTTCCCTGGGGCCTGTCCTGCCACTGTGCAGGACACATCACTCTGGGAATGCTGGCACTGAGAGCAAACCTCACGTGTTTCCCAGCAGTCCTGTGTGGGCCTTCATCCTCTTGAAACTCTGTGGGGAGCAGAGCACCTGCAAAGGGATCAGAGCCAGGAGTACAGTGCCCCATCCTCCCCCACCCACAGCCTGGCCCAGCAGTGCCCCAGGCTGCTCCTGGAGCCTGGCACAGCGCTGGCTCTCACTGACCAGGGACCGGGAAACACTTCCTTAGGGAGAGGGAAACATCTTCAAATCTCCTCTGGCTCATTCCTGGGAACTCATTCCCAGTAAGGTCTGCTCTCTCCAGCACCAGGGAAATGCCACGTTCGACATCCCTTCGCCAAAGCAAAGCATGGACCTCCCAGAGCACGGGAGCAGTGCCCAGCCTGGGGACAGGGGTGTCCCCGCCGCTGTGGGGCCATGCCGTGCTCCCTGGGGTGGGTTTGGCTGTGGGAACATCCCCTGCCTGGAGGAGCAGCACCGTTGGCTCCACATAGGCCCCACTGAGACCACGCCGTCCCAGGGACACAGCGCTTGCAGGAGGGTGGCTGTGGCACCACCTGGGCCCAGCTCTGCTGCCTCCAAACATGGCCACTGACCCTGCCCGGGGGTGGCCTTGCGGGGGTGTGGGTGGCAGGGGGACACAGAGCCCCGGTGTCACTGCAGGGACTTCTCTGTGAGCCGCCGGGTCGGTGCTGCACCGGGTGCCCTCCGCAACCACAAACCTGAGCTGCTCCAGTCATGTTTTTGCTTTTGCATGTCTTATTTTCTCGACTCCCTTTGCCACTTTTCCCACCACTCCCTTCCCTCCACTTCTCCCTTCTCTTCCCCATTCTTCCTCTTTTTCTTTTGTTTCTTTTCATTCTGTTCCTCCTGCCTGTCGCGAGCAGCCGCCCGAGGGGACGGAGTTGTGGGATCCTCAGGCCGGTGGGCAGCCTGCCGAGGAGCCTGTGGGAGCTCACCTGGCAGCCGGCAGGCTCGGGGGGTCCGTCCAGGTACATGAAACCACGCGCCGAGGGCAGGGGCGGGCGCGGGAGGGAGCGGGGCCGCCCTGGGCCGCGGGGCCGCCCCGCGGAGCCGGGATCAG
>JAOXXN010000347.1:1492552-1509919 GCA_026770055.1 Myrmophylax atrothorax
CCATCTCTGAGGGGGCTGGGGAGGCCCCGGGTCGTGGAGGGGCTGGGGGGGCACAGGGGACCCTGGGGAGGGAACTGCCCCGGCCCCCTCCTCGTCCTGAATTCGGGATTGACCCCAACTTTGGTTTCTCCGGGCAGGGCAGCCCCCGCTGCTGACGCGTCTCTGGCCACGGCGGGAGGGGACGTGCAACGTTTGGCCTCGTGTCCCCAGCGAGGTGAACAAACAAATCTTAAAAATCGCCTTAAATTTTCACTGGAAGTGGACCCTTCCCAGCACGTCGGCTCGAGCAGCCCTGGCAGAGGCCGAAGAGGAGCCGTGGAGGGGAAGGGACGTGGCCATGGGGTGTGCCCGGCTCCGTGTGCCCGGTGCTCCCGGTGCTCCCGGCTCTGTGCACGGCCCGAGCTCGGGACTCTCTGTCCTTCCAGCGAGGAGTCCAAATACTGCGATTGTACGTGAGAGCGTTTGTTCCATTGCGAGTTTAGTTACTGCTTTAAAAAAAACCCAAGTGTACAGAAACGGCATTTCAATTTCTCTGATGCTTCCTGGAAGCCATAGAATTTAGGGGCTTTTTTTTAATGAAAAATTTAAAAAATAATAAAAAAAAATCTTCAAAACCCAATGCATTGTTCTGTGCTTGATTGTGTGGGGCGGAGACATTGCTCAAGACGCACCCATTTCATCAGATGGTCCACCAGGCAGGTCCCTGTCCCGTGGGTGGTGAGAGCAGCCCCAGCCCCTCGCAGGGACTCCCTTCCCACAGGATTTTCCTCCTGCTGGACCCCGTGGAGCTAAAACTATCCCACGCTCTCTTTTTCCTGCAAAGGCTGAGACAGCTTTTAGTGCATTTGTCAAAACCCTTCAATTAAGGTTAAAGAAATTCAGTGAAATGATGGGCTAAATCCACCTCAGACAGACCAGAGAGTGCCCACCCAGGACCATCCTGCTCCTCTCCGCAGAGAAACACAGGATTCACCCTATACTCATCCCCAGAGGGTCTGGGCTCCCCGCAGCAGTGACTGCCTGGCTGTGGGATGCCCAAGGATCCAGCTCATCCCACCCTGGGCTCTGGGAGAAGGGCCCAGAGCTGGCTCAGCACAGACTCCCCCATCCCCCTGATATTCCAGTGGCCACCAACTCTCCAAATCACAGAGAAACCTCGTAAAGACAACCTGGATGTCTTTATTGTTTCCTATTTACAAATCACAAAGCTGGCCAAAAGCAGAGTGTGAACACGGAACAAGAGCATCGGATACATTCATTGTAAAGCACAGGAGGGGTCGGCCCCGCTCTGCTTGAAGGTGACGTGGTACAACAGGATGGCTCATACTCTTGGGAACAGGCATGTCCAACAGGGAATTACATTCATCTATCTACAAAAGCCAGAATTGCATCAAACTGCAGAAAAGCCGTAAGAACCAGAATTGCTCGGGTGTAGTTCAGAGTTTGACTCCTGTCCTTCCACTGCCAGAGCTGCCCCGTGGGGTGAGGGCAGGAAGGTGGGATTTGGGATGAGAATTCATGTAACAAAATAGGGAACAGATGCTTCCAGGGAAGAGCAGCAGGGAGGGCACCCACCATGGCTGGGCAGGGACAGCCCCCCCACTCTTCCCAGAGCCAAGTGTGCAGCTTTGCTTCTCTCAAATTCCATCATTCCATTGTTTCCACCTGTACCAGATGACTCGAGGAAGGTGTGGCCCAACACGGCCCTGGGTGCCAGCAGGGAGGATCCCACCTCCCCTGGGAGAGGGGCAGCAGCAGGAGCAGGAGCAGTTATGTACATCCCGAGGGCTGTGAATCCACCTCACAACACTGTTTGCATTGCACAGAGTCAGGTTCAGTCACAAAGTCATGGACCCACTCTTGTTTTTTTTTTCTTTTTTCTTTTTTTTTTTTGTATTATTTTTCAGTACTGGCCATATCAGAACCATCCCACCGGAATCAGGCTGACCATACACAGCTCACACCACTCTCCTGGAGAACGGGACACGCTCTGGACATCTCTGACAGCCACAGGGGCGCAGGTGCAGGTGCAGGAGTTCCCAGGAGCTGCTGGAGGAGGAGCCACGGCCCAGCACAGCCCCAGGACCAGCCCCGATCCCGGTGCAGTGGGAGGAGCAGATTCCCTTCCCCAGCAACCAGCTTTCAACTCCCAGCAGTGAAATCCTGTGGCAGTGACTGCCCAGCAGGTGAGGAGGGCTCCGAGTGCTGGAGTGGAGCAGGAGGTCCATGAGGGGAATCTCAGCTCTGAGGCAGCACCATCCAGGCCAGCCCCACACAGACTCTGGACCTGCAGCCAAGCTGGGATTAATTCCAGCTTCCTCTGCAGAGGAGGAAGAGTCTCATGGTCTTTACCAGCAGGGACTGTGGGGCTGGTCAGGCAGCCCCAGGACCAGCACCCACTCCTGCCCCACAGCCAGCCCTGAACGGGTACAAAGGGGCATCTTCAAGGTCACTGAGCTCAAGAGGTGATGGGTTTGAGGCTGCATCTCCCTCCCGGGCCTGGCCAACAAGCACTGGGCACACACCCCAGCACAGAGAATGTTCCAGGTTCTCCTGAACCGTTTGATAAACCCTTGTCCAAGGTAACAGGCAGGTGCACATCAAGCCTCTCTTCCTGCTTCCATCAGGGCAGGTCAGCAATGCACATGAACAGAGGAAATGCATGGAAATGGCAGGAATGCCCAGGAACAGGGGGCAGGTGAGGCAGGTGCCCTTCTGCTTCAGCTGCCAAACCCTGGTGGCTCCGCAAAGGACCAGCACAGCAACGACCAGTACTGACCAGTACAGGTACCCTGTGCTGGGGCTGCTCAGGGGCCAGCGGAGCATCAACCAGTGCTTGAGATGTGCCACAGGGTTTGGGAGCAGCACCACGGAGCCTCAGAATGCAGGAGGGCCTGTCCAGCCAGGCCACTGCCCCTTCCCACTCCGCGGGAGGTCACCTCGCTGTCACCAACTGATTTTCACAGGTCAGTGAGAAGAGCAGGACAACGCCGCGGTCCCTCCAGCTGTGGCTCGGTTTGAGATCTCCCTCAAGATTATGTAGTGCTGGAACAGCAAAGCCTCAGGGAAAAGGCCACTTTCCTTGGCTTTGGAAATGTGGCTGTGTGTGCTGAGGCTGGAGGGAGGTGCTGGCCAAGCCCCGTGGTCTGGCCTCGACTGCTGAGCTGGAGCAGAGGACGGGCCCTCCAGCCCTGCCCGTGTCTGTCTGCAGGATGAGCGCATGGTAAGTGAAACCACAACCAGAGCCACTCGTTTCCTTGCTTCTGACTGGTGGAAAAGCATCTACATTCATTACAGTCCAAAAAAAAGCACGTTGTTAGATAGGGTTAATCAGGAGGTGAGAAACAACAAGCCACAGACAACCTATGAATGGGACTGGGACACCAGCTCGCCTGGCACCTGAGAGCAGCAGCAGCACTAGCACAAGGCAGAACATGAGCTTTGAAATGGTTTCACCGAGACCTTTGGCTAGTGTGGCTCCAATTGGTGTGGTCAAACTCAGCCAGAGCTTCAGTTTGGGAGGTGAGGGGCAGCGTTGAGTCCAGGCCCCGCTGGGCAGCAGCCCTATGTGTAGAAGATGATCTCTGGGATCTGTCCGTCCTCCACGGAGGTGCCGTTGTTGTTTCCGGCCGCGTAGCAGAACGTGAAGCAGGTCTTGGCTCCCGTCGTCGGCGACTCGTGGATCACTTTGCGCAGTCCTTTGGTTCCATAGTGGGAATCTGGACCCTGCGGCGGCCACAGGAGACAACGACATGTCAGGACCCTGTCCAGGCTCTCCAGGGTTTGGTCTCACAGCCTGGCCCAAGGCAACCAGCTTTGGAGACCTCAGTTCCCCTCTTTTCCTCCTGGGCCTGCACCTCAGGTACTCTGAGCTCCGTTCTTGTCTCTACCAGAACTTACCACTAATTTAACCAGATGCCAACAGCTAAACATGAACTTTTGGAGGCCACTGCAGCAGGCTCTGGATTACACACCCACAGATCTGACAGCTCAGGGGGGCCACACTGTAAATACTCCCATCCTCTGCTCAGTGAAACTCCAGTTCAGTGCTGGGAGACCAGTCAAGAACCAGCCCTGAATGCTCGTGGTCAGTGGGCTCATGGCAGCACCAGGTGAAGGATTACACAGACACCTCTGAGGTTGTTCTCAGGCCTCAGAGAAGGCAGAGCAAGGCCTGTGTTGCCCCCACCTGCGAGTCCCTCCCCCTGCCCCAGCCCCTGTGGTACCTTCAGAGTGGCACAGGCCGTGTAGTTGACGTTGGGCAGAATCTCCACAGGCTCCTTGAACATGACGCGGAAGGTGTTGGAAGAGCCGTCGCAGCTGAACCCAGTGTCGTTCTGCCCCAGCACTGTGTTACTGTCTGTGTGGATGATCTGCAACACACGTGGCAGCCCCTCACTGCCCGCTCACAGCACTGCCCTGCACCTGCGCAGGTGTGTCCCTCACCTGGGCTAGGCCTGAGGGGCTCCCAGGCTGACCAGCCCTGTCCAAATGCACTGCCCATTACCTGTGTCCCCTGTCAGTGCTGTCATCCTGGAATGGTTTGTTGAAGGGGCCTTAAAGCCCATCCAGTCCCACCCCATGCCATGGGCAGGGACACCTTCCACTACCCCAAGTCACGCCAAGCTCTGTCCAACCTGGCCTTGGACACTCCCAGGGACGGGGCAGCCACAGCTGCTCTGACCTCACCTCACAGCTGTGGGCTCAGGTCCCAGACAGCCCAAGGCACCCCCTCCTCACCCCCAAGCCTGCAGGACAACACTCTGCACTTGGACCTTTGCCCCCCAAGAGCTCAGGGCAGCGGGATGAGCCCCTGACAATGCAGGGAGAAATGCTGGCAGGCTGTGCTGCAGTGACTCTCCTGGGACAGCCCTTCTGCAGTGGCCCACACTGGGGTGACACATGTGAACCCAGAGACCCCCGTGAGCCACCCCAGTCTCTGCACAAGACCACGATGGACTTCAGACCACTAAGTGTCCCCCAGTCCTGCCCATCCTCCCAAACAGGACCCTGCTGCCCTGGGGCTGCACATGGCACTGCACAGGCCCAGCACAGCAACTCCCTTGTGCTCTTTCCCTGTGGAATTGCAGCTGCTGCACTGCATTTGTACAGCCTGGAACCAAGTGTCACTGCACCAGCCCAGCCTACTCTGCGTGGGAAATCATGCACAGCTCCTTCCCAAACTGCCTCCCAACTCCCTGAGTATTCCCAAAGCTGGGAGTATCCCTGGGGAGATGCTGCAGTAACATGTGAAATGGGAGCTGCATAAAATCAAGCCCAATAAATCCTCTGATCCCAAGTGCCCCATTTGGCCCCCACTGCATCTGCCAACCTGCCCAGGAACATACACAGCCCCCCTGAACTTCAGGTTTTGTTGTTGCATATTCACTAAAATTTGTTTGTCAGTCCCTACAACAGTGAGGATTTTTAAGGTAGTGGAGAGAATTACCTGTATATTTACTTGGTAATCCGTTGGCCCATGTATGGATCCGTATAATCCAAACCCAACTACAAATATCCTTTTGTTTACTGAGAACCTGCAGGGACAGAGCAGGGAAGTCAGCCCAAACTTGCCACTCCTGTATTGCTTCAGTACAAGGCTGATACACAAACACCTTCACTTGTGTTGATTTTACACCTATGATTTAATCAAACCTACTAGAGAGTTAAATGCAGCTCCGACCAAGGGCTGAAACCACCAGGTGTGAGCTCACACCTCTGACTGGCCCAGTGAAACACAGACCTGCACAGCCCCATCACCAAACTGTAGTGTCTGGGCTCATAAAGCATTTCCACATTGTGGTAAAACATCAACACCCCAAAACGCCAGCCAGGCACGGGCAGAGCAGCCTGGGGGTGTGGAATGGTGCCCAGCAAACACCACTGAAGTGGCACTGGGTCCTTCACTGCTGAGCACTGGAGGTTTGTTTGTGTGCTGCTGGGTGTTTGCTGCATTCCAGATTTATCAAGAGCAGAAATTAAGATCCAGTTGCTCCCCAGCACAGGAATCCCTGCTGCCAAGGCAGCACAGGCAAGGACTCACCCACCACGGCTCCACCTCCTCAGGCAGCAGAAGCCTCAGTGCCTGCCAAGCTGCCAACAGCACTTCTGTACCCATCCACCAACTCCTGCAGCCCTGGGTGTTTCCAGAACAAACACCTGGGACAGGCTGGAGCCTCTGCTCTGCAGACAGCATGGAATATTGTGTTGGAACTGACCCTGATGCTGCAGAGGCTGAACTTAAAGTCAAACACAAGCTCTAAAAGGTCTCTGAGTATTAGATCTGAGAGCAAGAAGTGTTTGGAGCTGGCAGCACTTCCAAACAGCATCTCCTGCCAGGGGGTGAATGACCCAGAGGATCCAACCAACAGCTCCAGTGATGTGCAACAGAACCATCAATGAAAAGGCTTAAAAACTGTCAGGAACTACATTGCTGGGAGGCCCCTTCCACCCAAGACAAAGGTGGATCAGAAAAGAACTAAGGCTTTCCAATCCCCTCCTGTCTTGTTCTCATCCTTTGGCCACACCAAGAGCAGCCTTTGCCAGTCAGACCTGCCAGTCCCTGTTCCCATTGCTGGGCTCTGCTGGGTCTCCACAAGCTCAGGGCTGAACAAACTGGGTATCAGCAGAAAGCAGGCACAGCAGCACTTTATCCCAACACTTCCCTCAAGCAGGAGGGGTTCAGGGGCTTCAACAAGCCACAGTGACACTTCCAACAGTGCAGGGAGCAGACCTGATGGAGCACTGGTTCCCTGTCCCCCAGGTACAGGGGGAAGGTTGCTGACTCCATATGTGTCCCTACAGCTGCAGAAAAGCCTTGGGGGGTTATTTCTCTCCTTTTCCAGAACCGGCAGGGCCTCATTTGCTGGAAACCTTTGCCAACAGAGATGCAAAGTGGCACCAACAGGCAGGTCAGTGCACCAGGGGATGCCTTTGCTCAGGGAAACACCTTCCCCTCAGGATGTACATGGTGCAGGTCAGGGGCTGGGGCGGGTTTGGGGCTGGGGCAGGGTGAGAGCTCAGAACAGGACTCTGAGGGTGCTGACCTGATCCTGTCACTAGTCCCACTGTACCCCCAGCGGCTCTCGACCTGCTGGAAGCGGCTGATGCTGCACTCCTTGCCGCGCAGGCAGCACCGCGGGCGGTCGATGAACTCCACGCGCGGCTTGGGGTTGACGGTGAAGTGCAGGAACAGGCTCACCACCTCACGGTCCGTCAGGATCCCCGACTGCGCCGGCCCTGCCGTGGGAGGGAAGCAGGGACACCGTCAGCCTCATGGAGCCACAGCCATGGAGCATCCTGAGCTGGGATGGACCCACAGGGATCACCAGTCCCACCCCTGGCCCTGCACAGACACCCCAACAATCCCACCCTGTCCCTGTCCCGTTGTCCAAACACTCTTGGAGCTCTGGCAGCCTCGGGGCTGTGCCCACTGCCCTGGGGGGAGCCTGGTCAGTGCCCACCACCCTCTGGGGGAAGAGCCTTTCCCTGAGATCCATCCCAACCCCCTGGCACAGCTCCAGCCCTTTCCTGGGTCCTGTCCCTGGTCCCAGAGCAGAGCTCAGCGCCTGCCCCTCCACCTCCCCTCGGCAGGAGCTGCAGCCCCTGAGGAGTCTCCCCTCAGTGTCCTCTGCCCCAGCTGAACAAGCCCAGTGCCATCAGCTGCTCCTCAGACGCTTCCCCATTTCTGTGTCCCTCTCTGGGACATTCTCCAACAGCTTTACATCCTTCTTATACTGTCGTGCCCAAAACTGCACAACCAGAAGGGATTCCCTTTGGGATTTACAAGCCTAATTTGCAGCTGGGAATGAGCCAAAGCCCCATCACAGATGGAATTCCACTGGTACATTAGGACATGAAACCCCAGACAAACATGCTGCCTGCCCTTTATCCATATGGCACTCAGGACCACGGAGTCTCCATGTGGAGCATGGACATGGAACAGCAACAGAGTGCCCAGCTCTGGGGAGCCCAAATGCATTTGGCTGCTAGGACTGGATTAAAAACCCAAAGCATGCAGCTAATCCTTGCTCCTCTCCCTCTGGAGATGATAACACTGGTAAGAGACAGGGATCTCCACACAGCCACACCGATGGTTAAGACATGATGGAAGTCCATGAGGGGCAGTGAGAGACAATGTCACCCAGGTACCATCAACTTAAAAAGTCTGAGAGTGTTTTTACTCAAGACAAAGGTGGTTCAGCTCATGGCCTGCTGTGACTGCCCCTTCCCTCAGGCATTTAATCCATGTTTTACATTTGTTTGTTGTAGGACTCAAGGAAAAGGGCCCGTGGGTTTCAGTCAGAGTTGAAACATGTTCTCTCAACTCTTCTCCAGTAACAAGATGTTTTTCCAGAGTTATCACAGAATGGTTTGGGTTGAAGGAACCTTAAATCTCACCTCATTCCACCCTCTGCCCTGGGCAGGGACACCTCCCACCAGCCCAGGGTGCTCCAAGCCCTGTCCATCCTGGCCTTGGACACTTCCAGGGATGGGGCAGCCACAGCTGCTCTGGGCAACCAACTCAGTGATTCTAAACTCAAGCTTTGCAAACTACTTCAAATACTTTCAAAAGTGAAACCAGCTAAAAATTAGTCTTTTAGCCTAAGATTTATTTGCACGAGGCTCTGAACAGAAACAGGACCACTGTGTACTGAAGCAACAACAGTATTAAGTGCTCTTCAGTGTGGGCAGTAAATGTCCAGCTACTTGTTTGTCCAGACTACTATTAGTGGGTTAAATCCAGCTTGAAGTTACTCAGACACAACATGGTCCAAGGCTGCAATGGGCAGAGATGAAAGAATTCAAGGAAGTCAACTGTTCACAGGGAATGAGCTTTTGGATACTTTGCTCGGCAAAGATCAGCCTCACAGATCATGTCTGAACTTATTCCATGTTGCTGCAACTCACTTCTCCAACGTTTCAAGTTACCTGCTCTGAGGGAAGGGAGGGACACATTTGCCAGTTAAAACATCTTCATGCAAACCCTCACGTTTGATACAAGGTTATAAAATAAACCGGTGAAACCACTGCTGTAAAATTCCTCTTGTTTTTGGCTTTTGGGAGAGAAGGAGGTGGAGGGGAGAGGTTTCCCTCTCCTGCCTCTGCTGTGATCACCACAGAAACCAGAGTCACTCAAACTCAGAAAGATGACAAAGCTGAAGGAATTCCAAGGGAGTCCCTTGTTTAAGGAACAGCTGATGAGTGGAGCCTCCCAGTTTGGGGGATTTGTTCATCTTTGAGGTTGAAGTGGATGAAGAAAACTTACGAGTTTCTCACAGAACACAAAGATCTGAGGCAGTTTGGGATAGACACCAGAGGGAAGGGCATTGGCATCCCCAGCTCTGAGGCTTCAACCCAAAGATGCCAAAAGGAACATGTTCCTGCCAGTGAGAGAATGATACAAGATAGGGAGGGTTGGAATAAATGGGGTCTTTAATAAAATGCAAAGATGTGCCTCCCTGACCAGGAGGTTTCTGAGGCAATTCACATGCCCAAGGCCACACTGCAGCCATGACAGGGCAAAGGGAAAGTGGGGGCCAAGTTTTAACACAGATTTACTTCCTACTGACAGCCCTCCTGCTCTGGGAACACGGACATTAAGGACTGAGCAGCTGATGCCATCACTGCCCTGAGAAGAGACCCTGTTTGCTTCTTTCTACCAGCACTGCAGCCTAAAACAAGTTGCAGTTTTGAAAATGGCTCCACTGTGTCTTTTAGCATGAAAACTATTTCAGCCAACTGCCAGCTTCCAGTGCCTGGAGAATCACCAGAGGATGGAGGCAGAGACAACAGGCAATGAAAACAAAACAAAGCAGTCTTTAGTGCAAACTGTTAAAGGATTTAGACATCTTTGTAGAGGAAGATCTTAATGTAAACTTGAAAAATGCTTTGGGGCACAGACTAAACAACACCAACCCTTTAGCTCAAAGAACATTTTGCACGTTTTTCTGATGGGGACTCTGCTCTGAATGGCAAATTTGTAAATCAGCAGTAAGGAACCAGAGAATCCCAGAATGTTTGGGTTGGAAGGCACCTTAAAGCTCATCTCATTCCACCCCCTGACATGGCAGGGACACCTCCCACTGTCCCAGGTTGCTCCAAGGCCTGCCCAACCTGGCCTTGGACACTTACAGGGATGGGGCAGCCACAGCTGCTCTGGGCAACCTGTGCCAGGGCCTGCCCACCCTCCCAGGGAGAGACTGTCTCCTAATACCTAATCCAAACCTGCCCTCCCATGGCTTAAAGCCATTCCCCCTTGTCCTGTCCCACCAGGCCCTTGTCCAAAGTCCCTCTCCAGCCTTCTTGCAAGCCCCCTTTAGAGATGGTGATGGGGAAGAATGTGACGAAATGGGGGATAATTGGGGGTAATGGGGGCCAATGGGGGATAATTTCCTATTTAATTTACTACAGATATGCAGAGAAAATCCAAATTCACATCAGTTGACTGTCTGCAGTCGAGAGAAAGCAAAGCCCAGCACTGCCAAACGCCTCTGCTGAGTTACCTGCTGCAAACTCCTCAATAGTCATCAGTGGGAAGCGGATAAGGGAGAGAGCCTTGCCCAGGACCTTGCGCTTGTTCTCCGGAACCACCTGGAGCTGCTGCCGCTGGCACTCGGCCTCCGACCAGCGAACCACGGCGTTGAACAGGCGAACCTCCCGGATGCCCAGGGTGTCCCTCTCCAGCACTGCCACCAGGGTGTCTGCAGGGCAGGACACAGGCACCCCAGATCACCCCCTGCCCCCGGCCAGGAGTGCCCTGAGTGCAGCCAAGGGAACATGGAAGTGATGGAAGAAACAGCGTCTCCCAAAAGTGCCGCCCGCAGCCGCCGAGGGAGGTTTATCTGCATATTCCATCAGCAGGGAACTCACTGGAGCAGCAAAGAGAGCCCATTTAATTGGCATGTTAATGCAAGTCCAGGAGGATGAATTGCAACTTACTTGACATCAGATTTGGATGAAACAAGTGGTGTGAGAGCCAGAAGGTGACCCGAGCCTTACCTCCACAGCCCATCTCATTAGAGGAAGGTTAAAGTCTGAATTTTAATGCTCATTAACTGTGCCCAGCAAGTTTGGAAACTGCATAGGATAATTAAAATAGTCAGTTCTTGCTTCAAAAAACCCAACACCTTTTTAACTCCAAAACCTGACAAAGACTCGGGGAGCAAAGCCGACTCCACAAAAAAAGGCAAGTTACACCCACCCACAACCTGCCAACATCAACACAGGAAATGGGCTTTGTGTCATGCCCAGAAAACTCAAGTTGCACAAAAGTAAGCAGATTCCAGGGTATTTCTGCAGGCAAGCCAGGAAGCTTTTTGGCACATGCCCTGTCTCCAGCCACTTCATGCCAGAGACTGTTCAACAGATTGCTCCAGAACAGCACAGTCACGGAGTGCCAAGTATTAACCTGTAACAACGCTGGAGACAGGCTGGTTATGAAAGCAGGGACAGGGACGGGGGGAAGAGCTCACCCAGATCGATGTCTGTGAACCCCTCTGCATTGATGGCATCTGAGGTGTTCTTGTCTATGTTCTCCAGGCACAGACTGGCCAGCTGAGGCTCATCAAACAGCCTGGCCTGCTCAGGAGAGACCGGTTGTTAGCAGAAAAGGTATTTTAAAGTTTACATTAAGAACCCTCCCCTTCCCCTGCCAGAGCCCATCTTCATTAGCAATACCATGCCTGACTGCATCAGGAATCCACTGGGCCTTTCACAAGCAGTTAAGCATGACAAGGCAAAGACTAGAAAATTCTGGGTTTGGCAGCAGCTCTGGCTCAGCTGTGCATGTCTTCAGGCACGTCTTTGTTTCAACTCTGCATCACTGCAGGCACCAACTGTGCTTTCCAGCACCACACTGACCACGTCAGCTGAGCACAGGCAGTTTTGACAGCATTTTCAGACTCAGGAGAAAAGCTCTGCCTGGTGAGTCCAGGCCTGCTCACTCCAGGAACATCCAGAGACAGCTTATCCTGTAAGAACTGCCACACTGATCTCCTGTATTAGCAAAGATGCCTTGGCAGCAGTGTCTGTGTCCCAGGGAGACCTGCAGCCCTGGGGGTACACAGCCTGCTTAGTGCATTTCCATGTTTTGCACAGAAACAGCTACTCTAATCCCGTTACCTTAAAGAATTCCCCCCAAAATAGGTTACTGTTCCAAGCAAAGCCTGCACACAGCTGGAGAGTGGCTCAGGATTTCCCTGCACAACCCGAGTGCAGTCTTGTAACAACTTTGCTGCCACTCCAGATCATCCTGGACTGCCAAGTGTTATCAGCCTTGTGTCCAGCATAAGCAGAAATGAGGTACAACACACCAAAATCACTAAATAAGCTCTTATTTCCAGTGCTTTGATTTTGCTAGTTAGGAAGGAACTGCCTTGACATCACACCTAACAAGAATACACTGGGACTTGAGCTCCCTGCCACAGGTAAGGGTTACCACTCCTGTTTTGGGCTGGGAACTCCATCACTCAGGAGGCACCTCTGGGCACCTTCTGCTGGACCCTTGGGCTGCAGAGCTCAGCAAGGACAGCCTTTGATGGCGAGACCTCAAGTGAAGAGAGCTGAAAAAACGACTTTCTCAGGGCCCTGGGAAGTTTCAGCAGCCATCACCTGCTCCTGGGGCTGGAGCACTGCCAGTGCCTTACACTTGGCACCAGGAGCTGGGACTGACTCAGACTTTACTACTGTAGTGGCTCTCCTGACACGTGAGGACTTTCATTACGCCCACAGGGCTCTCCCCCACAGCAGCTTCAGGCAAGCTGTGCTTCCTCCTGATCAAAGTGACATTGGGATGTCCCTCTGGCATGGAAGAGGATCACAGTTCACTACGAGGCACAGTCAGTTAGGAAGGCTGTTTGCCACTGGTATTTCTGCCAGAGATCAGCAGTTGCTTGAGATGCTGTTGGTGACACAGCTGCTGGACCAGCAGACTGGGCACTGACACACTCAGAGGATGTTTGGGGCTCCACAGACTCAGGTCTGTGACCTCAAGGCTGTCAGGTCTGTAAATTACTGCACAAGTTGTTGATTTGATGCAGTAAAAGCAGAGAACAGACCAATTTTCACACTGAAGATCCAGACCCAGGATCCAGACCCACTGTGAGAACAGACCCATTCAGTGAGGGCCTCATGGAGCCAGTCATAAAGATACCAACATCTTTCCAAAGCACACCAGTCTCAACGAATGGCTGAGTAGCCAGACACAGCACACTCTGCAGGGAAAGCTCAGCACACTAGGCTGACACATGGAAATCCTATTTTTCTACTTTTCTTCCTGGCAGATGAAATCTTTCCACCCTGTTAACTCCATCCCCAGCTCACACTCTGGAAGGAATCACCTGTCACAGCAAAACAAAGACCTGAAACTGCAGCAACATTTGCTGTATTTTATTGCTCTTTGTGAGAAAGAATTCAAAATTACCCAGAACTGCTCCATTTTGGGTGACCAACTCCACGACACTGAGAAAACACCCATTTTCCTTCTGTGCTGGACCTTGCTCAAGGCAAACAATCACAAACTCACCTGTGTTAACAGCATGAAGGCATTGTCTGCTCGGAGGTTTTTTTTAAGGAACTCCACACAATGAGCTTCAAGGGCTGGAACTGCATATTTTTTAGCTGTGTAAAGTGTTGTCATAACAGTCTCTGGTCCAATCTGAACTTCGTCTGAATAAAGGAATCTGCAGACAAGCAAACAAACATTACTGTGGTGAACTGAGGTGACAGAGCACAACCCCTGCAAAGTCACAAAAAACATGTTGGTGCCTCTGCCCGTCATCCTGGCCACATTTCCTACACTGGGGAGATGGAAGGGCTTTCACATCCTTTCCACTGACTCTGGTTTAACAAGAGAATCTTTTTTATCTTTTTTTTTTTTCCTTGTAACAGACACTTCACAGTATAACTTTTAATAGCTGGGATACCCATGAAGTGCCTTGAGCTGCCTCTCATCCCCCCACCACTGGGCTCTGACCCTCCACTTACACCAGACTAGAACAGTCTCTGGCCAACTGCAGCCCTTAAGAGTCACATTTTGGGCTGTTCAATTAGAATAAACAAGGACAGAAATTCAACCCTTCCTTCAGAAAAGAAGCTCCGTTTTACAGTACTAAATCAGAGGTGCTCAGGAGCACTCAAAACATGCACATGAGGTGCTTTACCCACACCCCACTTTCTCCTCATCACTTTACTGACCCAGCTGTTCCGTTCCATCACACAGATGTTCAGCACAGCCCACAAAGCCACCTCAGCAGAAAGCAAGAGTTAATTGCAATGACAAACAAGGGCTGCAGCAAAGCCCCAGCCTGCAGTGCCAGGCCAAAACAAGGAAGTACACTCATAGCCCATGGAAAAACAAAGGAAACCTGACCAAGCCCCCTCATACCGGACCAGAGAGAGCAGGAACCAACAGGGTGAGCTCAGTAAAACCAGTGACCCACTGGTGTTAGCCCTAATTAGAAAATCTCAGACAGGTTTGGGCTGGAAGGGACCTCAAAGCCCATCCAGTCCCACCCCTGCCATGGGCTGGGACACCTCCCACCAGCCCAGGTTGTTCCAAGCCCTGTCCAACCTGGCGCTGGACATTTCCAGGGACGGCGCAGCCACAGCTTCTCTGGATAAACTTTTCCAAGGTGTTCCCACCCTCACAGGGAACAATTCCTTCCCAATATCCCATCTATCCCTGCCCCCTGGCAATGGGATGCCATTCCCTGTGTCTTGTCCCTCCATCCCTTGTCCCCAGTCCCTCTCCAGCTCTCCTGGAGCCCCTTCAGGCACTGGAAGGGACTCTCAGCTCTCCCCAGAGCCTTCTCTCCTCCAGGCTGAACAGCCCATGCACAGTTTTTGTTCACTGTCTTCCCCTTAACCAGTGGAGCGTTTGCCAACTGGGATCTCAAAAGGCACAAAGCACAGAGATGCAATATTAAGAGTGTACACTGTGCTTGGCATTGCTGATCCAGGGGGTGTTTTGGAATATCATGCATTGCTCTGCAGGGCACACAGCAGCACGTTGGAGGCTCCACACGGCAGCAGGGCTTTTCCAGGGGGATGCCAGGCAGCATTCCCATCTGCAGCAGAGAAGCTCCTGCTCCTCCAGCCAGAGAGGGCCAGGATGGCATTCAGGGAAGCGCTCTCACTGCTGAAAGCAGCTTTTGTGCTGCTCCAGAGCATCTGTCAATAGCAGCATCAGGTTCGTCAATGTATTTTGCACACATCCCTTCCCAGCCCCATTTGCACTGAGCAATCCTTTTTATTTCAGGATTAAAAGAACACAGTGGATCTAAAGCCAACTATTTATTTACTGCAATGACTATGTTAGTATTTCTTTTTACACTGTGTTAGTAGTTCTGTTTGCAGTAGTCCAAACAGTGTTTGCTAAGAGGGATAACGAGACAGGCCTGAACTGTGAGAAAGTGCAATCTCAATTTCAAAGAACATTTAGATGATAATCAGACAATCAAAAGTGTTCCTATCATTGGTTTAACATTAAAATAACGGTAATAAAAGGGGATCTCTTACACAGTTACAGCAGACTTGTTAAAGGCCACTAACCCACAAACACCATCACAATCCAGCATCCAGATGGGACCTTCTGCAGAACATTCCGGAGGGGCACTATGCCCCTGGATAAGCTCCTGATCCTACAGCGTTAGATCGTGGCTTGGACCAAGTCCAGAGACATATGTAAGGATCAGCTGCCATTCCATATCAGTGTTTGGAGGGACTGGTTTTACTCTGGGAAGGCTCACACCACATCCTCAGTGAGGTCCCTCCTGGATGCAGCTCCCAAACCTCCTCTGGCACGTTTAAGCTCTGAGCATTTTAAAACTGACAGTTCCAGTTCCAGGTCTGAGCAGCCAAGATGCCACTGGAGCATTGGCAGAGTTACTACACAGTAACTGCACCCTCGGGGGCACTGAGGCAACCCACACACAACTTCTGAACTCACCACTGTGCTTTTCAGATGATGGGTCTCTTCTGAAATCAGTTTAATCAAGTGCTGAAATCTAAGAGAGGAAACGTGACTTTTGCCTCTAATTTACTGGATATTTGAGCCTCACTAAGATTTAAAGATAGTTCCTGACTCTGCACTCCAGAAAGACCCACCTGCCTGACAGTCACACACCAATCAGAGGGACTCCCCACGTGGTGGTGTCTGGTTTAAAGGGAGCCAAAGGGGAGGGGGCTTGGGGCTCCCAATTATTTCTGGCCTTTCATTCTAGCCAAGATCAATGTTAAAATATTCTAAGACAGCACAGGCATGACCAAAGCACTGTCTGAAGGTAAAGCAAAAGGTGTGCCAGAGCTATATATAGTCACTGTTCCCAATGGGAAGCAAGCAGGAACATGTCAAGAGCACAGGACTGGAAACCCCTGGAAGTAGGTTACAGAAATCCTATAGAACCAGGACAATGCCTTTCCAGCAGCCATTCAGGATTCTGCTGGATGTTGTACAGCACCAGCCAAGCTTAAAGGAATCAGTGAATAGGATGTTACAGCCTCTTATTTCTCCTGCTTGCCCAGCACACACAATTCCAACACACACTGGAAATGTAAATTCAAACCCAGCCCTGCAAAAGAGGAATAAATCCCACACAAAGGGTGAAACCACAGGGAATGGCTCACATTTATTTCATACTCCTGCTTACCTGTTAGAACTCGCTCATAACCTAAACAGGCTGCAAGTTATTTGTAACTTACAGAGCCTTCAGAGGACCATTTTTCCCCTCTAAAACAGCATTTGGGTCAAACCAAATCAATTCATGAACAGTAATTTATGAGACAATGGCCAGTACTACATTTATACTTGTGCAGTAAGACAAAAATAGTACAAGTCTTGTGACTTTTATGCAGAAAAGAGAGATTTAACACCAGCATTAACCCCTGAACACATCAAAGTGGTGTTTTATTCAGAAAGTTAACCATTTCCACTCTACAAAATAGTTCTCTGCTTTCATTAGAAACGTGTTTTTCTCCAGCAATTCCATGCATGCCAGTCACACTGTACTTGAGAAGCAGCTTACTTGAGCAGGGCTAGGAAGGCAGCAGGCTCCACGTCAGGCAGCTCAATCTCTGTGGAGGTTGTGGCCATGCCACCATTAAACATGGCATCGAACACAGCGCTGCCCACAGCCAGCACGAACCTGGGGGGACACAGAGAAACAACAACCTTATGTGAAATCGTATTCTTTTTGCACAGAAAATCCCAGGCTTGTTGCTGCTGATCCCCAAAGCCACCCTCAGGGAAAGTAAATTGTTCTAGAGTTAAAGCAAAAGTGTTTTGCAAGAGCAGGGAGTGCCAGGCTGGCTGTGCCTTTACTGCAAAGCACCAAAGATGAGAGGAACTTCCTTCCTTCCCAGGGCCCT
>JAOXXN010000347.1:1561328-1574153 GCA_026770055.1 Myrmophylax atrothorax
CATTTTAAATCTCATGGCAAACTCTCCATGACTTTTGCATTTCTGTAGTCCAAGGTGTGCCAGCCCACAGGCACCTGGGAAAGGAGCTCTGACTGCCAGCCCTGCATTAGGGCTTTGCTCTTGCTGCACAGAACCCCCTGTGCTCCAGGCACACCGTGAGAAGGTTTATCCTCTCCAGGGAAGTGTGGGAAAGCCCAGGAACACCCAGGCAGAGACAGGTTTCTCTGGAGAACAGCAAGCAGCAAACACCACTCTTCCCACAGGAGGGCAGTGCAGGGCCAGCCACGCTCCAAGAACCCCGTACAGAGCTGCTCGTACCAGGGGGGAGCTGGAAGGGCACAGGAATCCCATCATGGACTGAGGATCCTTCTGGTCGGAGCATTTTAGTGTTGAGAGAGTCCAGGACATTTAGTTCCATGCTCTTAAGGAAGCTAGTGCTTTTGTTCTCAAAGATCACAGAGACAGTCACTTGACTGTCGTTCTGGAGGTTTCCTTGAATGTCATAGGTCTGCAAAGCAAGGGAAAAATGTCACAGGAAGGATTCAGACACTTCAAGGAGCAGAACACACAGCATCAGGATAAAACAAGGTTCAAAAAGGAGGGAATGTGGTCCAGCTAGAGGATAATGACAACACAGTGGTGATCAGCTACACAGTGGGAAAATACCAGCTTCAAAACTGAAGTGGGACACCCAAAAGGATGGAAGTGGAGTGTTGTTACAGTTCTGCCTCCTGGGATTTGAACAGTTCACATGATGCCCACCTAAAGTCACTGCACCATTCCCAGGGTGTCCCCCTCTATTCTCAGGGAACACAAAGAAGACATCTGGAAAAAAACTCACCATTTTAATGTACGGATTTTCAGCAAGAAGGCGGTAACTGGACATGGGCTGAAAAGCAAGAGGGAAATCAGTCACACTGTAACTAATTTCTGTGAGAAAAGCCATCACTCTCCTTCCTCCCCAAGAGCTCAGCTCTGTCCTGTCCCCAGGCTGGGCTGCCAGGGCACAGCTACTCACTGGTAGTGGCTCATCCTCTAGTGTTCCGTTCTGCACTGACTCCGGCGGCTCCTCCTCACTGTGATGACTCTTCTTTTTGGATTTCTTTTTATCCTTTGATTTCTCTTCTTTTTCTTTCTTGTGCTTTTTCTTCTTATGCTTGGAGGATTTCTGCCAGGAGGAACAAGGATCTACAGCAAACCCTTAAAAACCCCTCGATTTCAAGCTGTGACACCCTGACCCCTGTACCCACCTCCAACTCGACTCCCACTCCCTGCACTGAGCAAAGCTTTTCTTTCCTGCAGAACCCAAAGCAAAGCTTCCATTCCTCAAATCCATGTGGAGTCCCAGTAAATCCCTGGTCCCCACTGGGATGACAATACCTTATCCCACAGCAGCCTGGGAGCAGCACAAGGCCAAACCTCTCCAAGTGCTTGGCAGCTCAGCTTGAACTGTGAGCTGCTCCTTGGCCCAAGGAAGAGCCAAACCCCTCCCCACGAGGTGCTCAGGGCTCCTCGAGGATGGAGCACTTGCAGGTGATCCTTACACTGAACAGGGGGTGTTGGCAATTCCTGTGTGCTTCTTTTTAAGGAATTTGAGACAGTAGGAGAATGTGGCTAAAGGGTGAGACCAACTTCACAGCATCAGAGAATCACCAAGGTTGGAAAAGACCTTTAAGATCATCAAGTCCCACCCCCAGCCCAGCACCACCACCTTGTTCACCCCTAACCATGTCCCCCAGGGCCACATTTGAACACTCCCAGGGGTGGTGACTCCACCCTGCCCTGGGCAGCTGTGCCAGTGCTTCACAATCCCTCCCATGAAAACATTTTTCCTGGTATATAACCTAAACCTCCCCTGGTGAAACTTGAGGCCATTTCCTCTTAACTTAAACCACTTACCTTTCCTTCATCCTCCTCCTCCTCCTCCTCCTGCTCTTCCCTTTGTTCCCTCTTTGCCTCCTGAGGTTCAGCCACCACAGCAGCTCCCACTCCAGGCTCGCTCTGAGGAGATGAGCAGGATTAGGACACTGTGCAGCTGAGACAACCCAATCTCACACCAAACAGAAATCTCAGCAGTGACACTCACCCCCAACTGTTATTTCAAAAATCACATCAGGCTCAGTGGTATCAAGCCCTTTTCAATTTATGCCTCTGAAACCCAGCAAACATGGTCACCTGAGGACATGGTTCAGAAGATTTCCTCCAAGGAATACATCCCCTAATATTCCCTGCCTCTTCCTCCAAAATCTGCCATCAGAATTCAGGACACTTTTTCTTTCACACTCTGTCTCTCACATCTGTTAACACTGCTTGTGTCTAAGCTCACACTGGGAAATAAAAACATACAATCATGTAACAATAAACCCCACAGTAACATCAAAATTGACCAAGTCTGTAGCTACATCTGTATTTTTGTTGGTGTCCTGGATCTGCACAGCAGGATGAGCCTGAAGCCTCCCCCTCCACTGCCTCTGAACAACAGCCCTGCTCCCCAGCAGGGAGGAGATGGAGCTGCTGTTCCCCTGTGCTGCAGAGGACACAGCCCCCTGCACAGCCCACACACAGCCAGGAGCAAAGTTTCCTGGGATAGGTAACAAGTGTACCTGTGGCTGGGGAGTGGGAGCAGGTGGGGGAGCAGTGGAGAGCCAGAAATCCAAGTCTTCCTCCTGAATTTCAAGAGAAAAAACCGATTGTTTTGATACCATTCTTAAAACAAACAAACAGCCCCCACCAAAAACAACAACAACAAAGAAAACCAAATCAAAAGATCACTGAGCTGGAGCTCCTGTGCTGTGAGGAAAGGCTGAGATATCTGGGGGTGTTCAGGAGACAAGGCTCCAGGGAGAACTTGGAGCCCCTTCCAGTGCCTAAAGGGGCTCCAGGATTGCTGGAGAGGGACTTGGGAAAAGGCATGGAGGGACAGGACAAGGGGAATGGCTTCCCACTGTTGGATGGGCTACTGGGAAGGAATTCTTTCCTGTGAGGGTGGGCAGGGCCTGGCACAGGGTGCCCAGAGCAGCTGTGGCTGCCCCATCCCTGTAAGTGTCCACGGCCAGGTTGGAGAGGGTTGGAGCACCCTGGGCTGGTGGGAGGTGTCCCTGCCCTTGGCAGGGGTGGCACTGGGTGGGCTTTAAGGTCCTTCCAACCCTGTGATTCCATGACTCTGTAACAATTAAATTACAGCCCTAAGTTTTCATGGTAATGCAGCACTCCAGGTGCTCCTCATGCCCAGGAGCTGCAACACATTGAGGAGCAAATAGTTCAAGAAGCTTCACTTGAGCCTTTGAGCACTTCCAAACCCCAACAGCAACTGCCCAGAACCCTCAGCACCATCCCCAGGCACTCCAAGACCATTGGCTGCACTGCAGGGGAAAAGGGCATCTATGCAGGATAGTTATGAGGGTACTTCAGGCCAGAAAGATTCTGCAATATATGGGAGACAGGATGCAGAACAAACCCCAGTCCCAGGGACTTTGGTAAGGAAGGCCCCATTTGAAGAGCAGACAAAATACCAGTAAACAGCCTACAAAGGAGCTCTGGCAGCTCTGCTGTGTAGGCTGAATTTTGCTAGCTTAGGGGGCTAAGGAAATGTTACTTTTATTAACAGGAATCTTTAAATACCTGTTATGGTTGTAAAAATTTAGGGAAATAAAGGTTGAAGGCATTCAGCTGCTTGAATTGTCAAATGTGACTGGTCCTAAGCAACAAACTGAACACAGCAATAAATAACAGCAGTTGTTAAAATAATGCAAGTCTTGAAGAATTACCTTTTTTTCTTCTTCCTCCTCCTCCTCCACCACCTTTTTCTCCTTCTCTTTCTTCTTTCCTTTGTCTCTCTCTTTTTCTTTGTGTTTCTTTTCCTTCTTTTTGGGTTTCTTGCTCTTCTTCTCTGCTAGGGGAACTTCTGAGTCTGGTGACTTCAGGGTCTCAACGTTTCTGTGCCTCTGCACTGGCAGCTTCTCACTGTCTGCCAAGGGCCTTGAAAAGAAAGAGCCCATGACCCTGGAGCAAAGAGCCTCCCTCAGCCCAGATCACCTGCTGGCTGTCCAAGACAAGGTGTGCTTTGTTTACAGAGAGCTGGGCCCCAAAATCTTCCACCAGCACATAGTTCTGCACCTAAGGTTTATTGATGCAACTGCAGACACTGTCCTGGCTGAAGGAAATGATCTGAAGGGGACTGAGAGCCAAGGCCTTGCTGTTTAACTCTTAAAAGTGCTAATTACAGACCTGCATGCAGGCTGAGTAACAAGTCCAGGAGAACACATTTGTGTTATGCTCTTGCTGTGGAATTCTCTCCAAGGAAGAGCAAGGATGTGAAACAGCATTTCCAAGAGTGGAAATAGGAGCAGTGGGATGTCAGCATAGCTCAAACAGCCCTTGAAGGGTGTGGGGTTTGCTGTACTTCACGAGTGGATCACTCCAATTGGGAGTTATTCCAAGTAATTTTTTTAGTTTGGAAGTTTGCACTATGAAACTGCACTCTACTATCACATTTCAAAAGTTAAGTTATATTTAACTTTGTTTCCAAAAAGCACAAATAGTAATTCACATTTACACTATATCCCAAATTCATTAGCTGGGCAAAGAACACCTCAGAAATTTCTCTTGTGCTTGTCAAACGTTTCCAGAAATCAGCAAGAATTTCATCATTTGCCTCTTTTACTGTTCTCAGCTTTTATTTAGTGTTAATTTTAATATTTGCACAGCAAACACCATCTCAGGAAGATTTCCCACAGCCTCACCTGCCTTAATTTCTTTGCTTACATGGCATGAAGAGCCAGACCCAATTAATTTCCCACTTTGAGACACTGTAAAGGCAGGATGGACCCCCCTGTGTGAGCAGCAGAGAGGCCTCATCCTTCAGCTCTTCCACACACACAGGAACAGGGATGGGTGCTGAGAGCCCAGGACAAAGCTCTCTGCCACAAGTGTGAGGGGCACTGTTTCCAGAGTTCCACCACCCTTCAAGGACTGACACTGTCCACCAAAATCACCCAACCAGACAAAGGTCACCACCAGAAGGTGTTCTTACCTGGGAGGCTTCCCTGCACCCAGACTGCGTGTGAGCGAGACAGACAGAGCAGTGCAAGCACAGAGAGAGAAAGAGCACAGAGACATGAGAACACGACAGAGAGCACAGCCACTCATGGGGATGGGGAATGGGAACGGATGGAACAGTGCGACATTCCGGGGCTGCCTCCTGGAGCGCAGCCCTCAGCCCTGCTGGCTGTGCCCTACACTGCTGAGGCTCAGCACTCAAACACAGGGGCTGCAGGCAAGAATTAACTTCCTTTCAAACATTTTCACCTGCAGACTCAGAGGAACTTGATGCGAAGTTTTTCAGAAACTGTTCTTTCACTTTTTAAAAATGCTACAACACTTTTTGGCAAGTTAGTGAGGAGTCAAAGCCCTGCAAATGGGGGACCTGTAGAGAAGGGCACAGACTTCCAAGAATCAGAGGGACAGAGATACTACACACACCCCACATGGGCCTGCAGGGTCTTCACAGGAGGCATCCCTGGACCATAAACCAGCAGCTGTTTTTAGCATGGTGATTTTGTAAAAGAGCAATTAAAACCCCCCAATCTCCAGGTGCAATAGTGAACAGCAGCACAGAGCTGATGTGGGGGCAGGATCTGGGGTGCTGGCACTGGAACCAGGCTGGTCACTCAGCTCCCTCAGCCATGGCAGAATGTTTTTCAGCAGTGGGACCACAGTGAACAGCCCCAGGGCAGAGGCTGGCACAAACTGGGTGATACTGGTTGGTGATCACAACACAACACACAGGCTTGCCATGGACACAGCGGTTCTGGGATGGACAGACGGACACAGGGCAGGCCCAGTGCCAACACAGGGCACAGCAGACACACAGTGGGACACCCAAAAGCTGGGAGTGACTCACATCTGACCTACTGACACTACCTGAGCTTCCAGACTCTGTTCAGTCACACTCCATGACTCCCTTGTCCCCCCAGGCCCCTCCCTAATCCAGCAGCTGAGCTTTTACCATCCGTGGTGCAGTGGGAGCCCAGCTGGTTGGTCACCTGAGGTTTCACCCAAGCCCTGGTGAGACCCTTGAGCCTTTTCCCCTCCAGACTGTGGCCAGTGCCTGTGCCTGCTCAGCCTCAGCCCAGCCCTCCTGTGTTCTCATTACCAGCTCATTAATTCACACACAAACCATCACTTACTTATCCAGGTCTATATCAAGTGCTTTATAGGGATCGTTGGGATCTTTGTCATCTTCATCACTGGGCAAAGCATTCTGCAGGGGGGAGAGAGAGAGACCATCCCCTGAGGAAGCAAACCACGGGCAATTTCCAAACTAAAGCTCTCCATCACCCAAATTGAGTGTCTTGGAGCCCGTTACCCCTGGCCCAGGCCTGCTGCAGTCAGGCACTTACAGGGACAAAGCTCTTCAATGCAGCATCAAGTTACAAGATTAATTTAGAACAGAAACCCTTCTTCATGAACTGCAGCATTTGAATGGCTGCTGTTCGGTTTTGATTAAAGGAAATTTTAGGAACAAATATAGATGACATCATTAGCATGTGCAATTAATTATCATCAGCTGCAAAGCTGCTGACTCGACAGCAACTTACTGTCAAAGTGAAGCAGCAGAGCACAATTAATGCTATTTGGACAGCACTACTTTTAGAGCAGAGATGCACATTGTTTGTTTTGTTGGTTGGATTGGATTTTTTCACAGCTTCAGGGGCAATTTTTGTCTTTTGGTGCTCAAAAAAAAAAAAAAATCACAAAAGTCACACTCTTCCCCTGCAAAGAGCAGCCTGGGACCATCCCAGTCAGTCACTTCTGAACCAGCTCTGCAGGGAAGCAGAGCCCTGGAAGTGCAAAGCTCCCAAGTGGCTGGCAGTGTTTGGGGCAGAACTCTTAGGAGCAGCACAGAAACGCCGCCCTGGCAGCAGGCACAGCCCCTGACCTCTGGCATCTCCTCAGTGATGATGTCCACGTGGTGGGCGGGCGCAATGTCCTCCTCGCTCTCCGTGTGCAGCGAGTTGTGCCGGTGGTGCTTCCCCCTCTTCTCCTTCTTCTGCTTCTTCTTCTTCTTGTCCTTCTCCAGTTTCTGTTTATGCCTTCTCTCTTCTTCCAGTTTCACGTACTGGTCAGACATGGGCATTCCTGCAGGCGAAGCCAAGCTACTTTCAGGTCACAGACCACATGGATGGGCCACTGGAACAGTGTGGCAGGAGTGATTCCTGCTTCCAGCTTCTCAGAGCCAGCAGGACCCACAGCTCCCTGTGCTCCCATAGCCCCTCACACACAGTCCCCTGGGCCCCCACAGTTTCCCCCCTGGGCTCCCACAGCCCCTCAGGCAGCTTTGCTGTCACACTCCATCTCTCCAGAAACAGCACAAAGCTCAGTCCTTCTCTCTGGCTCTTGCCCACATTAATTGCACTACAAAAAGCACCCAAACATTGATGCTTTAAGCAGAATTAGTGCCACTGCTGTGCTAATACTGACATCTTTCCACATTTTTGGAAAAAGTGTCAAATATTTACACTTGGAACTCATCCCTTGCAATGCAGTGCATTTTATCAACAGGTTTTCAATTGAAAACCACTCATTAGATACAAAAATGCCTTTTGATATTTGAATGTAGATGCTAAAACAGTATCTCTACCACTGGACTCCAGTTAACATGTCCCAGTCACCTGCACCATTTACTTGGTCAAACAGTGGTTACTTTACATGTTACAGACTTGGCGGCACAATTTCCTTCATCACAGAATTATTTTCAGTATTATCTTGAAAGCACCTCAGACTGCAAAGTACTATTTTCACATGAAAATTAAGCAGCTATTTAAGAGTCTAATGCAAGTGTGCTTCTCACCCTTCAAAGCCCCAGGAGGAATTCCTAAGAAGGAATTATGTCTTTTGCTGAACTGAATTTCTGTAATTAATTTCAAAGATTTGCTGTGGCTTACCTGGAACTTTTAATGGGACAGAAAGGTCGATCTGGACCACAGGAATATGTTCCACCCCTGGAGTGTCTTGGTATCGCTGGAGAAACAAAGATTTGTTACATCCTGAGCACTGCAAGTACCAATCTGTGTAAACAGACACATTACAAACCATCACGTGGTTCAATCCCTTAAGTGAACATTTCAAAGGATAGGAATGGAACAGCTTGTTACTAATCCTGTGTGTGTTAAAGCCAGTTGATAACTATTACAAAAGACCCTCCTCTCAGCTACAGCCTTTTAACCCCACTACTGCCCTGAAGGTTTGCTGCAACACTGAAGAATTTTTGGTTTGTGTTTTCCAGCCAGTAACTTGCCACTTCAAAAGATAAACTTTGAGATTTGAGCTGAGGGAAATGGGGAAGTCCTTAGAATGTAGAGGGAATAAAGCAGGTTCTTTCCCTGAGAAAGGTGTTAAGAGACCACAACAACTTTCTGATCCTCCAGACACAGGGAGCACGTTCCAGGTTTGCTCTCTGCAGGGCTTTGGGTGAGGTGCCTGGTGATGTGAGCTCTGCCATCACCCAGAGCTGGCACAAACTGCACAGACACAGAGCATTGGCTGCTCTCGGGGTATCAGGTCATTCCTGAGACCCTCAACACAACCAGGACTTACAGAACCAGTTGTGGGCAGCCACTGCAGTGCACACACCATGAAGTGGTCAGAGCTGCAGTGGAAATGATCAGAATGTCCCAGAGGAAGCTGCAGCCCTGCCAGCCAGGGAGCCTTCACACAGTGAGCAGGAGAGGCCAGTGGGATACTGCAATTCAGACTCACCTTCTGTGGGGAGGGAGAGCTTTTAATATAAAATGGGTTGTTGGCCTGTTCTTGTTTCCGGGCTTCCCGACGCTAAAAATGAAAGAATTTGCAGTTAAAATGGTTTTTTGTAGGCAAAGAGATAAAAGGCATCAAAGTGCAAAACACAATCTCCAGGAATTTTTGGAGCAATACATAACTACTTGTGAAAAGACAAGAGCAGAGCAGCTTGTGTATGATAAAGCAGTTCTGAGTTACAAGACACACTAGGACAGGGCTTGGAGCACCCTGGGCTGGTGGGAGGTGTCCCTGCCCATGGCAGGGCTTTGGAATTCGATGGGCTTTAAGGTCCTTCCAACCCAAACCCTTACATGATTCTATGATTGTATAACTAATATTCCTCAGAACACCCTTCTTCGCTTTTTAATTATAGACTAGAAGTGGTAACTTCCCAGAGACCACATTTTGATGGCAATTCAAATGTTTGTTTTCATTTCTGTGAAGAGAGAAGTGAAGATTTTTATCAAGTTCTGCCTGTGAACCCAAACAGGTCAGAGGCAGCAAAGGTGGGATCACTGCTGAGAACAGCCACATCACAGCAGCTCACAGAGGCTGCTGAAGTCCATCAGTTCACATCAGATCAGCAGCTTCCCTGAGCTGCAGAGCAGAACAGCTCCCTGGCTACGTGGGGAGTCCACACCAGCTCCAACTGCTTTAGCAGCACTTACATTCCTACTGAATTATGTAAGGAAAACCATTTTAACTTTCACTCACTCTGGCCAGTTCCTCTTCATCTATTTCTGGCTGTCTGTGTCTGGAATGCCTTTGTTCCTCTTCATGAAAAATTGTTTTGGGCTTTTCATCTTCAGACTCACTGTCTGATGGAGGTTCATTGATCCAGGCATCGAGGTCCAGGCTGGGGAGAATTGCAGTAAACAAACAGCTTGACTCAGTTCCCTTGAGTACTTCAGTGCCTCATCATACACTTTGCTTTATTATTTAAGAGTTTAGAAGTTTAAATAAGGCTTTGGGAGAGAGAAGGAACCTTACCCCTCTGGAACAGGTACTTTCTTCTGTGCTTTGGGAGCGACAGGGTTCAGCTCACCAGCAAACAGGGCTATCACTTCCTCAGCTACAGGAACTTCTTTTACCTGTAGCTTCTGAATGTATTTTATTAGCTGCAAGATGCAAGAAGCCTAAAAACAAACGCAGAAGGAATTTCAGGAGTAATATTAACACACTGAACCAAACAAGTCAACTGCAGTGACAGTCAGCAGAAGGTAAGTGTTCTACTCCATTAAGAGAATTAGGAGAAGCAGCATAAACTGTGGGTTGGGAGCAAATGTGAAAAATCCACACTGACCCTCCCTTTCAGCTGGGTCCTCTTTGTGTCCTTACATGCCTGAATGAGTTTAAAATTACATTGTTCTGAGTGAAGTTCCTGCAGCCTTCAGAGATGGCATCAAACTGCAGTAAGATCTGGGCTTCATCCTTGGTAACAGCTTACAGAAAATGTGCATGGGCACAGAAAATCACAGACATGCTTCCAAGACAAATAAGACACTTTCCATGATAAATCCCAAAGCAATTTTGTTCTCTCACCCTCTCCTGGACCTCCAGGTCTGCACTCTGCACAAACTGAGGCAAGCGGTCGATCATCAGCTGGGTAATTTCCTGAGCTGCTTCCTTCTCCCCAGCCTGCTCCTTCTGCTGCAGGATGGAGGCATAGAGCTTCACCATGTTCTGCACGTACACTGCCTGGATGTGGCCTGGCAGAGTGGTCACTTTAGGCCTCAGCATTGCCTCCAAGGTCTGGTTGGCTTCCTCGAGGTGTCTGCAAGCACAGAGTGTGTAAATGCAGCAGGCAGTGCTGAACACACACAGGAATACAGATCACAGCACTTGTTTTAACAGATCTTATGCTCTTGCTCAGAATTGTCTGCTCACAACTAAATGGAAGATGCACGAAAAAATTGGACTACTACAAACTGAAACCTTAAGTTCTCTCAAAGTAAAAATGTGATGTGTTTGTCCTCATGTTTCTTCATCTACAGTTTGCTTTGCACAACTTTAACTAGATGAAGATCTGAGCTGTTCCTTATACATCATGCCTACTATGTGAATTTAAACTGGAGGCTGTTTTCAGGCTGACAACCACAAGAAGAAACACCAAACCAGTTGATAATGAGTCTACAGCACAGAGTTTGTTCAATTTACCCAGATGAAAGCTGGGTAAGCAGGTGCATCTGCACACACATCCAAGACACAAAGGCTCTTCCCCCAGAGGGTGGTGGGCACTGAGCAGGCTCCCCAGGGCAGTGGGCACGGCCCCGAGGCTGCCAGAGTGTTGAGGAGTGTTTGGATGATCCTCTCCATCCTGGCAGTGGTCCCAAAGCTGGGATCTCCTGGTCTGAGTGACAGCTCCTCCCAAGGGGAGGTGGAGGGGCAGGCACTGAGCTCTGCTCTGGGACCAGGGACAGGACCCAGGGAAGGGCTGGAGCTGTGCCCGGGGGTTGGGATGGATCTCAGGGAAAGGCTCTTCCCCCAGAGGGTGGTGGGCACAGCCCCAAGGCTGCCAGAGCTCCAGGAGCATTTGGACAACGCTCTGGGGCACAGGGTGGGATTGTTGGGGTGTCTGTGCAGGGCCAGGGGCTGGACTGATGATCCTTGGGGGCTCCTTCCAGCTCAGGGTATTCCATGATTCACTACCATGTCTTCCTGCACAGGCAGGGCTATGGCAATTAAAGCCCCAGCCATTCACAATGCCTTGGCTAGAATGACCCCAGTACTCTACGGGGTGAGGGAGCAGGAAAGCAGCACCACTCTGGCAGTTCCCAGGCACACCCCCTGGCCCATCCTGCTCTCCAAGACACACTTCAGCTCCCCACACCCTTTGCCCCAAAGCCTCCCCTGCAGCAGCAGGCCGGGCCGGGCGCACTCACTCGGAGAACTCCCCGCAGATCCAGGCGGCTGCGTAGAGCACCTCGCAGATGCCGTTGCGCTGGGTGTTGCTGGCCAGCAGGTGGGCGTTGTCCAGCAGCGTGGCCATCTGTGACACGGCAAACCTGCGGATGGCCTTGACGCGGATGGCCACGTCCAGCATCTGCGCCGCGATGAGGTGGCCGTGCCGCGTGCCCTCCAGGCGCGTCAGCTCCACCAGGATACTGATGTACCTGCGAAGGGAGGGAGCGCCGGGGTCAGGTGGGGCCACAGCACCAGGGGCTGAGCACGGAGCTGGCAGGGAAAAGCACTGACCACTCGAAGTTGGTGATGTACTGGTAGTTGGACTGGCTGCAGATGTCTATGATTTTGGTCAGCAGCTCGTCCCGGTACGTCGTCCCTTCGGCTTTATCCACGTGGATCATCAGCTTCTTCACAATTTCCATCAGGTTCTTCTTTGACACCTGGGAAAGAGTTGAAGGGTGTGTTGGGTTGAGCTGGTAAAAAGCCAACTGCCCAAAACAGAGAGAGAGAATCCACAGCCCCCACCAAGGGGAGAGCAGGGAGGGAAAGGCAAAATGCAACTGCCCAGCACAAAGACAGACAATCCACATCCCCACCAAGGGGAGAGAGGAAAAAAACCCAAATAGGAGAAAAAAGAAAAAAAACAAACCAAAAACCACAAAAAAAACACAAATAGCAAGCTTCTTATATTTATACAAAAGAGAGACAATTAAAAAGAGAATATAACACATATATATAAATGTGGGAGGGAAAAAAACCCCAACAAAACAAACAACTACCGAGTCACCCATCCAAACAACACAGACCTTCACCACCCCAGCTCACAAAACCACTCCAACAAACTCCCCCCAAAGGATACTCATAAAGAGAGGAAAAAAACAACAACAAAGGGGAATAAAAAGTACTTCCCAAACCAAGCAGCTGTGAAGTGGTGACAAGGCCCAGCACTCCCAGGAAGGGTGAGGGCAGGTCTGCTCAGCACAGGCCATGGAGGGACTGAGCCAGGCACCTCCTACACCTTCTTTTGTACTTGACTTGATGTCAAATGATATGAAATATCTCTTTGGTTGCTTAAGTCAGGTGATGTTTGTCCTCTCTAATCTATGTAACACTATTTGGGCC
>JAOXXN010000347.1:1574253-1588716 GCA_026770055.1 Myrmophylax atrothorax
TTGCTTAAGTCAGGTGATGTTTGTCCTCTCTAATCTGTGTAGACTCTCTGAGCCTGCTGAACTGAGGCTTAGCTAAAACTAAAGCCAGAACTACCACAAGGGTTGATCATCACAATCCCCCTTCAGATACTACACAAAATATGCCATACAAGTAGTGCTTTTTTTGCCAAAAAAAGTTACATATCATATATGTAAATCAACAAAATCTGTGCAATGCAGGCACCTCACTTTTTTCCTTTTTTTTTTCCTTCTCTCCCTTTCCTTTTCTTTCTCTCTCTCCTCTTCCTCTCTTTTTCACATGATTTCAAAAAGCTGCAAGTCAATTTGGGAGAAACTCCTCCCAGTCTGAATCAGTTTTCACAGCCCTCTCATGCTGTGCCAGGTGTTTCACTTGTGACAAGTGCCAGGAAAGATATGGGAGTTGTTATCACAAGTCAGCTGGGGAGAGGACAGAGAAAGTTGCATGTTTTTCCTCAAACATCCCTTTCCTAAAGGGTTCAGGGGCTGCAGAGGAAATAAACGTGGGAACTTACCATGCCATAGAGGAGATCCAAAGCTCTGAGTCGGATGGACTCATCTTTGTCATCCAGACACTGGAGAATGAGATCCTTGTGAGACTGAACTGACTTGGGGTGTGTTTTCAGGATTTTGGACATTGCTAACAGTCCCAGGTACTTCACTGTGAAAGACAAAATAAAACTTCTTTCCAAATATAGAAACACTGTTTTGTGCTGAGCATGAAATCTTAAAGCTGGTTTCAGCAGAAGCACTTGGTATTCACACACTTGAACAAAAATCTGTGATGAAAGAAAGCACTTCTGAGAGTTGTGCATCACAGATTACAGTCTTTAACTCCATAATCCCATGCACAGATATGTAATTATATATATAATCTTCACCATGGTCTTTTTGCACCTCAAGTTTTATCACTGACTTAAAAAAATACATATTTAATACATAGAAACTGTGGGCTTTGAGAACAGGCATCCTGGGATGAACAGAGCTTTACAAGCACTGGAGATTGGTGTATAACAGTCCTGTCCTCAGTGGGGAAAATTCAGATGGCAGGAAAAAGAGCTGCACAAAACAAAAGTTTCCCAGTATTCTTTGTAGTCACTAAAATAAAGTCAACACTCTCCCATTTTACTGTTATGCTCACACTGCTGCCCAAGCAGCAAGTCTATAAAAAGGGAAGTCCCAGAGCATGGACAGAACTGTTTTAGATTTACAAGACCACAAACAGCAGTAATAATTGCTCTCATTTGTTGTAAAAAACATCACTATAAAGAAGTGTTCACCATCAAGAATCATTTCCACATTGAAACCCCCGGTTGTTTGGAGCACACCAGGCCCTACAACCCTGAGTGAGGTGTTTGCAGACACAGCCCTTTGCTCTGAGGCTCTGCAGCCTCCCCAGAGCTGCACTGAGGCAAGCACCACACTTACAGTTCTGGTCAGAGTCCTCTATCAATATCCTCAACTTCTGAACACAGAGCTGGGGAAAAAGAAAAAGCCCATGTCAGGTTTATTACAAGGCTTAATTAAAAAAACCCTTTATAAGGTTTACTCAGCACACAAGGAAGGGCAGTGAGTCCCAAGGGTCTCCAGGTCAGAGGGTCTTGTTGCATCACAGATTTTCAAACAGAAGGAAGCTCTGCATGAGCATACTGACAGTGGAATACAGAGTTGGGGCAACTCTGAACGAGAAGAATCTGCATTTAGACCCAAATACAGAAAATGCTTCAGTGTGCAGGATGGCACCCGAGTAAGAGCACTTTGGGGAGCCAATGCTTTAACTCCTGGCAGAGAGCACAGTCCCACTCCCAGGGCACTTGGGATCAGAGGGCAGGGCAGGACAGTGACCCCCAGTCCAGGGCCCCACCTGGATGCTGGCGCTGTGGTTGGGCATCCCCGAGGACAGAGAGATCAGAACTGAAACAAAACACAAACTCCAGTCACCATTTCTGGGGTGTGAGACACAGCAACAGCACAACACCTAAAGATCCACACCCAGCTCAGCTCACAGGGAAAGGTCTATTTATTTTACTTCTATTAGAGTTTATTTTGTTGTTTATCTGTTTGCTTGGACTTCTGGGGGCTCTGGGGAAGCAGAGCAGGTTGTGACACTACCTACAGTTTCACACATCTTAGCAGTAATAATATCATGCCATCTCACATTTCCCTGAGGGAAGGAAGGAACACACAGGGAGTGACAGCTCAGCCTGCCCTCTCTGACCTGACCCAGCACAGCAGGTTCCTGCATCAGTACCCAAAGTACCCACAGCAAACAGGCTTATGGCCTAACTGTGGGAATGAGTGACCCTCTACCCCACACTCTGATGGGAAAAGTGCCAAGCTTCAGCTGGAATACTCTGTTATCCTTCCTGCCTTCCCCAGAAACTAAAACTGTCAGTCAATAATTCCAATTACCTCCTCTAAGACACCGAGATTTTAAGCTGTGAAGTTGCAGAAAAAAAACACAAAAACCAAAACCCTCTGATTCACCACCACATAAGAAAACTTTGGCAGAGGCATCAGTCTTGTTTTAAATTCAGTTGCTGTTGGTGCATTTTGTGGTTGTAGCAACATTTAGGAGCCTGATTATTGTACTTGGTTTCAGCCTTCAGCTGCAGTGACTGTGCCACATCCACTGAAAAAGGATTCCAGCCCCACAGCAACACAGAGTTTATCAGGAGACTTATTCCAATTATAAAACACATCAAGTTAAAAAGGAAAAGGTTTACAGATGGTGTTAATTGATGACAAAGCTCACCATGGGTTTTTTGAGGTTACAAATTTCAGTTCTTACCTGCTATTACTGTGTTCACACATTCATACAAGAGAGACATGGCTGAGGTGCTGAAACAGAAATCAAGTATATTGAATAAGGAATAAACTGGCACATCTTGAGCAGTTGTCAGCAGTATCTTAGAGCAAATTAACACCTCGAACTTCACAAGAAATTGCCCATATTCTGTTCCATATCCCTTCAAAGAGATGAAATGATTCCCACTTAAAAACTGGTGGGGGGGAGGAATTTTTAAACGTGATGTTTAAAAACCCCAAAATCTTCCTGGAGACGCAGCAAGAACACTGTGACAGGGAAAGAGGAAGGAACTCCAGCACCAATGAGGAAGGAACTCCAGTTACAGAGCACTGCAGCAATCTTGTCCAGGAATCAAATTAAATCCTCTGCCCAAGGTCAGAATTTCACGAGAAGGCAGATGGAGAACCTCAAGCCTCTCTCCATGGAGTGAGTCAGACCCCAGCACCACACTCTGGGCATGCAGGTGCTCACCTCTCATCCCTCAAGTCAGCAACCCATTCCCAGGGTCTGATTTCCCCAAAACCCAAATTTGAGATGACTTTTGCCAGTTGAACACACAGACAGTGCAACTCTGGGGACTGCAAAGGCCCTCACAAAGCCTGGTCAACATGACAAGCAAAGAGGGAACCTCCCAGGCAGCAGATTCCAGCAGCAAGGTGTGCAAAGGGAAGGAGCAAACAGTCCCAGAGGCACTGAAGGTCACTGGCACACTGGGTACATGACTCCAAGGCAGTCACTTCTGCTCCCTGTGCACTTGGTGGGACATGGAAGGGTGGTGGGTTTGACTCATTAAACGCTGTGAGATCCCAAACCAAACAGGATTCAATCCTCAGAGCTAATACCATTAATGACTAATGTGGGAGCTGGGGAAAGGGGATAGAGGTAGGACTGAAGACATTGTCAATTTTCCTGCTTTTTTGGATGAACTGTGCCCATTTGTTACTGTTGCCACACTCCCCTGCAGGTGTGTTTGGATGCCAGGCTGCTGCCTGGGCTCTGCCCCTGCCTGGAAGGAACACAAGGGACTGCCTGGCTGGAGCTGCTCCCACAGCTACACAGATACCTGTTCAAAACATGCTCATTCCCATCCATCCTTTTGCTCTGCCATGTGGAGAGAAACAAACCTTTCCATTCAACAACTCATGCATGAGGTGACAGTTCCTTTTTGTAACTGGGAGAAGACATGTATTCCCTCCAAGGCATCTACTTCCTGATTTCAGTTCAGAATCAGATCCAGAACAACATCACAAACCAGCTCTAACAAGGGACAAGGAAATATCTTCAACTTTATTTAATCTGAATTTAGGACATAATTAGAGAAACCTCTCCCAAAACACATCTAAGCTGCTGAAGGTATGAGAAAGGACTTGAACACATTCCTTGTCAGGCTGCTTTGGTGGGTAAGGCACTTCCAAAAATGTCAGGAACCAAACGTGTGAGGTGACCAGGACAGGCAAATATACAGCTGAGCCTTTTTTAAGGCAGAGTTTTTATAGACCCTCCACAGTCATCTCTGGCTTAAAATGCAGTGAAAGGAAAGCAAATTGCTCCAGTTTTCACAAATGCAGGAACTCATACTGACAATCAGACACCCAAAGACTTTCCTTCCAGGTCTTTTACCTCACTCAGGAGTTTCAGAAACAGTCCCAATGTGAGACTGTCTTTTGATACTGGAAGCCAATATATGGAAACTCAGAATAAGTCAAGAAATGTATCTCCAGCCCAGGTGCTGACCCACCCACCAGGCACTTGCCCAGGCCTGAGGGAACAAAGCAGGGCCTGTCCCACGTACCTGTGGATGAGGTTGGTCAGGGGCTCAATCAGCTTCTTCCCCAGTCTTGGTTCTAATGGAGTAAGAGCACCAAACTGCTCAAAGAGAAGTGCACATAAAGTGAGTTAAGAACTGCTTTTAAACATCATCAAAACATGATGTAAATTGCAGCTCACTGCATTTAACCTGAGCTGCATTACTGTGTTTTTCTCTTTGGTTAAATTCACAAACATTAGAAGATATTCCTGGTTTACTCAAATGTAATGGTAACCACTCCTCCCAGCAAGAAAGTAATTTTCACACCCAAGGAGATTTAATGAGAACCCCAGCCATAAAAACAAAAAGAATACTTGCCAGTTTTATAATTTTAATGAGAACCCAATTATTGGTTGATGACGTCATCAGCTTGAAGAAGAGCGGAGCAAGGGACAGGTAGTTTTTGGGATTGCGCCGAGCCAGCTCACAGATGACATTGACTGCAGCAGACTGCACACCTGGGGGAACAGGGGAGAGCAGCAACCTCATCAGGACCTTAATTGTAATGCAAGTTTCTGGTGCAGAACCCCCAGAGCAGAAGCAGCTGAAGGCTCAGACCTGTGTCCAAGGGTTTGGCCTCACTCCCAGCCCTGAGGCAGCGAAGGAAAGCACAAGCAAACTGAGACATGATTTTATTTAATTCTGGCTATTTTCTAATGTATCAGCAAGCTGGGTATCTGCTTTGGGTCCAGAATGAGGAAAAACAGGACACTGCCACATCCCTGGCCTGGCCTGGGAATAGCTGGTTGTGGGACACACAACAGACAACACCACAACCATCATCACCCCCCAGAAAGTTTCCAAACACTGATGCTTATTTAAAATGTATTGCTTAGACATGTTTAAATCCAACACAGAAATTACCAGTCAACCTGGCAAAATGTGACCAACATTGGGACTGGACAAGTTCTCTCCTTTCTCAGCCTCTAAAGGGATTGTGCTCAGTTTGGAATGTTTTAGTCTGGACAGGCTGGATATCCCAGCAGGGAGCAGAGCTGCTCTCCATGAAGCATAACAGGGATTTTCTCCCTCTGTTTGCAGGTGAGGGATGTGTGTGGTTTGTTTTCTTTAAAAGCAGTGTCCCTGGAAGATGTATCTTCCATTCCCACAATAAATTAGTCTAACACATGCAATTAAATTTCTTACTCTAAATTCAGACGCAAATCAAGTGGAGATCTCAGAACTGCATCACACACAGAATTCCTGAAACAAGTGTTTTGGTGCACTGAGGGAACACCAGCACTTCCCAAAGACTGAGTAAAAATGTGAGTATGATACAGCACAACTGCAAATTTCCTGTGCTGCTGCTGAGCTGCACTGACACAGCACTGAGGGGCCCAGACAGCAGCCTGGGCTCAAAGTTTAAACTAAAAATAAATAAAAGATGCACTGATGTAAAATTATTTTAAGCACAGCTGTTGCAATCCAATAGCTGCAACTTGGTAAATGAGCACAGGAAACAACAGCAAAACCCCAAACCCTGAAATCAACTGAAGTATTTTCAACAGCCAAGTTAAGTAAGCAACAAACCAGGAATCATTGAGCTGCTTTGTCCCATTAAGGTTTGATTTCCTGATACAATTTGAGCAGCTTTGAGTTTGAAGAATTGAGCATTTTAAAGAATGTATTTTTAATATACCAACATCTGTCAAAAGCCTCCTGTGTTCATCTCCCCCTTAATGAGGTGAATCAGTGCCCCAAAGATGATTGCAGCAGCTTTCCTGGATTTTCCTCTCCAGCAGCACATGCACCCTGATGTGTGGGAGCAGAGGGAAGTTGCCAAAATCCACTCACCGGGATCTGGATCTTCCAGTTTCTCCTTAAGGCGAGGGAATGCAGGGCGGAGGGACTCGGGGTATTTCAGAAACACTTTGTACATGATTAGCACTGCCTTCTTCCTGATGTAAGGCTTTGTGTGGGACATCTGTCAAGGAAACAGCTGCAGTCGGGCCCTGAGCTCTCCTCAGATCCTCATGCTCACACTCCTGTGTCCAGAGTTCCTCCTGGGAGACTCAACTACTTCTTGAGAACTCAGAGCCAGACACTGTTGTTTATCACCAAAACTAACAGAGATAAGTCAAGGTGAACCTCTGAACTAAGTCTGTAAATGCTCCCCAAAATCCCCCCAGGAAAAGCACCAGTTTCCATACGTCTCAGTTCTAAATTTAACAGGTGTTTTCCAAATCTGGACAATGTGACATTCCTTAATTACAGGGAGAAGTCGCTTCAATCTTATCAACTCACCAGCGTCATGATGTCATTTGCCAAGTCCCTGGCAAGATCTGGAGTAACAAAACAGGACAAGCCAGTCAGTGCAACTCCAGTATCATACTGGTTAGGGCTACTCAGATCCTAGAAAAGGAAAAACAGGCTCAAAAATTTAAGATCACACGGGATGTTGAAAAACAATTATCTCGGACCAATTTTATTCACTCAACGCAAATGAGGCAGAGCTTCTGCTTCACAGGAATATTTCTATCAACTCCTAACACCTGCTGAAACACAGCCAGCCTGGGGTTTAATAATGGGCACAAGGATCCATAATTAAACAAGAGATGGATGACTGCAACAGAAAAGCAATTAGGGAGATGGCACCTTGGTGGTATTTTAGGAATGGAGGTAATTTTTAAACACTCATTACATGATCACAAACATGGTAGAAGTCCTAAAAAATTGGTATTAAACACTAACCCTGCTAAGACAAAGCCCAACTGTCACCAGCTTGAGTGGGAATGGGCACTGCTGTTGAGTTCTTACCAGCTCAACCTATTAGAGAAATGGGATTACTTCCCTTCCAAGCACCACAGCCTCCAGTCCATAAGGACATGGCACAAGGCAGCGTGTGGAACACAGTTTATTGATCAGTTTTCCTTGAGTCTATTTGCAGTCAGCATCCTACTTAGGCCTCCATAACCCTTCAGGTCTTTCTAAGCTTCACACACACAACAATATTAATATTTCTCTGTGAGTATGTTCAGGTTGGATGACAAACCCAGGACTCCCTGACTGCAGAGCATCCCAGGATCCCTCCTGCACTGCAGGTATTGGGAAACAGAAATCTGAAGGAACTGCTCAGAGCAGTCCCACATGGACTGCCAGAATTAACTGCCCAGATCCGCGTGGACACACAGGCAGCTCCAGGAGAGCTAAACATAGTCAGGCCTTTGGGGCTCTGTGCCATTTGCATCTCATTTAAAAACCTTCTGCAGGTGGTGGGCAATTAGATTCTACTTTAAGAATAATGAAATCTGCTGCTTAGGGAGCAAAAAACTGCAACTCATCCTGGCTTTAATGTATTTTGAGACCTGACAAATACTTAAAATATAAAGCTGTTGGATCAATGAAACATGAAAAGGCATAAAAAAGATGCTTCCAAGAAAAAAACTTGAGCATGAAGTGGATGAAGTAGCCAAGCAAGTGACTGAGATTCAGTAAAATAAAGTCTCCATAATAAAGAAAATGGATGGACATTCATATTCAGAGCAGAAAAGTTTCAAAGATAAAGGGAAGAGTACTGGTTCTGTAGGGAAGATACTGGATAACATCCCTCTGATCTTTTTTAAGCAAGTTGGCTCCTCAGATGGTAAAAATGTAGAAGCAACTTGAACTGGATCAGTCAAGTTTTAAAGCAGCAATACTTAAAAAAATTGAACTTAAGAGCTTTAAAAACATAACTGTGATCTGCAGAGTGGGAATATTATGCTCTAACCCAATAACTCTGAAAAAATCAAATGATAAAGCTCTGTGAAAATGAATACAACACTCTCATTAACCCCTCGGCCTGTGGAATGAGGGCAGACTGCAAACCAGGAATTCTGTTCATGCACCTTTATATTCCTAAGAGAACAATACTTGGTACACATGGGAAAACACAAGTAGGGAGAGAGTGCAAGAAAAAAAGGAACTGAAGCAAAACATTTACCTTTCGGATCTGATTAGTTGTCAACATGATGACATCAGTCCCCTCATGAAAGCACTGGGAGGCAGCCAGGTAACCAATGCGCTGGGAAAGGCAGAAAGGGAAACACCTCTTGGTTCTAACAGTCACTTCAGACAATGTTTAGATAAACAACAACTGGCAGCTTTATAAGCAGAGCTAAAAATCTGGACAATTAGGTTTGTGTAACAGAAAAGGCATGAGAGGGTTCTCTAGAAAACAAGAGTTATTTCAGGAAGGAATAACCTCAGACAAGGAACATCTCTAGTGATAATACATCTGGTTTAGGGATAATAAAAAACACCTTCAACTTCTCTACCTCGTTACAACTCACAGGTTCAATGCCCACAAAGATGTAGAAACAAGGTAGGACCGTCTACCACATTTATTTTGCCTGTGTTGACTCCCAACTTTCAGGCACTTAAGCCCACTTTGGTAACTGTTGCTGAGGAAGCAACATTTCATCCTGTTTGTGAAAAAGGTCTGCAGCAGGGCAAGAAACAAATCTTTCAAGAAAAAATATAAAGCTATTACAAGCCCAAACATGCTTGCTGTTAGGAATCTGGGGGGAGCTTCACATAAAAACACCCCGTTTTTCACAAAAGGTGTCTGACAGCTGCTGTCAAACATCTGGCAGAAGCAGCCTGTGGTAGCAGCCCAAGGATTACTCTCTGACTAAAGAGACACAGTGAAGAACCAGCTTGGCCAGGCCAGCTGCAGTTACAGAGAGAGCTCACCTTGAATGTAAACTTGGATGCACTCATGACTTCAATGATGTTGAAAGCAGCCCAGCTGATGTCATAGCCCAGCATCTGTAACTGTGAGCACAGAAACCAAGAGAACAAACTTCTGAAATAAGAGACTTGAGAAAATAGGTCAAGATACCTCCCCAAACTGAAGATGTAACAGGAGTCCAAAAATCTCACGTTTATGAGTGATGTTCCGTCCTGCAGCACTTGCAGGAAAGGAAAGATGTCTCCAAGTTCCACCAGAAACACGTTTAACAGTTTGCATTAATTCCAGATAACAGGTTGTGGCTGCCCCACCCTGGAAGTGTCCCAGGCCAGGCTGGACAGGGCTTGGAGCAACCTGGGACAGTGGGAGGTGTCCCTGCCCATGGCAGGGGTAGCACTGGATGGACTTCAAGGTCCCTCCCAACCCAAACCAGTCTGATTCTATGATATGCACTTTTATGAGCATTGGTGTGAAGGGTTTGATTGCTGGATTTATTTTTTTAAATAAAAACCAGAAGAGAACCACGACCATCATTCTTTATCAGTATTTCTGTCTTGTCAACAAAGGACTGAGCAAAGAGAAACAAAACCAGTGGTCATGGCACTATATGATAAGAAACAACCCAGTTTAAAACAACCTGTTTTTAGAATTGTTTTAATTTTAAATCAGATTTGCTTCCTGATCCATCACAACAAAATCCAATTGTACCAAACAGGACAGGAACATGCAGTCCCTGATGTCAGACCTGGGGAGTGTTGTCCCTGCAGTCTGAGGAAAGCAGGCACTGGGACCCAAGACTGACTCCAGGGCAGCAGGAAAGAACAAAATCCAGCTGCAATCCCGTGGGATCCCAGCAAGGCACTTACATATGTCAGTTTGCAGACTGCATTGGCCTTCACTGCGATGTTGTCCTGCTTCAGCTCCTGCTTGATCTCATCGATGCACTGAGAGATGTATTTCGCCTGAGGAGAACAAACCAACAAACAGGGATGTTCCTTTGCCAGTTCTGGAGAGGGGGAGAAGCAGCAGAACTCGCCCTTTGCAAGCACCAAATCTCTCACACACACACACAGTTTAGCAAACACTTAACTATGATAAAACTGCTTGTTAAAAAGAACCACCACAGTTCTGTTACAAAACGAGAAGTGCACTGAGCTGTTTCTTTGGTGGTTTCTCTTCCCCTCCCTCTCCCTCACAACTACACAATTCAGTCCAGAGCTCTACATTCAAAAATTTGCAAACAATAAAGTTGTTGACTGGAGACTGAGCACCCAGGGGTCTTACCAAACCCTGAGGTCACCTTTCCTAGAATGCTCACTCACCCCAGGGGGATGTCAGAGAACTTGCTCATTACATGACTAGAAAAAAACCCATGTCAAACGCTGTTAATTACCCCACATTTAGGGTGGGTGATGAAAATACTCTGAATTACTCCACTTTGGGGTACCCTGCACACGATGGCACTGTGGGTGTGCACCCACAACCATCCCCCTGTTTGAAGGGACACTGCACAAGCCTTTGTGGGACCAAGGTGCTTTTGCCATCCCCACAGCCACGGAGTGCCATGGAAAGTCATGAACCCCCTCCCTGGTTCTCAGCTTAGATGAGCCCTTTGCCATTTACACATTTTGGTAAGTTAACAGTTATATGTATGAATTTCTCAGCAATTCAAAGAGCCAAGTGTCACAATGTTTACACTTAAATATTAGTCCTGCACGTCTTTCCAAACAATCACATCTGTGCTTATGGGAAGGATGTGGCAGACCTGGGATTTAAAAATATCTGTACAGATTTTAGTTTATAAGCAGGGTTAGCTCAGCCAGAGATTCTTCCAGTTCACAATTATGATTTAAGTACTGAAGGTATCTGCTACAGAAATCATGAAAATTGAAATGGCAGAGATATAATCTCCTCTGAAAGCCACCCATGCACCAGGGCATTTCACATTCCATATAATAAATTAACTGCCAGAGGAACCAGGTCAGAAACAGATTACCTACTTCCCAAATAAAAGCCTGCCTAAATACCACTGCCTTCCACCAAAAAGATATTTTCAACAAAGAACTTTCCTGGCCTGCCTTCAATTAACATTTCTCCCCTTTACATTACATTTTGTGGTCTTTCAGACAGCCCAGAGTGACACTCGTGCTTCAGGTCACCAAAACTTGCTGCCAGAAGCAGCGAGTGGAGAACAGATGGAGAGCAGAGCCCTGGGGAGAAGGACTTGGGGGTGTTGGTGGGTGAGAAGCTGGACATGCCCTGGCACCCAGAGACTCCCCGTGCCCTGGGCTGACCCCACAGTGTGGGCAGCAGGGGAGGGAGGGGGGATTGTGCCCCTCTGCCCTGCCCAGGTGAGGCCCCACCTGCAGAGCTGCCTCCAGCTCTGGAGAACAACAGCAGAAGGACATGCAGCTGCTGGAGAGAGTCCACAGGAGGCCACGGAGATGCTCCAAGGGCTGGAGCCCCTCTGCTCTGGAGCCAGGCTGGAAGAGCTGGGGGGTTCAGGGGGCAAATCACCTCACATGAAGAAATTTCAGATACTCCTAAATGCCTGTATTTTGGATATAAACACTATCTTTGCAATGGGAATTTTCACGTTAGAGGAGGGCACTGTAAACACCAAACATCCCTTTTCTCTAGGCAGACTTCCATCTATCCTCCTGGATACAGGTGAGGGGATCACATCTGCCAAAACTGGAGATGGCATTGCCCCCAAATGCTTAACAAGGTGATTCAGGTCCAGACAATTCACATGGGAGTCTAAACTCTTGAGCATAAACTAAAAAAAATGTGAGAGTAGGAAATAAATACTTGATCAAAGATGCTGAAAGAGTGACTTACACAACATGCAACTGATCCACAACCACATTGTACCTGGCCTTGAATATTTCATGCTCACAGGAGAACAAGCTGGAACAGTGTCACAGAATCCTCCCCGTGGGGATCCTGTTGCCACATCCTGGGCAGTGAGGTCAGCTCTGGTTCTCAGTGCACAACACTGACACAGCTTCTCAGTCCTCCTGTCCATAGCCAGGAAGCCTCACTGTCCTTTCCCACTGGATCTATCCCCAAACTATTCAAACATCACTTTAAGCTTCCTGGCACCTTCTCTGGAGGTGAAGAGAAACCACTGTGTGAGCAGGGAGGAGATAAAGGTAAGTAGATACAGAAGAGTCCAACAGTGTCCAGCCCAGCCCAGCATTCCCCAGGCTCCTGAGGCACCAGCCCCAGCATCCCACAGGCAAATCCCTGCCTCCCAGTTAGTCCAACTCCTGGAAAAGTATATTATAGAACTCAGCATCAGAATCTGAAACCAAAAAATGGGATTATGGAGAGCAGAAAGAAGTCTTTCCGAAACAGCTGTACTTCAAATCCCAAACCACTACAAGGAATGACAGCCCTATATATAGAAAGCTTTACAGGATCAGCAGGTATTAACTTGTTGTTAATCTCGTGGAGCAGCACGGCCATGAGTGAGCAATAGGAGGAAAACTGATCTGTTTGGTCTCCCAGCTAAATGTGAAGCCCAACCACCACACCCAGCTGGATTCACTGCCTCATTCAACACCCACATCAGCACGGAGGGAACACGGAGGTGTGAGTGGATCCTCAGTCGGGCTCTGCCTCCTGGCATTGCTGAGCTCGGCACAGCACCAGACAGGACGTGCACCACAGCACTTCCCACTGCCTGACCCACACCCTCAGGCCCCACTGCAGCTCCTCAGTGGGGTCAGACCACACAGGAAAAGGGAGAACAACGACTTGATGAAATGAAGAAAAAATGTCAGTCACTCAGCAAGGCAGAAAATCTGGATATCCTTCCCAACACTGACTGTTTCTGCATAATCCTTCTAATACAGGAATTTCCTAGTGTGGTAATTAAAAATAAATACTTACCAGAATATAAGTGGCTCAGTTTTTCCTTAAATGCTTTTGAAGTCCCATGAATCACAGAATCATTAAGGTTGTTAAAGACCTCTAAATTCATAATTTCCAACACTTGTTAATCCAGCACTGCCATGCTCACAATGAAACCATGTCCTCAAGCCCCACAGACACACGATGTTCAGACGCTTCCAGAGACAGGGACTCTACCACTGCCCTGGGTAGCCTGTTCCAATGCCTGACCACAATTTCCATAAAGACATACTCCCTAATATCGAATCCAAACCTCCACTGGCACAACTTGAGGCCTCTTGTCCTCTGCCTTGTTTCCTGGAGCAGAGCCTGACTCCCACCTGGCTCCCCATTCCTGTCAGGGAGTTGCAGAGTGAGAAGGTCCCCCCTGAGCCTCCTTTTCTCCAGGCTGAGCCCACACCCCCCCCAGCTGCTCCTGCTGCTCCAGCCCCTTCCCCAGCTCCAATCCCTGCCCTGGACACTCTCCAGCCCCTCAGTGTCATAAAGGACCCAGAGGAATCCAGGTATGGCCTCACCAGTACTGAGAGTTTGTTCATACTCACAATATTCATTACAATATCAATATATTTCTTACTAAGTCTGTGATGCTGTAATTTGAAGTGCTGGACTCGATGATCCTTGTGGGTCCCTTCCAACTCAGAATAGTCTGTAATTCTGTGCTCTCACACACTCTGGCCAGCCCACTGAAGAGCACTCCCAAGTGACAGCACTCACATCCCCCTGGCCGTGCCCAGGCAGTTCTCAGGCAGCTCCTCACTCTGGTGTGGGCGAGGACAAGCAGAGCCATCAGGCACAAGGATGGCAGCACTGGCAGAGCTGGAGGGCTCTGAGAGCAGAGGGGAAGGAGCTGAGAGGAGCTGTTTTATTCCTGCTTGGCTGCCAAGTGGGAAAGGAGCCCTTCCCGGCTCGGTGGAAAAGATCCTTAATGAAATGCTCCAGCAACCACTCGGGTGATTGTTCTCTCCCTCACAGCCCTCCGGGGCTGGATTGCAGGATTGCAGAACACGCCCCAGCAGCCCAGCTGAAACCCAGAGATGAGAGCAGAGATTGCTCCGCAAAGCTGGGAAAACAGCACAGTCACAACTGCACTTCTCAATGTATTCCACCAAATAGATGCTGTAAGCATTGTATATCCATTAACAAAATACACGAGTTGTTTTTTAAAATAAGCCCAAGTTCCTCAAGAATTCCAAGATCTGACATAGAAAATATGTGCATTTAACTAAGTGTGAGTGGCTA
>JAOXXN010000347.1:1945199-1958020 GCA_026770055.1 Myrmophylax atrothorax
TCTGTGTCGGGGATGGTATTTAATCCCGTGTTCTCCTCCCTGCTCTGTTAAACTGGCTCCCTCCTGGTGTCCTGTATAAGAAAGGGTCTATGGGGAATTTCTCCTGGACCCCGAGACCAACCCTCTGGAGCCTGACAAGACTTGTGCCCTGCTGCTGTGGAGGCTGACTTGCACAAGGAGCAGGGCGCTGGTGTTGTAAAGAGCAGGTGGTTCAGGCACTTGAGGCTCCAAAGCCACACCTCGCGTGGGGTGCAGCTGGTTTTGCTGCTGCTGCTGCTGCTGCTGGTTTTGGTTGCCTGGAGCCCCTGCCCTACCTGGGGAGGAAACACAGCCATTCCCAGCTCTGCAGATGTGAGCCTGAGCGGGTACATTGCTCCCAGGGGGGCTCTGCAGCAGCGATGGAGACAAATGCTTCCATTTGGCCGTGCAAAGCACAGCCAACATTAGCACGTCTCCTGCTGCTCTTGTTATTCCTTCCAGACCACGATTTGCTAAACAGCTTCCCAGCCAAGCAGAGGACACGATTCCTGCCCTGTGGAGCTATGAATGAGAGGGATTATCTGACTGGTCAGCATTAGCAAGGCTCCCGGGTCACCTGCCTGTGTTTTTATACCTGGAAGCACAGAATTGCAGCCCTGGAGCTGAAGGCACGTACCAGAAGCAAAGGAGGTGGCAGTGGGGCAGAGCCTGTCCAGGAGGCTTCAGAGTGATGTCAGGAGGACAGAGTGATGCAGCAGGGTAACAATGAGCTAAAATGCCTGGTTTCCCTTCCCAACTCATCACTGCCTCGATGTGAGAATGGAGCAAAGCCATTTGACTCCTTCCACCCCAGGGCTCTGAGTCAAGAGTGCTGAGCAAACAGCAGTGGGAACGTGGGATGCCAACACTGCCACCTCATCCTCCCTGCCCTGGCTGCTCTTGCCCCTCTGCCCACAGGCACGGCCCCACACCAGCCAAGGCTGTAAATATAAATAAACACACGTGTCTCTGAACCACAGCTGCTCTCAAGGGTATTTTATAAACAGTTTATTGTCAGCAGGAGTTCAGGTGGGAACCTCCATCCCAGGTGCCACAGGACAAGGCAGGTAGGAGCAGAGTTAAGTTAAGCAATGAGATTCTCCCAAACTTGCCTGCCAGAGTCCCTGTTTCCCTGTTTTTGTGGCACCAGCAGCAGAACTGACTCTACCCCAGCACAGTTTGTGAGCACAGAGTTATAAAACGCTGGCAGCTGGGCCCTGTGAAAGCCCCTGTTCCTTCCCTCAGCTTGGACAGGGCTTGGAGCAGCCTGGGCTGGTGAAAGGTGTCCCTGCCCATGACAGGGGGTGGCACTGGTTGGGCTTTCAGGTCCCTCCCAACCCAAACTGTTCTGGGATTCTGTGATAAGGCAACTTGCTCCAGAGACCTCAGGGCAGTTTGGGATTGTGCAGTGATTTCCACAGGGGCAAGATGGGATCAGTCTCACTGAAGATTTACAAGCCAGTAAGGAATACACTGGGAGACCACAAAAGACAACCAGTGCCCATGTGCACCCCAACCACCCCCAAGGGAGGAGGCAAACAAGGTTCATACAGGCCCTGGTAGCCCTTAGAAGAAATTCATAGACTCCTAGAATGGAGCAGGGGTGGAATGAGATGGGTTTTAAGGTCCTTTCCAACCGAAACCATTCCATTGTTCTATGATTCTGATCTCAGTGGGACCCTCAGACCCTGCCCAAGGGATTACAGAGGTGCAAACAGGATGAGGCTCTCCAGGTCAAAGCATGTCTCGTGTCACAAAGCCTGAGGTGCTGCCTGGGATGTGGGGTCTTACAAGAGGGCATCAATTCCAGGGAGCAAGAAGGGACGAGCTAAGGGGACAGGATAGTTCTGACCCCTGAGAAATGCCACTTGTCACTGGTCTTCCCAGAGGGAAGCAAGATGAGATGTCATGTGTGAGATGAAAGATGGAGAGGAGCAGCAAGTCTTAGCAAGAAGCTGAAAACTTTGGGTGAAGCTTTCAGAGAGAAGTTTCAAACACTGGGAGGATTAGAATCATGGAATGTTGAGGCTGGAAAAGACCTCCAAGGTCACCAACTCCAGCCATCAATCCAGCACCACCACCGTGATCACCACCAAACCATGTCCCCAAGTCCCACATCCACATGTTCTTTGAACACTTCCAGGGACTGATGACTCCACCACTTCCCTGGGAAGCTGTTCCAGAGCTTTACTACCTTTCCCTGAATAAAGTGTCCCTAATATCCAATGTAAACCTCCCCTGGCACAGCATGAGGCCATTTCCCCTTGTCCTGTCCCTGTTTCCCAGAGCAGAGCCTGAGCACCCCCCCCCCCAGCTCCCTCCTCCTGTCAGGATGTTGCAGAGAGTAAGAAGGTCCCTCCTGAGCCTCCTTTTCTCCAGGCTGAGCCCCCCCAGCTCCCTCAACCTCTTCTGGTGCTCCAACTCCTTCTCCCTTCCCTGGACACACTCCAACCCCTCAATGTCCTTCTTGTCATGAGGGACCCAAAAGTGAACCCAGGATTGGAGGTGCCTCAGCAGGGCCCAGCACAGGGGAGTCTCTCTGTGTAACACTCACCTGAGGCCCAGAAGCTTCACCCTGTGCTCCCTGGGTCCCCTCCCCTCCTCAACCCACCCACTTCCATGTCAGCATCCTCAGCATGTCCAGCATGTCCAGCATCCTCAGCATCCTCAGCATCCCAGGCCCTTCTGACCACAGGCAGGAGGATGTAAACATTAACAGGAGCTGGACAGGAGGACTCACCAGGAAATCAGCCTCTCTTCATGACCTATTTATTGATGAATCAGGGAAGATACAGATTTATGCTGCCCCTCCCCAGTTATTTGTTCACTGTGTGGCACAGGATGTATCAGGGATGCTTGGAGGCTTCGCTCACACCAAGGATGCCAGAGGTTTTGGGGTGGGAAAACTCATTCTTTTCAAAGATGTTCACACAGACCAGGCATTCCTTGTGTGGGTTCTTATTCTGAAATCCATCTCTGCCCCCTTCCCAGATGACACCGCTCTCCCCTTCCCACTGGGATGGGCAAGTCTACGCTTGATTCTCACTGAGATTCCCTGGGGAATTGGGGAGTTTTTTTCAGCCTGGGAACAGTTCCCACTGCACAGTGCATTCAAGGAGCTGTGAGTGAACAAGGAGCAAGTTCACCCCAGACTCCCACGCCACAGCCACAGCAGTGAGCCCATCCAGGGGTGGGAGCAGCTCACTGGGAATCCCCTCAGGTCTTCTACTCCAAGTCTGTCCTAGAAGGACACCCAGCCTGGCTTAGTTGCACGTAATGGAGGCTCCACCATGTTGTAACAGAAGCTGCTTCAGTGGTTAATTACCCTCTCATTTCCAAATGCATGTGGATTTGGAAGGCTTTTGTAAGCCCTGGAACCTCAGGTCTCCCAAAGATACTCCTTTTCACAGAAGTAGCAAAATAAATGGCTAAGCTTCCCAAAGAGCCTTTTCCCAGAGCAAAGACATCCCTGCTCTTCAGGAAACACATGGACAGGGACACCTTGAATCTTCATCTGTCCCTGCCCTATGATGCTGCCTGTGATGTCTCCCCTGCTCCAACAGGAAGCATGGACCAAAGAGTAAGTTTTTTGTTTAAGAAAGCAACACATTTTTTCTTTACCCAACTCTACGTGGAGGAAAAAAATGTTGTTTTGGGGGAAAAGCTTAATTGCTGCCAATTTTCTTGAATGCCTGAATGAGGTTCAGGAGGAAAATATTTGCAAACCAGTCACCCAAAGGTGTCCTGTTCAGATAGTTCTTTAACTCCAAACCAAAATAACCCAACTAGAAGAAGCGTGGCTTGATAAAAACATTTTTTTTCATAATAAAAGAGTAGTTGGGCATAAGTTGAAAAGCGACTTGAATTTAAACCTCAAAAAAACCAGCAGCAGCCTCTTGCTGTTGGTCAGAACTGCTGTGTTGGGGTTTATCCACCTGTGCAAGGCAGGCTGTGTGGATCAGTCCCTCCCCTGGGAACAGCAGGGCCAGCACTGGGGTGTGTGCGCCTGCGCAGGGAACGCGCCCAGGGGCACACCGCTGATTTCAGGTTGCATTGCCACCCTCTCTTCCAACCCTTCCAGCTCACGCTTCCCTGCCCTCCCTCCCTGCCCCTGCCCATCTGGGTGCACACATATAAACCCTGCAGCCAAAATGTTTCCTGTGGGGGCCCGGCAGGTTTGCCTGGAGGGTGCACATGGCTCTGGGCTCGTACCAAGGCTTTGCCTAGAGCTGCACAGGGGGATTTGCTGGCGGCTGCTCCTGCTGAGCTCACATTTTGGGCACTCCTTTGGAGCTAAAGCAGCAGGGCAGGTCACTGCTCCAGCTCTGCTGGAATCCTTGGAGCTCCTGAGGCTTCACCCTTTGGAAGCAGTGCTGGTCCATCAAGGGATCACAGGTAAGCCAGGCTGGGAGGAGATGTGAACAGGGATCAAACTGGGTGCTCCATCACTGCTTCCATTCTGCTGTTCCTTCTTCTTCTGTCTCCTCCATCCCTTCACCACCTCTCAACCCTCTCTGTTCAGCCATGAGATGGGATTTACTATCCTGGGGCTGGTTCTTTTTTCACCCTGCACAACTCCTTGCGTTGCTGTAAAAGTGTCATGCAAAGCACCAGGGACAAGGTGGTGTGAATGAGCACATGGAAACCCAAGAGCATGAAGAGTCAGAGCCCAAACCCATCTGCCTGCCCTGTATTTTATTTGACTTCTGTAGCTGTGATCTCACCTGCTCTGGAAAGCAGCCAGCCTGGATTAAAGTGAGGGCATTTTTAACTTGTACTTGTAAAAGAACGATGGAGGTTCATCCACTAGTTGGTTTATCTGGTTGGAGCAGGAGTTACAGAAGAGCTCGTTTGTCTTAGTGTTGCACTCCTGTGTTTTCTCCCTTGGGAAGAGCTGCAGAGGAAGCTGTGGGAGCTCCCCAGCGCTGCACACCCACGGTTTCTGCTGGACACGGTGGTGTTGCTCAGCTCTCACCGGTGGAAAGAGGGAGTTGGCTGTTTCTCCTCAGGAATGTGACCAACTGATGAGTGGGGTTAGGATAAACTTCCCTTCCCTGTGTTACACTCAGAGCTGAAAGGATTTTCAAAGCAACCAAAGCTCTGTTTTCCACAGAGACGCCTCTGAAGTGGTGTCACCTCTTTACCTGTTTGGTGTCATCCCATACCTGCTCCTTCTGCAGGGCTGGAATAGCACAGCCAGATGGGTTAGTTCCACACTGCAGCCAGGGACTGAATTCCAGGGAATTTCTGTGGCTGTTTTGTACCAAAAACCCCTGGCTGCTGGGGTTTGAATGGTGCTTCCAAACACCTCTAAGCTTGGCATCCAAAAACAGCTCCAAGGTCTCAAGGATCTGAAGCAAAATATGCCAAATACAAAACTTACGATCCAAAGTGGAACAGAATTTTTACTTTTTCAAAGTAATAAAAGATTGCTGAAAAATTATGGTCTCAATGAGGATAGGAAAGACTTTAGAATGGGGAAGAAAAGCAAGCAGAAGGTTAGTTGTTTTTTTTTTTTTCAGAATCCTTCTTGTAACTGCAGCTTCTGGCACTACCAGGGGCTGGGCTGGGGGTCCTGGCAGTGGAGAACCCACTCAAGGTGTGAAACTCTGATGCCTTTCAGTGGGACACCAGGATGGATCTTGCATGGGAAGGCACTCAAAGGGAAATCAAATTCAAAGGCACCTCCCAGGGCCTTTGCTCTGTGCCCCAGGACTCTGGGAATACCCCAGGTCTAGGCTGGTGCTTCAGGGCTGAGCTGCCAGGAGGTGAGTTCCAGCCCTCGGGACGATGCTGAGGAACAACTAAGGAGAACAGAGCCAATGAGCACCAACCCCTGTAGAGTTGTCCACTCCCAAAAGAGCTCACAGCCTACAGAGCACAGGGTAGTCCTCCTGGCAGAAAGGTCTGAGTCACAGAGAAAGTGAAGAGAAGGGAGAAGACGAGGCGACAAGGACTGGGCTGAGGTGGGGAAGCCTCGTGTGGCAGCAAGACACCTGATGAGAGATGTTAATGCTGTGGATGGGTGACCATTGCCAGGCTCAGAGCTCAGCAGCGTTTTCTGGGGTGATTGGTAACTCCTGTGTTGTGGGGAGAGAGGAAACATCCTGCACTATGAAGTGTAGTGGGAAGAGGATGAGTCTCTCATAGCAGGGTAAGATACAGTGCTGAGCTGGCTGGTGCCAGGCGAGCACACGCAGGGGCAGAGCGGGCTCCTCCACCTCCCTTGGGGTGTGCAGCACTAACCTGCTCCTCTCCTTCCCTCCTGCAAGGTGCCCGACGATGCCGAGCATATTTTCCTACCAAAGCGCCGAGGTGGATTGGTGTGAGGGCAACTTCGAGCGCTCGGCGGTGATTGCAGAGTACTACAACACCGTGAGTGTGGGAGCATCCCGGGGCAGGCTGGGAGCAGCTGCTGGGCACGAGGGACGGCACATCCTTGTATTCCTTCCTCCTGCTCACTCCTTTGAAATTCCTGGTGTTGGAGGGTGATGGTGTGGGGAATGTTTTCTGAGCTGCAGGGAAATCATGGGATGTTTGTTGCTCCCAAACCGTGCTGGGGTCGGGGGCACTTCTGGTATGTGCGGGGCTGATTCCCGGTGAGAGAAGTCTGGCAGCGCCCAGGTCTGTGGGATCCTGTTATACCAGTCCTGCAGCTCTCCTGCCAGCTGGGGTAAGTCCCACACAGGGCTCATGTATTCCTGCTACATGTACAGGAGTGGCAAAACGAGAGGCAGCACTTCCATGAACCGTGTCAGGCAGGTTGGGAATCCGGAACTCAGCACAGGGGAAAGCTGAGGCACGATCCAGTCTCACCTCCTGTGATCCCTTATCAGTCAGGCTGCATCCAGTGCCAGGCCCTTGGCTGCAGCCTGCCTGGAGCATCCATATCTGCCTGCAGAGGACTTGCAGATAACCAGCCTCTCCAAGCATGTCCTTCTCCCTCAGAACAATTACAGGCTCGCAGGGGTGTGAGGCATGTGGATTTACAACCTTCCACAGGCCTTGTTTACAGCTTTTGGCAATTACTGCCTAACACTACAAGTTCTTGTTCTCATGGAAATGGCTCTTCCTCTTTTTTCCAAGGCATTTCCTGCTTTTAATAAATTGCCTGTAATCACAGTGATTCCCTCACCCCAGCCCTGCAGTTGCCCAGCTCTAATTGCCCTCACAGGGTCTCAGAGGAGGGGGCTCGGGCTGTCTGTAATCACTGCTCTTTGAGATGGTCAACAAAGCAAGAGCTGCCAGTCCAGATCAAATCCTGCTTCCCTCTGGTATCCAACTGGATGTGCTGCTGTCTGTTTAATGACACTCAGAGGTGCAGAGTGAGGCATAACCAGCAAGGAGGTCCAGAAATCACTCAGTACTCACATCAGTCTCAAATCTCAGACCAGGCTGGATGGGGTTTGGAGAATCCTGTTCTAGTGGCATGGGGGTGGAATGAGGTGATTTTTAAGGTCCCTTCCAGCCCAAATCATTCCATGATTCTGTGATTCTAAATGCAGCCTGAGGTGCCAAAGGCCTTTTGGCAACATTAGAGAGGAGCTGCTTTTCACAAAGAGCAGGAAGACTGAAAATGAAGGTTTCAGTAAGAATTCCTTCCGGGAGATAAATTTGCTTCATGTCCTAGTTTAGTACACAGGCAGCACTTTTCAAACTAGTCTTTGGAGCTGAGATACCATTTTCACAAAGATCCTGATGTACACCCAGACTGGCAAAGTGGCTCTGGATGGATCCTTATCACACCAACAAGTAATTCAGGAGCTGTTCAAAAGCACTTCTGTTTCTCACTTCCCTGCTGGATGCATAACTATGTCACTTAGGACCCAAAGCCCTCTGATTCCCATAAAATATTAACTCCCAGCTGCCTGGGTCATTTTGTGGCACAGGTTTCTAAATTATGTGACTATTCCTGTAAACCTCACCCAGTGCCTAGTCCTGGACTGAGGTCCCAGCCAGCCACAGCCATTCCCCATGTTTCCACCCCACACCACCTTCGAGGCACTGGGCTTGTTGGGATGAATTTTCACTGGGTGGGACTCAGGCACAGCTTTCCCCCAGGACTGGAAAACCTCTTCAATGCGTGTTTCCACACAGATGCAAACTACTGTGATACTGAGGAACAGAGAGATGTGGGCAGAGCAAACCATGCAGGACTTTTTTCCAGAGGTTGAACTTGCCTTTGTTCTTCTCTGTGTGACACTGGGCGCCTCTTGCCCAGCAGAGAAAGAGGTTTTTTTGGTCCCTGCACTGATGTCCTTGTTGCCAGGCTCCTGGAGCTCAGCAGGGTGCAGGTGGAGGGAACCAATTCTGCAGCTTCTGCTTTAGGATGAGATTGCTAAAAGAAAAAGGCATCTGAACCTGCTGTGATGGCTGCCTGCATCAGGTCGGGTGGGATCTGTCCAGACAAGGGGTGGCAAAGGAGCAAACCCTCCTAAAAACTGCTGTTAACTGAGCATCTGACAACAGCCCCAGGCAGCACCATGCTCAGGGCCAGACCTTGGAGCCAAAAGCAGGCAGGAGCATCACTGACATGGGCATCACCTCTTCCTCAGCCAGCATAGTCTGGCTGGCACAGCCTGGTTCAATTCCTCAGCCAGCACAGCCTGTTTGGCACAGCCTGGCTCCTTTTCTCAGACAGCACAGCCTGGCTGGCACAGCCTGGCTCCTTTTTTCAGCCAGTACAGCCTGTTTGGCACAGCCTGGCTCATTTCTTCAGTCAGCACAGCCTGACTGGCACAGCTTGGCTCATTTTCTCAGCCAGCACAGCCTGGCTGGCACAGCCTGGCTCTTTTTTTCAGCCAGCACAGCCTGTTTGGCACTGCCTGCCTCCTTTCCTCAGCCAGCACAGCCTGTTTGGCACTGCCTGCCTCCTTTCCTCAATCAGCACAGCCTGGCTGGCACAGCCTGGCTCTCACTCCTGCAGCAGCACAGAGACTCCTCTCCCCACTCTGGGCTCCCTTGCAGGATGAGGCCCCTTGTGCTGTGCCCTAAAGGGGGCACAAGAGCAATCTGTCCTGGCAGCATCCTGCACATCCAGCTGGGGCTCAGGGCACTGTCCCAGGTATGATCCCAACAGCCTGGATCCCAGGGCACTGTCCCAGGTATGATCCCAACAGCCTGGATCTCAGGGCACTGTCCCAGGTGTGATCCCAACAGCCTGGATCTCAGGGCACTGTCCCAGGTGTGATCCCAACAGCCTGGATCTCCTTCTTTCCCCTCTCCATTCATTTGTTCCTCATATTCAGGTCTCTGCCTCTCTGCAGCGTCACAGGCCTGCCCTGAGGTAATTACATCAATATTGACTTCAGTGTCAATTTTCCAGAGTTTTAGAGGGAATTCCAGCCCAGAGGCTGGGAATCCAGCCAGCTCCTACCCAAGCCTGCTGGACCACTAAATCAGCAGGACTTCCTCACAGAGCATCCTCTTCAATGTCTTCTTCCCAACCCTGCCTGGGGCTCCAGCAGGGCAGTTCTGTGCCAGCAGCTGTGCTGCTGGGAATTGCCCTGTGCCAGCCACACTCTCTCAGATCTGCTTGGCTTGGATGCTTTTTATTAGAAATAAGCAGCAAGGGTATAAGAAAAGAATGTAAACAGTATCTTTAAGTGCCTAATAATACATGGTGGCTCATGGCTGGATGCAGTTCAGCAACAAAGCTCTATTTATAGTGACTCAGTGACCCAGAAATTTATTGTCTTCTGGCTGCTCAAAGGAGAACAGTATTGTGCTCCAGGAGGGTCATCAGTCAGGGACTTGTCTTTTTACCCTCATTTCATTGCTGAAATGACTGATCCAGGATGCTGGTAATGACACCCACATCCTCAGCAGTGTCTCTGCAGCAGCAGGAGCTCTGACACTGCTCTATATCCAGAGCTCCTGAATGTTTCATCGATTGGTGAGATAAGCTCAGCTGCAGGTGCAGGTTACCCAGACCCACTCAGAGAGGACTCACTGTCAGTGTGTCAGTCTAACCTCATGGCAGCACAGCCACATCTCTGACTTGCCTGCCCAGAAATTCACGTGCAGGAGCACTGCCCAGAATGCTGCAAACACCCCCCAAACAGCTGCTTCCTGTCCTGGCAGGAGGACACTGTGATGTCAGGACATGCAGCCTCCTCCTCTGCTACACAAGTCTGGCTGTTGGGAACTTGCTGCACAGGTCTGGAGAGCCTTGGAGGTGTTCACTCCTGCCTTGGGCCCTGTGGGCTCTTCTGGCAGCTAAAGCTGGTCCACCTTTGAGTGGAGGAACCCTGCACTGAGCCCTGCAGAAATCTCCTTCCACTGCAGCAAATGGCTGGTTGGAGTGAGGACCAGCACAGGGCTTGGCTGCCATTGCAGTGTTGCTGTGCTCAAGCAGCACCTCCTGCTCCCATCCAGGCTGGTCTCACCCTGCCATGGATTGAGGTTCTCTGCAGACCTCTCCCTCCATCTCAGGTTGGAGTTGCAAAAGCCTGGGGTCTTCCTGATGATCCCACTAATGCACCAGGATTAGAGATGCATTGCTGATCCCAGTCTCGCTTCTCTCCTAGTGAAAGAAGCAAATGCCAGGATAGGTGGGCACCTGGAGCAGCAGCTCACACGTGTCAGGGAGTGGGACACAGCCAGGAGCTCACACAGTGCAAACCCACAGGGTTGGTGACTCTCACATGTCCAATCACACCTCAGCTCCATCACCACTCTCTTATCCCCCCAGCAATCCTGGGCAGAGGGAGCTGGTGCCTCCCAGCCAGCACGACCCAGACAGGTATAAATAGGAGCTCTGCTGGGGGTTCTCAGAGGGAGCAGAAATTCTGGGAAAACTCCCTGATGGGAATACTGGGAGCAAAACCCTCCTCAGCACATTTGAGATGGAGCTTGCCACATCCTAGAGGGAAAACAGAAGTCAGCATTTACAAATCAGGGCTTGGATCCCACAAGTGATGAAACCTCCATGTCCCTCACAGGGGTAGGAGCTCTCCCCTAATCTCTGAGCTTGGCTGCTCCCCAAGGGATCACTCTTATCTTCCTGACCCTATTGGCACCACTCCCCTGATTATCCCTCCCCTCTGATATCTGATGTTGCACATCTTGTCCTGAATTAATGAAGTGATAAGGCTGCTATCATGTAATTAATGACACTGATGCAATGCCCACCGCAGCAGGGATCCAGACCTCTCCCCACGCAGTCCCAGCCTCCCGTGTTTCCTCACTGTCCTGCGTGCTGCCACTTGCACACTCTGCCTTTTCTCCAAGCATTTTCCCTCTCCTAGCTCATCCCTGCTTGTCTTCCAAAAGCCTCTTTAAGCATTTCCCAGGAAAAGAAATGTTTGAAATGCAGTTGTTACTTTAACACATGGCTTGGTTTCTTCATCTTTTCGGAACAGTTTGACCTCAAGTGTGCAAGTGGGAGCAGCACTTCTCTTTTCATAGCTGGAATGGGAATAGGCCTGGATTTGGCTCTAAGCACCTATGGAAAAACAATACATTTGGCCTGAGAATTGCTGTTAATGGGAGCATCAACTTGTTTCATGGAAGCCTTAGTGAAAATCAAGATTAATCTCTGGTGTTTAAGGGAATTGAGACCGTACATTAAGCGTGAATTATGTTTCCCCCTGGAATAGCAGAGGGTGTGTTTCAGATAGATGACAACATCCCTGTGATTTGCAGCCCTGTTACCATAAACGGAGCTCCCAGAGGGCCTCCCAAGCCAAGCACCGGGTTTGCAGTTTACCTGGTGCTGCCGAGGGGGGAGGCTCTGCCTGTGGCTGCCAAATTCCAGGCGTGGGGTCTGGGCCAGCCGCTAGCTGGAAGATGAAAGGAAAAGAGATAAAAGTCACCCTGGTGGTTTGCCAAATGGCACTTCAGAACGGCTCCAGAGCCCCAAAGAGCTGCCTGGCAGGTAAACAGAGCACCACAGTCCCAATATTTCACAAGCCAGACCAATTTTCCCCGGGCAGAGTGTGCTTGTGGTGATGTCCCATTCCTGACTTTGCAGAGTCAGGTGAAAAATCCAGGCTAAGAGCCCACAGAGGGCAATTAGTTCAGCCTTCATGCCCTGTTGCTGCAGGGTGGAGCGGGGCTGACCCAGCACACAGCTCCAGGCTTTGGGCTCTCCCCTGCTCTCACATTTTGCCCATCAGCATCTCTGCTCCTCAAAGCATTGGCACCTTCAACCAGTCCAGCACTGTCGCCTCCTCCCCAGACAAATCAAAGTCTGCCAATGAAGGAATTTTGCAGAGCTGGAAATCAGGGCAGAATAATTTCACTGCATTCATTTGCCAGGTGTGTTTAAAGGAGGTTTCTGACCTCATATAATTATTGGTGTCCAGAACACCTCCCTGCTGCAGACCAGGTGGATTCACACATGACACCACAGGATGTCACCTCGGTCCTGCTTGTTCCCACCTACCCACGTCCTGCTTGTCCTGCTGCTCACCACCACACCCACTCCCAGTTAAGGATGTTTTGCTGACCTTTGCTTGCTGTGGTGGCTGAGCTACTCACACCCTCCCAGTCCCTCAAAGAGGAGTCACTGCTGGCTGAAAGGGTCTGGAGTCATCCAGGGAGCTCCTGGCAAGTCTGAGTTGACAGGAGGTGGCTGCAAACAGAGGAGTCTGGCAGCTCACTTGAAGACACTGGGCAGCTGAAGCAAAACCATCACCCAAGAGGGTGATGGGCCCACAGGTGCCTGCAGGGAGGGCACAGGTATCTTCAGGGAGAGCACAGGTATCTGCAGGGACAGCACAGGTATCTGCAGGGAGAGCACAGGTACTGCAGGGACAGCACAGGTATCTGCAGGGACAGCACAGGTACTGCAGGGAGAG
>JAOXXN010000347.1:2063592-2076611 GCA_026770055.1 Myrmophylax atrothorax
CAGCTGCTGCCAATGGGCCATTGGTCCCAGTTGCTGGGCAATGGCCCAGAGGGTTTGGAATGCCCAGCTTTGGTCACCCCCACACAGGGATAAACTGGTCCCACCTGCTGAACTGGGACAGTGTGGCATCAGCCTCCTCCTTCCCCAACCTCTTCTGGGGACCTGGAGCAGAAGATGCTGCTCCATCCCCTCCTCAGCACTCAAGGACAACCCTCAGGAGTCGCCCTGGGAGATCCTCCTGCTGCCTCCTCCTTTCCTTCCCTTCTTGCTGCAGATTTGAGTGTAGAAAATATTTGGAAATGCTCCTCTTATCTCTGTTTTCCCAGCCTTTTGGAGCTGCTTTAGGCAGGAGAGATTAACAAAGGCAAGGCCATTTCACACAGAGGCAACGGTGTCTTATGAATGACAGGGTGACAACCAGAGTTTTTATCAGCCCTCGAGGCTTGTACTGGTACCACTTGTCCTTCTGAAAGGCATTCAGGCTTTGACAGCCCTGGGAGACCAGTGCTTGAAAAATATCCAGCCTAGGGGAGCATTGTGGCTTTTTCAGGAGTGGGAGAATGGGAGCCCAGGGAAGGGGAGGTGTCCTGCCCAAGGTCACGGAGTGAGCTGGTGGCAGAACCAGAAATAGCACCAGGAGTTATTAGGCTTTTTCTGAATTTCCTTTCCTGTCCTCTCTGTTTGCCTGGATACCAAGATAGCTGTGTGTAAACACAAGGTTTCCAGAGGCAGCAGCCTCGTTATCTGCCTGATTCATTCAGGGATGATGCAACCTGGAATCCAGATGTCTGTGATGCCTTCCAGGGCTGGGATGCTGCACGTGGCCCCTTGAGCAACCAGGGCTTTAAACTGGTCTCTCCCTGAAACACCAAAATGTTGAGTCAGGACACCTCATTTCAGTGTCCCAAGGGAGCCTCCAAGAAGGCTGGAGAGGGACTTTTTACAAGGCCATGCAGTGAGAGGGCAGGGGGAATGGCTTCAAACTGAAGTTTATGTGTGATAATTAGATTTAGGTTAGAAAATAGGAAGGAATTCTTCCCTGGGAGGGTGGGCAGGCCCTGGCACAGGTTGCCAAGGGAAGCTGGGGCTGCCCCATCCTTGGAAGTGTCCAAGGCCAGGTTGGACAGGACTTGGAGCAACCTGGGACAGTGGAAGGTGTCCCTGCCCATGGCAGGGGGTGGAACTGGATGGCCTTTAAGGTCCTTCCAACCCAAACCATCCTGGTTCTCACAGTGATTTTATTCCTTATGTGTGGTCAGGCCCTGTCTGCTCATTCCTCTGGCACAGTAACTGAATTCTTTTGCTCCTCTGAACCCACTAAGTGAAGCTGAGAAGTTCAACTGTGGATGCAGCTGATCCTCTCTGTGACCCACCAGCAGCTTCACTGACTATTAATTAGCTCCTCACTTTGTGCAGAGTCCCTGGTGCTGGGGCTGCCAACTCCTCAGGCTCTCAGAGGCCACGAGACACCTTTTAGTGTTGGTCACTTCTGTGGGAGAACTGCAGGATTCACCCCAGCCAGGAGTGGGAAACAACTGACTGGGATGAACTTCTATTTCTTAGACCAGATGTAAGGGGAAGAATCAAGGCTTAGATCCTTGGGAAGCAGCAGGGCTTGCTTTGGAGCCCTCTCTGCTGGGGGAGGATGATCCAGGACACTGTGAAATGGTGACAAATGAGATGGGAGGAGAGGAGGAGTCCTTTCCTGGGCATTTTCTTTGGGATGTGTCAGAACTGCCAAAGAGCTCCATGAGCAGGAGGTCGAGCTCCAGCAGCTCATGTCCATGAAGGAGCTCCAGGGGTGTTCCTTGCCCTGGAAACTGCTGAGAAGTTTAAGAGGGGACCTGACCCATCCCTGGAAGTGTCCAAGGCCAGGTTGGACAGGGCTTGGAGCAACCTGGGCTGGTGGAAGGTGTCCCTGCCCATGGCAGGGGGTGGATGAGCTTTAAGGTCCCTCCCAAACCAAACCATTCTGGGATTCTGTGAAAGAGCAAGACTTCAGATTCCATATTTCCTCTTTTCCTTGGAAGCTGATGCTTTATCCACCCTCTGGAGCTTTGGCTCAGGTGCCAGTGGACTGGTAGCCGTTCTCCCAGGACATCTGCAAAGCTTTGTAGCACCTTGTGATGGTTCTCAGAGTGCAGGAATCCCGTGTGTGTTGTCAGGTTTTCATCAGCACAGATCAATGTTAACAGATGGCACACATGGATCTGGTTCCAGTTCTCACGAAGCACAGGATGGCTTTAATGAGAAGTGAATGGTTCTTCATCCAGGATGTTTCCCTGATAAACAAAACAATAACAAGTCCTGTATGTGCCTTGGCAATCCAGGGCTTCTCTGTCCACCTTGTCTGGAAGGGCCACATTTCATGGGGGTCTTTGCCTGCCAGGGCCTGCCTTTGGGAACTGGGCTGGTTTAAAGGCAAACCAGCAGGAGAAACAAACCCAGCACAAAAAAGGCTTCCCCACTCCCAAAAGAAATAAAAATGTCCTTGTGTGCTCCTGGGAAGCTCCATCAGAGCATCCCTTGGTGGCCCCTGGGACATGACCCGTGTCCCACAAGGATGGGCACGGGGGTGGCACAGGGCTGTGGGGGAACAAGGAGACCCTGGGGGTGGAGGGGCTCAGCTCTGCCTTCCTGCCCTCTCTCCATGCCCAGGGAATGCCCACGTGGCCCTTGGGACACTTCCCAAGGTGGCTGAGTGAGGTGAGGCAGCACCAGCCCAGGGGGATCTGAAGGTTCCAGGAGCACCTCCATAGGGTTGTGTTGTGGGAGTGGAGGGACATGCTGGGGCTGTTTGGGGACAAGGCTGGGAGGATGGAGATGTGTCTTGGGGGATTTAAAATGATGGTAAATCACTGGGTTTTCTGCTGTTCATGTTTGATTGCTCGTTGTGATTGTCACCCCAAGCTGAGCACTCTCCTTTCCCAAGGAAAGCCTTAACGAAGCTCCAGGCACAGACTTAGATTTGATTCAGATTTTTTTTGTAGTAGTTACATGCAAGAAGGGAGGGGAGAAAAATTATTTTTAAAAGAAGCTCTTACCCTCCCAGATCTTGTGTGATCCTCACTGTGACACAATAATTTTCCAACACCACTTTTCAGTTATATATAGAAGTGCATTTTCTGTTCCTTCCCTCTCCTTTCTGCGAAACAATTGGGCAACTTTCTTTTTTTCTTAATATAATCCTGCATTAAAATTAGCTCCAAGCCTAAAAGGAGTCCTGTGTGTAGGATGGTAGCTGCCTTCCTTCCTTCCCAGAGCCTCCCCTGGACCTTCCACTGGGATTTTGCCCCTGGTGTGGGGCTGTGCTTTCCTGCTGTCCCTGTGCTCTCCTTCAGACCTGATGTCCCTGTGCTCTCCTCCCTGATGTCCCCGTGCTCTCCTTCAGACCTGATGTCCCTGTGCTCTCCTCCCTGATGTCCCCATGCTCTCCATGCCTTCCTGATGTCCCTGTGCTCTCCTCCCTGATGTCCCTGTGCTCTCCTTGCCTCCCTGATGTCCCTGTGCTCTCCTCCCTGATGTCCCTGTGCTCTCCTAGAATCCCTGATGTCCCTATGCTCTCCTCCCTGATGTCCCTGTGCTCTCCTTGCATCCCTGATGTCCCTATGCTCTCCTCCCTGATGTCCCTGTACCTCCTTCCTGATGTCCCTGTGCTCTCCTCCCTGATGTCCCTGTGCTCTCCTTGCATCCCCGATGTCCCTATGCTCTCCTCCCTGATGTCCCTGTACCCCCTTCCTGATGTCCCTGTACCTCCTCCCTGATGTCCATGTGCTCCCCTCCCTGCCTGATGTCCCTGTACCTCCTCCCTGATGTCCCTGTGCTCTCCTTTCCTCCCTGATATCCCTGTGCTCTCCTCCCTGATGTCCCTGTGCCCCTCCCTGCTGTCCCTGTGCTCTCCTCCCTGATGTCCCTGTGCACTCCTTGCCTCCCTGCTGTCCCTGTACCTCCTCCCTGCTGTCCCTGTGTTCCCCTCCCTGTCCTGCTGTCCCCGTGCCCCTCCCTGATGTCCCTGTGCTCTCCCAGCAGTGAGCATGCAGAGTTCAGAGGGTGGATCAGACTCAGCAGCTTCTGTGGCCCTTCACCCTTCGGCCCCAGCCCAGGCTCCGGTGGTGCAGCCAGTGCCAGCCTCTCAGCAGGTAAGGTGTGCACAGCTGGGAATGCTGTTTCCATGGAGAAGGGCCCTGTTTTGCTGGCAGATGTATTTTAATCCAGGGTTTTTATAGTGGGGAGAGGGTTTTTAATCAGCTCATTGAGGTGCTGGGGCCAACCTGTTGCTGGAGTTTGTGTTGATCAAGGCTGTTGATACCTCGTGTGTTTTGGCCCCACCAATCAATCTGCAGGCTTTGAAATGTGGGGATTTAGATTTTAATTTAGCTGCCCAAGGAAGTCACTCCATGCCAGCTCAGTGTTTGCTTCGGATTAATATCCTGTTGTCGTTGTTTGGTGTGTCAATAAAAGCAGGAGGGGATGAAACAGTCGCTGCAAACAAAGTCCTGAGGTCGTGGGTGGAGAAGGTGAGGGGGGAGCCAGTGCAGGGAGAGGGTGGAGGGGCCACATTCTGCATCCAGAGAGGGGTCTGCAGGTCAGGGAGGGGGTTCTCCCCCTCTGCTCTGCCCTCAAGAGACCCCACTGGCCCAGCTGCATCCAGGTCTGGGACCCTCAGCACAAGGAAGGCTTGGATGTGTTGGAGCAGGTCCAGAGAGACTGCAGAGATGGTCCAAGGGCTGGAGCCCCCCTGATCTGGGACAGGCTGGGAGAGCTGGGGGGGTTCACCTGGAGAAGAGAAGGCTCCAGGGAGACCTTAGAGCCCCTTCCAGAGCCTAAAGGGGCTCCAGGAGAGCTGGGGAGGGACTGGGGACAAGGGATGGAGGGACAGGACACAGGGAATGGCTTCTCACTGCCAGGGGGCAGGGATGGATGGGATATTGGGAAGGAATTGTTCCCTCTGAGGGAGGTGAGGCCCTGGCACAGGTTGCCCAGAGCAGCTGTGGCTGCCCCATCCCTGGAAGTGTCCAAGGCCAGGTTGGACAGAGCTTGGTCTAGGGAAGGTGTCCCTACCCATGGCATGGAATGAGATGATCCTTAAGGTCCCTCCCAACACAACCCAACCTGTGACTCCAGGATTCCATGGCCTCTTCCTTTGGTAGGTGGATCTGACATTTTGATTGGAGGGGGTGGGATTCATGATTCATATCCATGAATATGATGCACTTGGGAGGTCCCAGAGGAGAGAAGTGGCTTCAGCTGATGGATGGAAACAACCCAGTGCAAAATGGGAAGGGTTAAGCAAAACTGGTTCCTTTTTATGCCTTTTGGGGAACTATCAGAAGAAGTTTGTGCTACAGGAAGCTGGAGGGATAAGAGGATGGGTGGGTGTAACTCTGCTACATCCTTCTCTAACTCCCAAGTGAGCAGGAGCAGCTGCCATGGGATGCTGATGGAAAGGAACAATTAAACATTGTGAATTGCTGGGAATATTCAATTCAATTCACCAGGAGCTGTGGACATTCCCAGGGAGTGATTTGGGTTTCTGCTGTCACCTCCCAGCCTTCCCAACTTCCATTTCTCCTGGGGAACATTCCTTGTGTGTCTTGCAATGACGTGGATATTGCTGGGCAGGTGTCCCAGGGATCATTAGTGGGAATTTGGCTGTGCCAACATGAGCTCCAAGGTCAGAAAACCCCTCAACTTTGGATTATGAAGGGATGAAACCCCATCAGGACATGGAGCACTGAGTGGAATCCATGGACTAAGGAGCACCCAGAGGATTGTGGGATGCTGCTGAAGAGGAGGAGCATCCAGAGCCTTCCCTTCTGCCCAGCAGGACAAAGACAGGTCCAGGAATGAACTGCTGGCAGCACGAGTGGTGTGAGGCTGAAGCCTTCAGGGCTGTTGATCACTGTCCACCTTCCAGTGTGAGCAGAGGCTCTTGGAGCAGGATGGTCTCATCCTACAGGTTGGGAATGATCCACTGGTTTGGGTGGAAGGCTGTAGGAGCACCCAGACAGTGAGGAGTGACTGAGCTGGGCAGCTGTGCCAAAGAGGTGTCCTTTGGCCAAAGCAAGGCCAGAGAATGGGTGAAAAGCTGGAGGAAGGAAAGGATCTTGCTAAGACTTTGGTCTGGGTGGCACTGCCAAGGCCTGACTTCAAAAAGGGCTTGTCATGTCCCCATCCTGCACTTGTTACAACCAGTTTTGGAGGAAAAATGGAGCAAGTGATGGCTGACAGCAGCATCTGTGTCCTTACTGCAAGCTCAGCTGCAGGGTCTCCAGTCTGTCCAGACTGGAACAGCTGCCTGGAAATGTGGGAAATCATATTCCTGTAATTCTGCTAGAAGAGCATTTCTGGTTGTTAAAAAAGGCACATTGGGAGGGTGTCAGAGGGCTAAAAATCATAAATATGTATGTATGAGGCAGGCAGGAATTGTCAGGGTTGCTTCTAGGAATCCTGGGGGATTGGTTTGCCCCTCTTTGTCCCCGTGGGTATTTCTCAAGCCACAGAGGATGTGTCCCCTTGGAGAAGCTTTAAAAGGCCATACAGACACTTGGCTCTGTTCCCACAGGCCTCACTGGAGCATTTCTTTCCATCCACCACATCCCCATTTTGTTTTGCTGGATCTTCAAAGTGCTGAGCACTCTGAGATGAGGGACAACCTCAGACTGAGTGTGGAGGGTGACACACGGAGCAGGGGGACAATGGAGGTGACAGAGCAGAGGCAGAGTGACCATCACAAGGCAGCACAAAGTTCTCTCTGAAGGGAGATGTAGAACCACCTGAGGGTTTGGAAGAAACCAAAAGGGATGTGGCACCTTGGAGGGGTTGCAGGAGGCAGAGTGGGGTTTGGTGTAGCAGCTGTAAGAGAAGCAACTTTGCAGCCTCAGGAGGAAAATGTCAATGTGTGAGAAGTGGTTCTTGTTTAGCTGCTGCTGGACCTCATATGAGCTCCTCTCACCAACCAGCTGTTGTCTGTTCTTTCCTCTTGTGGAGATTTAAAGATGATCCATGGCAGGAATTGTGGGTCCAGCTTTGCCCAAGTTCAGGCTGTCATTGCCCTGGGAGGGTGTGGACCACGGGGACACTGAGGAAAGGCTGTCACTGCTGTCCATGAAGGTTTGGCTGAGAACACCTGACCCACCTGTGTTCAGGACTCCAAGTAAGTGTCTGTTCCTGTATCTTCTTTTCCAGAGGGTGTTGGTCCAAGCAACGGGTTCTGCTCCCAAAGGAGCTCAGATGCAGCAAATCTCTGTTCCCAACAGAGTCCAGCAGGTTCCACAACAGGTAATAAGTGCTCTGGGGTGGGACACCACTCAGGGACCCCCCTGTCAGCAGGTCCCCATGTCCCACACAACGTTTGAAGCTGTGCCAGCTGCTGGAAAAATCTTAATTAAAGAGTTGGGGGCAGTCAGAGAACTGGGGTCACTTTATCCTGCTCCTCCTTTCTTAAACTGATGGCAAAAGGAACTCTCAAGACATTTAAAGTTTAGGAAGAACCTTTTCTGTAGCAGTTCATGGCTTTGAAGATTTGATGGATTCATACTTTTGAAGATTTGCTGGATGCTTTCACCTGCCATTTAAAAGCATTTATTAAATCAAAGTTAAATTAAAAAGCAATCCTCCTCGGGAAAGATCATTTCAGAGGCAAAGTGTTTGGGATTTTTTTTTTTAATTACACAAATAAATTTCCTGCCTGCACGTGGCTCCAGAGAAAGGCTCAGTGCCAGAGAGCCACGCAGTTATTTTTATTTATCTGAACTTTGCCTTTTGCAGTCGTGGTTTCCTGAGAAACCAGAGAGATGTGGGGCTGCTCCGTGGGGACAGGGATATTTTTTTTATCTTTAGTGAGTTTTTTATTTGGTTGGGGAAAAAAAAACTTGACAGAGGGCAACTCCATCCCTGCCAGACCGAAAAAGAGGGGGCTGGGGTGCAGGAGGACAGTGCAATGATCTCACCCCTCTTAGTCAGTGCTGAGGAAACTCAGCTCCATTGTTTCCACTCCTCATGGAGCAAAGGCTTATTTATCTATTTTAATTTGGCCTTTGAAAATAAAAATGTCCTTTGGGATTCCTTTGAGGGGGGATTGGTTGTTTTTTGTTTTTTTTCTCTTCTAAAGAAACCCTCAGTGTCAAGGTGAGGTTGGCAGCAGTGGAAGGATGGGAGCTGCAGTTTCTCCTGCTGTTTCTGAGCAATCCATAACTTTGTGCTGCCTGTTCCAGGTGCAGTCTGTGCAGCACGTTTATCCAGCCCAGGTCCAGTATGTGGAAGGAGGAGAAGCTGTTTATACCAATGGAACCATGTAAGAGCCTCCTGGTTGCTGCAGCACAGCCCTGTCCCCTCCCAGCTCCCAGCCCTTCCATCCTCCTGGGCTCCTTCCACCCTCCTGGGCTCCTTCCACCCTCCTGGGCTCCTTCCAGCCTGGCCCTGCCCAAGACTAAAAGGAGGGAGAGCAGGAACAACCATTTCACATGTTCTGTTGTGTGTGGGGGGTGGTTCCAGCCAGACTCCAGCCTTGGAGGAGTTGGTGTCCTCATGGAGGGGCTGCTCTCCAGGGAGTCCTGCCCTGGGGTTTCCCTCTGCCCAGCTCATGGTGTGGGCAGCTTTAGGAGCCAGAGCGTGGCTGAGGGAGGAGGAAGGGGGTGTTAGAAGGATTCACAGAATCATGGAATGGTTGGGTTGGAAGCCCATCTCATTCCACCCCCTCCCATGGGCAGGGACACCTCCCACCAGCCGAGGTTGCTCCAAGCCCTGTCCAGTGTGGCCCTGGACAATTCCAGGAGCGGGGCATCCTCAGTTTCTCTGGGCAACCTGTGCCAGGGCCTCCCCACCCTTCTAGTTCCCTCCTGCCCCTGTCTGCAGTGCCCCATTTTGGGCCTGGTGCCCCCCAGGATGCTCTGGGCTCTGCCCTCACTGTGGCTCCAGGGCTGATCAACATTGTCAGGACTGACTTTCATGGAACCATAAAATCATGGAATAACCTGAGTTGCAAGAGTTATGGAGATATGGTCCCCCAAGGACCATCCAGTCCAACCCCTGGCCCTGCACAGACACCCCAACAATCCCATCCTGTCCCCCAGAGTGTTGTCCAAACACTCCTGGAGCTCTGGCAGCCTTGGGGCCGTGCCCACTGCCCTGGGGAGCCTGCTCAGTGCCCACCACCCTCTGGGGGAAGAGCCTTTCCCTGAGATCCATCCCAACCCCCTGGCACAGCTCCAGCCATTCCCTGGGTCCTGTCCCTGGTCCCAGAGCAGAGCTCAGTCCCTGCCCCTCCACCTCCCCTCGGGAGGAGCTGCAGCCCCCGAGGAGTCTCCCCTCAGTGTCCTCTGCCCCAGCTGAACAAGCCCAGTGCCCTCAGCTGCTCCTCAGACCCTTCTCCTCCAAACCCTTCTCCTCCACACCCTTCCCCTCCAAACTCTTCCCCTCCAGATCTTTCTCCTCCAGATCTTTCCCCTCCAAACCCTTCCCCTCCAAACCCTTTCCCACCACAAATCTCCCATTTCACCACCACAAACCCCACTGAGAGCAGAGTCCAGGCTTCTCCCCAGGGTGGTGCCTCCTCCAGCAGTGGCGTTCCCTGTGCCCCCCCCTCTCCATGGGCTGACCCCTGGCTCTCCCTGTGTTCCTGACAGACGAGCTGCCTACTCCTACAGCAGCGAGGCGCAGATTTACGCCCCCGCCAGCACCGCGCCCTACTTCGAAGCGCAGGGAGGAGGAGCTCAGGTGACTACAGCGACATCCTCCTCTCCTCCTGCCATTCCCTTTCACAACATGGTGGGCATCACCATGGACATTGGGGGCAGTCAGATCATCTCCGGCTCGGGAGCCTATCTCATTCATGGGGGGCTGGAGAGCTCTAGGCAGTCCCTGTCTCACACCTCACGCTCCTCTCCAGCAACGGTATGTAGCCCTGCAGGGGGGTGCAGCTCGGGGGCCACCAATTGTGCCAGGGGCACTGAACAGCCTTCAGACAATAAAATAAACCTTCCTGTATATGTCTATAATGTTCCATAAGTGCAAGGGAGAGAATAGACACTGGTGGGCCACACCAATTTTTGAATTAAGGTTTGGAACGTCCCTCGTGCTGGGCAGAGACTTGTCAGACTTCCCAAGTGGATCACTGGAATTATGCAGAATTATCAATCTTCTGTGGCCTCGTGGGTTTCTTTTTTCCCCCCCAGGCAAAATATTTTGGCTTCCCAATTCAACACATTTGTCTCTATTTACGTTTTCTACCATCCTTTTCCATTTACATTTTCTAACACCAGGCTTGGCTTACCCAAAGTAATGAAATATATTTTTAATTATGAACAGACCTGAAAAATTCTTCACTAACCCAGTGCATAATTGGCACATAAGTTATGTCAAGCTGATCATGCCAAGTGCACAGTGATCCAAAAGTCTCTGTATATGTATCTGCTACACCACTGTGTATTCTGTCCCTGCCATATCTTACAGAAAATGTACTTTAGGGGATAATACTGATCAAAAAAATATTTTAAAGCTCTCCTTTTTTAAAAATCATGTCCTTTCTGCTGTCAAGGAGGTGCTGGAAGCACAGCTGTACAGCTGTGTGGGACTGAGGGTTACAGATATTCACCCAAAACAGCCTTTCTGATGTTGGAAGCTCCCAGGGCTTGATTTGGGAATCCTGGGGCACTTCTCACTTTCCTCTCCAAACTAATGTGTGTTTATACATTTGTGTGTAAATAGGAATATAAATCAGGTGTAATTCAATGTATGTGGCCAGAATTTCAAATGTGAGCAGCATCACCCAGGGAGAAAATCAGGAGCTGTTTGCTGCTGATGCTCCTGGAAATGTGGCCTGTGAAGTTTAATAATACAAAGTGTCTGTGCATTAAGTTTATTTTCCCTCTGAGTTGTAGGATTTAGGCTTCATGTTTTTTTGCATCTTTGTGCCTTGAAAGGTTGTCCTGTTGCTGGAGTAAATGCAGCCTTAGGTAGGGAAAAGGGACAAGCCCTTGGTTTGAATGGAAGAGGAGATGACAGATGCTGGGTTAGCTGGGGTTCATTTCTTGGGTGAGAATTGTGTGCTTGTGTTTCAACTGTTCATAGTTAAAAATGAGCATTGGACCACTTGAGTTTGGTTATTTGGGAGGAAGCAGCTGCTGATCTTGTCACCTGCGTGGGACTGTGTCTTGCAAAGCTGCACATCACTCTTGGGGTTTGGTTTTGTTTTTTTTTTAGTGTTTGGGGTTTTTTTAATCTCCATGGTGATGGGCACATGGTGAAAAGCCCAAGTAGAAAATGTGTCAATAAATATGTGCCATGCACAGATTTAGTCTGGGGCTGTCACACGAGATAAGGCTGTGCAGGAAAACAACGTGAAAAATCAGGAAATGACCTTTATGAAAATGAGATAAAGTCACTCTTTCATGTAGGAATGAGCTTTCTGAAGGTATTTTAATATAAAATGTCTGTGGAGGGGCTGAAGGGGGTGGAATAGAGCCTGGCAAACAGTCCAGGGATTTGTCTGTGTGTGGCTTTCAGTTCTTCCAGCACAGAGCAGAGTTGGAGGGGATAGAGCAGAGCCTTGGTAACTTCCTAGAATTCCACATAATCCTGGAATCATTGGTTGGGTTGGAAAGGACCTTAAAGCTCATCCAGTCCCACCCCCTGCCACAGGCAGGGACACCTCCCACCAGCCCAGGTTGATCCAAGTCCTGTCCAACCTGACCTTGGACACTCTCAGGGATGGGGAGTGTCCCTCTGCATGAGCAGGGCTGTGTTTGAGGCAGAGCCACCCCAAGGGCAGTGCCCTTCCTGAGAGGACAGTGTGCTCAGATAGAGAAGGGGCAGAGAAACTCTGAAGGGCAGAGAAGCAAATGCAGCTGTGGGGATGGTCCAGACTGAATGTCCCAACGTCTGTTCCAGCTCTTCGCCCTCTCAGCAAATCTCACCCCCATCAAAGTCCAGATAGCCATAGGCTGGGACTCTTGATTCTATAAATAAGAAATGAAACTTTAAAGCCTGGTTCAAAATAAATACCTGGAAATGGACTCGTTCTAAGCTGTCTTCAGCAGCTTCATTTAGAGATTAAGGCCAGTTGTGGACAGACCTTCAGCTGGCCATGGTTTGTTGGCCTTCTGGAGCTTTCCATGAATTCATCAAGAAAGCTGAGCCTGCCTGCAAGCAATGTTTGTAATTCATGCTCAGCTCTTTCTTAAGAGGTTGAAACAAAATCTGCCTTAATGATTCTTTTTTATTAAAAACCCCACCAACAACCCAAAAGAAACCACAGGCCAGATCCCAACAGGTGTCCAGCTTCTACAAATACTGAAGTCCAATATTAGTCAAAGTCTTGCTGATCAGAATATTTTAATTCAATATTTGCAAAGATGGAAAATACTACATTTTAGAGAAAAGCTAAGTAGAATTTCCAGCCTTTAGCTGGCTTTTTTCAACTCCAGGTCAGTGCTGAATGCAGTTGGTCATCATTTCCTTAGGGGTTTTCTCTGCATCATGGTTTTTTGATTTGGGTTTTGGTTTTTTTTCCATTTTGATGTGACAAATCTATATTTTTAAATTCTTAATAAATTGAAATTTTAGGTTAAGAATGCAAATTGAAGTTCTGCTTTAAAGAGTCAGAAGTTAGATTAAATAGAACATCAATTTACCAACACATATAGTTCTTACTTTTAGGAAAAGGACATAAAAAGAACATAATCTTTTAGAAAAAAGAACATAAAAAGAACATCCTATTACCAAATAATACACGAAAAGGGGGCACACAGGCCAAAGCAAGCACATGCACATAGACAGAGAGAGCAACACAAAAAGTATCCAAAGACACTCCTGTCCAGTAATCACCCTGTTCCAGGAAGTTAGAATTGTGATACCAGAAAAATGTATGAGGCAAATCATAGAATTACAGAATCCTGGAATAGCTGGGATTTGAAGAAACATTAAAGCCCATCCAGTGCCACTCCTGCCATGGGCAGGGACACCTCCCACCAGCCCAGGGTGCTCCAAGCCCTGTCCAACCTGGCCTTGGACACTCCCAG
>JAOXXN010000347.1:2144529-2157293 GCA_026770055.1 Myrmophylax atrothorax
GTCCCGGCGCTCAGAGAGGTTCAAGCGCCGCATGACCACCACCTCCTGGTCCCGGTCGTGCCTCTCACCAAGCCGGGAGCCGGCAGGGTGATAACCGTGCTCCCCGGGGTACGCCGACGCTTCGCCATCCCCAATGGCCTCCCCATCCATCGCTGGCATCTCCAACCCCAGCTTGCGGCCGCCGCCGGTCTTCTTCTCCGCCAGGATGGTGACGATCTTCTCGGCCGACTGAACGCGTTTGAGGAGAGGGGAGCGGGGGCAGTCAGCGTTGCGGGGTCGCGAGCTCTGCCGGACGATGGTGGGGGGGGACAGCGTCTTGCCCTGGAAAGAATGGGGGGTCTTGGGGTACCCAGGGAGCGGAGATGGGGAGCGCTGGGGAGAAGGCGGGCGCTGGGAGGAAGGGGTGCAGGCGAGGGGCGAGGGGGGGATGCTGCTGGTGGATTTGCGACGCCCCACTTTGTAGCGTTGCCCACCCAGCTTTGGGGCCAGCCCGTGCAGGGAGCTGGGGCGCACGTGGCCGGCGGGTGACGTCGGGCTGCTGGAGGAGGGAGAGGTGCTCTGTGGGGACACAGCATCTGCCATACAAAGAGAAACAGGTCACTGTAGGGAGAGAGGGACACACGGCATCCCCGAGGGACACACGGCATCCCACGCGGCCCAATCCCGCAGGATCCCCCCTCGCCATGGGGTGGGGTACCTGAGGGCAGGTCGGGAGCAGGGCTCCGGCAGGGCGTTGTGGGGCCTGGGGACAGGCTGTGCGTGGGGGACTCTGGGAGGCTCTCGCTGGAGGACAGTGAGTGATGGAGACCAGAGGAGAAGCTGCGGCTGGTGTGCAGGACCGACGACTGCTTAGAGATCTTCTTGAAAAGGGATTTTCTCCTGCTGCAGGGGACAAGAATAACTTTGGCTTCTCCTTGAAGCCTCAAGTCTGCCAACCCAATGCCAGAAGGACTAGACCTTGCTGGACATCCTGGTATGCCAGATCCAGAGCATCCAACCCAGTGCTGGCAGGACTGGATGCCGCTGGACACCTCAGATGGCATATCCAGAGCATCCCCTTGGTGTGGCACATCCAGAGCATCTCCTTGGTGTGGCACACACCAGGACAAACTTTATCCATTTTATCCCACCCCAGTTCTACCTACCTGTCCTGGCCATCCCTTTTCCTGCTCTTCTTGCTCCTCCGTGCCATCCTGGTCTTGGAGCTGTTTTTCCGCGCGGGGCCGATTTTGATGGAGGTGTTTTCCAGGGCAGTGGTGCGCAGGGCCACTTTATTCCCACTCTGAGGGATGCAAAAATAAGCACTGCAGGAGTGGATCTGAACCAGCTCCTCCCTCAGCTGCCAGCAGAGGTGATGTCAGGGAGCTGCTGAATTGATGTCCTGGTCCCAGGTGGGCAGGGCAGCTCTGGACACCCACCTTGAGCAGCAGCTCCACGACATCCCGGTGAACCAAACCGAGCACGGACTCTCCGTTCACGTGTGTGATGAGATCGCCCGCTCTCAGCCCTGCCTCCTGTGCAGGGCTCCCCTCTTCCACACTCTGCAGTCAGAAGAGAAGGGTTTTATTCCTGGGGTTTTCCCGCTTGGAAACACCATGTCTGGCACCACCAGTGCCTGCCCACACATACCCAGACCATGTGGTGGACAGTGTAGACGTCACTGTCGCCCATGTAGACGCGAATGGCTCTCAGGGTGAAGCCATACTTCTTCCCCGAGCTGTGGATGATGATGGGCGGCCGTAGGCTGGCGATGGCGAGGGATGAGTCCCGGCTTGGGGACGAGTCACGGGAAGAGGGGTTGGACGAGAGGGAGTGGGGGGAGATGGGGCTCATCAGGGCACCACCACCAAAGTCATCTGCAAGCAGGAAAAGCCAGCTCAGCCTGGGAAAACCACACAGCAACCACCATCCACGGGGATAAACCAGGCAGCACACGGACCTGATGTGATGATGAGGGACAGGGCTGAGACAGAGGCAGATTTGGGCACGCGGCTGCCCAGCGAGGCTCTCTGTCTCTCTGGCACATCCTTCTGGGTGCTCAGACGGCGGCCCCCACTCGGCTCCAGGCTCCGGGGAGTCGCGTTTTTGGTGCCGGTGCTGTTGCTCCGAAGGCGGATGCGGTTCAGGCTGACAAGATCAGCTGCACAAAGGGGAGGAGGGAGAGTTTGAGGATGTGGAGAAGTCCATGCCATGCAGGACCCTCGCTGGTCTTGGAACATCCCACACCAGTTCCCGCAGCCTACGCACCGGATAACGCCGACTGTTTCACCGTGCTGCCAGTCCCCACCTCGGGCTCTCCCACCACAAACTTTGGTCTTTCTGGCTTGGAGGAGGCCACACAGGGGCTCTCATCCTCTGAGGAGAAGGCAAACTTGGGCATGGTGTCCAGGCTGAGGGTGCTGGGCAGCACAGTGGGGCTGTGGCTTCGCTCATGCCGGGAGGTGTACGGCGTGGAGCTGCAGGATGTCCAGGAACGAAGCCTGCATGGCAAGAGCAGGAGGGCTCAGGACTACCAACGATGGGTGAGGGAGATGGCACTGGGATGCTGCAGCACCCCAGGGCATATCCCACTGACCCCTCTGCAAACCCTTAGTTCCACCAAAAAGCCTTAATGGTGTTACAAACCCTTGGCACTGGCACAAACCCTTGATGTCGGCACAAACCCTTGGTCCCAGCACAGACCCTCAGTGCTGGCACAAACCCTCAGCACCAGGAGAAGCCCACACCAGCCCACACCATTCCCCTACCACAACACACCGGGGCTCAGTGCCCGCTGGCCGACTCCTGTCCTCGTCTCCCGAGTGCCGGTCCCATCGCTCCTCTTTCTCATCGCAGTGACTCCGGTCGGAGGATGAGAGGCTGAGGGTGGAGTTGACTGCCAGGAATTCCGAGCTGCTGTACACCTGAGGAGGAGAGGAGCCATCAGCAAGGAGCAGAAATTTGGCAATCCAGGTGTTCCAGTGTCAGCTGAGACACTGATGCTTGGCACAACCACACTGGTTGCAGAGCCAAAGCATTTTGGATGCTGGAGGAGGCACTGGAGCACCTTGCTGAAGCGGTGGGAGCAGGAGGAGAACTGCCCGATCTCCACCGATGATTCCTCGTCATTGGTTTCCTCATCCTCCGAATCCAAGTGGCGATACCTCTCAGATCGAGCTGAAAGCAAGCGCCAGAGTGGGTAGGGCTGTCACCCTGCCTGCGACACCTACATCCTGCCATCCTGCCTGCAGTGGCACCCACCCCCATGGGGTGACAGCCCAGTCCCAGATCCCAGGGGAGTCCCAGGGGCAGAAAGCTGGTGAGGGTGAGTAGCCTGGAAAGAGGATGGCATCTGTTCTGTGACTTCAGTTGTAAAGGGGCCAGCTTTATCCAGGAGACTTCCATCTCCCACAGGAACACCTGTGGATGCTGGGATAGTGGATTGGCAGAGGGGGAAAAGGGGTGGATTTGGCCTCACTGTCAAAGTAGCTGGTGTCATCCTCCGACTCCAGCTGGGGGATGAACTCAGCCTTCTGCCGCAGCAGCCCGTTCCAGTCCAGGTGGAGGAAGAAGGAGTGGTGCTTCACCTCGTGTGCACCTCCTGCCAGGCAGAGAAACCCACATCAGGGGCACGGGGCAGGATCTGAGATGCTCCTGCTCCCACCCTGAATGGCACAGTCTCCATGCAGAGCAAATGGCTTAAGCAGGATGGATCAGAGCCCTGTGAAGCCTTCCTGAGGTGAACCCTGAGCAGGACACCTCCTCCCAGCATCCCCAACGTGTCAGGATGTGCTCTGGGCTCAAAGCCACACAAGCTGGATTGGAATCAGGGTGCTGGGTCATCTCCTGAGAGCTACACAGGGGTTGGCACACACATACCAGTGCCCAAGCGCTCGAGGGGACACTGTCTCAGCAACCGCGTGATCAGGTCCTGGGCGTCGGCAGGAAGGGCCTCGTCACCTTCTGGCCACATAATTTCATCTGCAAGATAAAAAGAGAAGCAGTTTGGAGTGGCTGGAAGGGTTTGGACACTTCTGGGCAACAGGAAAGTCCTCTGGGAAATGCAGCAGGTAAAGCATCCTCTCAAAGTGGGAAATCAAAGCTTGAGGAAACCCCTCATGGCTCACCCAAGTATGAAAGGAAGAAATGAAGCTCCCTGTGTGTTCCCAGCCATGGCTGCTGGGAAGAGCGAGCCAAGGAGCAAACCTGCCACTGACACTCACCACTGATGACCTGCCCGAAGAGCTCCTCGGGAGTGTCTCCGAAGAAGGGGACACAGCCCACCAGGAACTCGTAGAGGATGATGCCCATGGCCCACCAGTCCACGGGCTTCCCGTAGCCCTGGATGAGGATGACTTCTGGGGCGATGTACTCCGGGGTGCCACACACCTGCGTGGGGAGCAGTGGCTGACACCTCTGCAGTGATGTTTGCAACAAGTCCCAAGGCTTTCCTGGTCCCCAGTGACAGCAGGTCAGCCATGTGGACCAGGACCTCATACCTGCTTGTCCATGAACTCCCGAGTGTCCTTCTCCATGTGCCCTTCATAGAGGTTCGTGGTCATGTTCATCAGGCCAATCTTTGACAGACCAAAGTCTGTCAGCTTTATGTGGCCCATAGAGGTGATGAGCAAACTGCAAGAGAAGACAGACACCCCACAATGCTGCTGTTTGCTTCTGGGGAGACCTGAGAAGGACCAGCTGCACCCTGGGACCTCTGGTTCTGAGGCAACAGCACAGAACCAGGACTTTGGACACCAAAATCCATTACCTCATTCTGCCCTATCCTCTTGGCTTTCCCTTCCCCAACCAAACCCAACCCCACCCTTGCTCAGACCCGACCCACATCCTCACTTGTCAGGTTTGAGGTCCCGGTGGACGATGCCGTAGTTGTGGAGATACTCCAGCGCGAGAACAGTCTCAGCAAAGTACATCTTGGCCATGTCAACAGGCAGCGGGCCCATGTTCTTCAGCAACGTGGCACAGTCCCCCCCTGTGAGGACATAGGGGGCTCAGAGAAGGCAGGGAGATCAGCAGGCCCAGCAGGCTCCCAGCCAGACCCTCACATCCCTCCTCAGAGCAGCTGATCCCTGGCCACAGGGCACAAATGCTCCCCTAGGGGACCATGGCCACCACCTTCATCAAGGTGAGACTTAGAATCATGAAAGCATCTCCCTGTGCTTCCTTCTGCTCCCTGGAGCAAAGTAGAGCAGGAGATGTCCAGGTGCTGTCCTCCATGCCCAGACATTGATATTCTCCCCTTCCCTACTGCACCACCCAACCCCTGTTCTCACCTTCCACATACTCCATCACCATGCAGAGGTGTCGCTTCGTCTCAAAGGAGCAGAACATGCTGACCACGAAGGGGTTCTCTGCAAAGGTGAGGATGTCCCTCTCCACGAACACCTGCTGGATCTGGTTCCTCAGGATAAGGTTCTGCTTGTTGATTTTCTTCAAGGCGAAGCGCTGCCGCGTCTCCCTGTGCCTCACCAGGTACACAGCCCTAGAGACAGCAAGATGGTTGCACCCCAAACACATCCTCCAACCACCACAACTGACCACACAGCACCACAGATCTCGGACAGGGAGGACTTAGGAGTGGTTTGTGGATGGAGACAAGTGACAGGAACTTCCCAGCTCACCCATAAGCCCCGTTGCTGATCAGCTTGATGGTCTCAAAGTCGCCCTCGCAGGGTTTCCTCCGCGGAGCCGTGACTGAAGGCTGGCTCTGAAGAAGACACAGAAGGTTTTTAACACTTCCCAATGTTCCAGTGCTCTGACTGCAGGCAGGAATTCACTCAGCACCATCATGTATCACCTCCAGGTCCTTCTTGCTGCCAGAGCCCTTTCCAGTCACAAACCCCAAACCAGAAGGCCAAAACACTCTGAAGATCAAGAGCCCACTCTGAGCTCTGTCCACTCAAGAAACCAGACGAAGGACTGTGAGATATTACCCTTGAATCCATCAGTCACCGTTGGGGACAACCCAAATTAACATCTCCCAGTCTGGGACAGCAGAGGAGCTGCTGCAAGGAGCTCTAGTGTGGAGTGAGGCAGGGGAAGGCTGGAGGCAGCAGGTGGGACCCACAGGTAGGACCACACTCACCTCACAGGCATCATCGTTCTCTGGTGTGATGGTGTTCCCGCTGTCAAAGTGATCCAGTTGGCCCATTTCTGCAGATGACAGGGATGGTTTTCATTTTCTTCATGCTCAAGACCCCCACCAAAATCAATCCCTCCCCAACCACTCCCTCTCCAAACTCAGAGAGCCTGTGGGGATTTAGCCACATGCTTTGTTCGAGCCATCCTATGGAGAAATTCAGGTCATGACGTTAAGAGGTTCAACATGAGGTTAAACATTTATATAATTCTTTTTTTGATAGTCATTCCTGCGTTCTCTGGGGATTATGGTTCCCCACCAGGGCCATGGATTAAATGTTTTTGAGCTTAATCTGCTTTGCTGAACGTGTTGGAAGCAATAATGAGGGATGTGGGGCTGACCGGGAGGACTTGGACATCATCCTGGTCCTGCTGTGACCCCCCTGCCATGACAGCAGCTCAGCCCTACAGGTCTCCCTGCCATGTCCCAGTAATCTTTCACACTCACCACTGGTCAAATTGGGAGGCCAAAGCTCACTGCAGACCCTGGAGCGACCAACCCAAATGTTTCCTTACCCTCCAGTGGGTCCTTGACGAGCCCCAGTTGGCTGATGATGTATCGGGGAATATCAGTCTTTATTCCCTGGCCAACTTTGGCATGTCCTTCTGCAGCTTCCAGGAGATGGTAAAACTCCTCTGGGTCAAACTCCTGCATGGGGAGAACCAAGAACAGTTGAGGAGGGAGATTTTGCAAAATTAGAACTTCTCTCTAGGCCTTGCAGGTGACACCTGTATTTGGGGATACACCCTGGGTGCATCGTTCCCCCATCACTCCCCATGTCAAGAGTGATGGAAAAAAATGTAGCTCCATGAGTTGCCCTTGGAGGGAAAACAAAGGAGAGCACACCAACAGCATACTGCACCATGGCTCCTTTTTCCAGCTGGAGAAGCCACAGCACAAAGAGAAGTGCTTTAGAAATTTGGCACATCAGCCAAAACCAAAACCCTGAAAATCAGAGTGGTTTGGCTTGGAAGAGACCTGAAAGCCCATCTCATTCCACTCCCTGCCATGGGCAGGGACACCTTCCACTAGCCCAGGTTGCTCCAAGCCCTGTCCAGCCTGGCCTTGGGCACTTCCAGGGATGGGTCATCCCAGAGGCTCTGCCTCCTCTCCAGGCTGGAGTGGACCATGAAAGACAAGACACATCTGTCTTACCAGGCACTCAAGAAGTCGAGCAGGACGGGAGATGATGATCAGCAGCTTCCTCACCAGCTGGTCGATGAACTTCACCTCCTCGCTCTCCGAACGCTCCTGAGCCTGCCAGGGAGGAGACAGAAGCCAGGGGTGTATTGGTGGCCTCAGGAGATGGCACTGGGCGGGGAACTGCCTTGTACTCACGTCTCGGAGCATCTTCTCGAGTTTCTCCTGCAGCTCCATGAAGTAGCGGGAGGTGATGAGAGCTCCCTGGGACTTGGCCAGGCAGTCACGGGCCAGCTCGATGATCTGGTGGTGGATGAAGCCCAGCACCCCATCTGCCAGGGGCAGAGTGCTACTCGGGGAGAAGTTGGTGATGGTGTCCTGCAGACGCTCTTCCATCTGGGCTGTGGCCTGCAAGGCAGAATGGAGGGTGATGTCCAGGGACACATTGGGTTTGGCCAGCCAGGATCTCATCCTACCACTCCTACACTGGGTTTGGCCAGCTGGAATCTCATTCTACCACCTCCTACACTGGATTTGGTCAGACAGGATCTCATTCTACCACCTCCTGCACTGGTCTGGCCAGCCAGAATCTCATCCTGCCACTCCTCCATTGGGTCTGGCCAGCTGGGATCTCATTCTACTGCCTCCAGCCAGGATCCCACAGTGACACTTCCTCTACTGGGTTTGGCGAGCCAGACTCTCATCCTACCACTCCTACACTGGGTTTGGCCAGCTGGGATCTCATTCTCCCCATTTTAATTGTGTTTGGCAAGTCAGGATCTCATTCTATCATCTGCACTGGATTTGGCCAGCCAGGATCTCACACTGACACCTCCTCTATTGGGTTTGGCAACCCAGAATCTCATCCTACCACTCCTACATTGGGTTTGGCCAGTTGGGATCTCATTCCACCATCTCTTACACTGAATTTGGTCAGACAGGATCTCATCCTACCACATCCTGCACTGGGTCTGGCCAGCCAGGATCTCATCCTGCCACTCCTTCATTGGGTCTGGTCAGCTGGGATCTCATTCTACCACCTCCTGCAGCTCCAACGTCCACATGCACAGCACAGCTCCACCCAGGACCCAGCTTCCAGCAGCCTGGGAAAGCTCCACCAATGTCTCCAGAGAGCTCTTCCTGCCTGTGTGATGGGGCAGACCCACAGGTCCCTGTTTCCCCACTAACACTTCAACACTACCCAGTATCTCCCCATGCATTCCATACTCCAGCACAGAGAAGTTGTCCTGGGGAAGATGCTGTCAGGATGTCATGTAGGGACCAACACACTCATCACCCCCAGTCCTGGCAGTTACCTTGGGGAACCTCTCCTTGTAGACATGGTTCATCATCACAACCTCATTATCAAACGTTCCACTCGTCCGTCCAGGGCTGTGGAGGGAGAAAACCAGTGTCATTATGAGGTTCAAGTCATTTACATACATGCAAATAGTGCTACCCTGGAGAACAATTTGTTCTCTCCTCCTAACTCCTGATTTCCCAGTGGTTAAAGCTCATCAGCCACCAGCCTTGGGCCAGCACTGCCAGCAGCATCTCTCCCACTGCAAGTGGATCTGAAGGTCTCTGGGTTGTGGTCCGTGGAAGGTCAACCTCCTGCAAACCCAGGTCTCCAAACACAAGTCACTTGAAAATCCAGAGCTGAGAGACTGGACCATCAGCCAGTTGGCTTTGAAGAACAAGCTCATCCTTTCTTTCCTCTGGATCCCACGATTTCTTGCCATCGTTGCCCTTTTTGCAGTTCACCAGCAAACAAGAAACCAACCAAACCCTGTGGTGAACACAGGAACCTTCATTAAACGTGGCTTTTCTCCTACCCTCACCCAACACTGCCAGTCCCAAGCCCCTTCCTGCTGATCCCATTATGCACAGCAAGTAGCAGGAAGAGCCTGCAACTCATTAACCTCTGTAAAATCATAAATGTGGTGATTAAAACCAGACCCAGGCCTCTCACTGCCAGCACCAGCCCAGCTCAGCCTTTGCCGTGCCAGCTGCAGAGCTGGCATGTCCTTGGTAAAAACCTCACCACCTACAAAACCCCGTCAGATAATTAATCTGATTTTAATGAAACTTCAGCCAGCAACACGCAGGGCTATGGCTCTGACTGGTACAAAGAGGGTCGAGACATTTTTCAGAGGAAAGAGAGGATTTAACCAAAACATCCCTTGCAAAAAGTACAAGCTTTTGGTGCTGGACAAGTGTAAATGTGGGTGGCTCCTGGCACAGGATGTGGTCTTGCTGCAGCAACATGGAGCTCAGCAGGTCCATAGGGTCAGCTCACAGGATGCTCTGGTCACTGGCTTGGTGGTCTCTCCAAATTTTCCTCTCTCCAGCCCACAAATTCTCATTCACCTGCACTCCTTGTGGGGTTTTTTTGCAGAGGCAAAGGCCAACCCCAGCAAACAAAGGTGATGTTTCCTGATCCAAGCTCAGAAATGGGATTTTGAACCATTTACCAGCAGGTCAGGACTGCAGGGACAGCCACCACTTGGGCTTCTGCTTGGTGGTCCCCTCCTTGCCACCAAAACCATTCAGACAACTGAGCAAGACGCTACAAACCAACTATTTTGGAACAAGTCCCACTTTTTTCAGCTTCAGCCCCAGGAAACCTTGCTCTCAGGTGCTGTCTGCTGGCCAGGAGTGCAGTGCCATGCCCCAACAGCCAAGGAGATGCTGAGAAGCAGACCTTAATGCTCAAGGAGCTTGGGATCATAGGGTCATGAAATAGTTTAGGATGGAAGGGACCTCTAAAGTTCATCTAGTCTGACCCTGCCATGGGCAGGGACACCTTCCACTGGCCCAGGTTGCTCAGAGCCCCACCCAACATGACCCTGAATATTTCCAGGGATGGGACATCTACAACCTCAAGTCAAATTTCCTCCACTTCCCTTCAAAGGGGTATCAGGGTCAGCACCTTGGGACAGGCTTAGCAGGAGCGAGACAGCACAGGAACAGCTCATGGGAGGACAGGGGATGTGCTGGATGTGCCAGCACCTGGTGCCTCACCCTGGCAGCACCGGGGGTGCCCTCCTAGGGCAGGTGCTGTACCTGAGGCTCCTGGATCGGGGGCGCAGGCAGGGCGAGTGCCGGCCCTCCTCGTCCGTGACACTCTCCGTACTGCGGAAATGCTTAGAAAGGAAATGCAGCTCGTCAGGGGTGGGCTGGTACGGCAGCTGGTGCAGGCGCTCCTGGGAGGACGAAGATGACTGGGGAGAGAGAGAGGCAGAAGGTCAGGAGATGGGTCCATGCTTCCTAGTGGATTTTGGTTTGAAACCAGCAAGCCTGTGAGGAAAATATTCCTTGGACCTTCTTAGGAGGCTGGAAGTACTGACAAAGACTATTCTGAGTTGGAAGGGACCCACAAGGATCATTGAGTCCAACTCTTAAGTCAATGGCCCACACAGGGGATTGAACCCATGACCTTGGCATTATTACGACATGCAGCATGCTCTGTGCTTAGGAATGTGAAAGATGGAGAAGAGAACCTCAGGGAGGTCTGCACTGCCCAGTCCCACCCCAAATTATCCCAGTCTCTATCTCAGTCCAGCTCCATGAGCTCCATCCCTTGTACCTGCAGCATCCCAGGTGGCTCCTGTCTGGCCATTCCCCTGCATGGTCAGGATGTGCCCCAAGTACCCTCACCCTGTGACACCTGTAACCCCAGGGATGCTGTAACCTCAGGGATGCTGTAACTCCCAGGGATGCTGTAACCTCAGGGATGGATGCTGTAACCCCAGGGATGCTGTAATTCCCAGGGATACTGTAACCTCAGGGATGCTGTAACCTCAGGGATGCTGTAACCCCCAGGGATACTGTAACCTCAGGGATGCTGTAAAGCCCAGGGATGCTGTAATTCCCAGGGATGCTGTAAAGCCCAGGGATGCTGTAACCTCAGGGATGCTGTAATTCCCAGGGATGCTGTAATTCCCAGGGATACTGTAACCCCAGGGATGCTGTAACTTCAGGTATGCTGTAACCTCAGGGATGCTGTAAAGCCCAGGGATGCTGTAACCCCAGGGATGCTGCAACCTTAGGGATGCTGTAACCCCCAGGGATGCTGTAACCTCAGGGATGCTGTAACCTCAGGGATGCTGTAACCTCAGGGATGCTGCAGCCTTAGGGATGCTGTAACCTCAGGGATGCTGTAAAGCCCAGGGATGCTGTAATTCCCAGGGATGTTTTAATGCCCAGGGACATTGTAACCACCAGGGACAATGTAAGCCCTTAGCCAAGCCCTATGACTTTTTTAATAGCCCATTTGGGAAAAAGCACATGGTCCTCTAGGAACTGTGGGGCTGCCTAGGGCCTGGCACCACAGGGCTCGGGAAGCATTTCACCAAAAATCAAGGGCTTTTATGTTCTTATCATCCACTGCCACGAGAAAGCCGATGTTACCGAGACTGTGGAGCTGGGGGTGTTGGTCCCATAGCCAGAGGAGGGTAGCGAAGCCAGTGACCACCTTCTGCCATCAGCCCTGTGAGTGCAAACGTGACAGTCACATACAGGGGGAAAAACAACAGCGAAGTGCAAATCAATAACATCAGAGCCAAAAGATGGGGAAGAGGATGCAGGTTTGGCTTGAGTAATAGAGCCCTGAAACTTCTTTTCAGAAGGGACTGGAGCCAGGTGAAATAAGGGGTTTGAAGGTGAGGGGGGATGCTCTGTAACCCCAGCACACAAGTGTTCATGGGGACAGTGACAGTGAGCAGTGTCACTGCAGAAGGACAGCTCTGGGGCCAATCAAATCCATGTCAGACAGGGGAAAAAAAACCACCCTGCAGGCATCTGACTTTTGATCAGAGCAAAATTCAGCCTGCTGGGAGCTCTCTTGGTGAGGAACCAGGATTCCCAAGGACTCATCCTGAGACAGCAGGCGCCGCGGAGCAGAGCCCGGCTATAAACAGGAAGGCCCCGCTCACACGTAGGCGAGTTCTTCCTCTTGGACCTGTTTCTAAAGGATGGGGCAACATCCAGGTCAAGACGGGGCCCTTCACCTCCCGCTGCTGCTTCCCCTCTGGGGTCAAGGACTCCAGAAGCTGGCAGGGAGCCGGGTCTGGCTGCAGCACCACCTCACTGATGGCATTCCCAAGCTCCTGACCCCTCTGGCTGGCTGTTCCCTCTGTCACAAGTGTGCAAACAATCCATAAGCCTGCGGCGTTTTTCCATGTGCCGATCGATGGGTTGGAATCAGCCACCCTCCTCCATGTGTGCAATTAATTAATTACTTCAGTGGGATTTTGGTGGCTGCATCTGGAGTGGTGTGGGCTGGGGAGGGGATGCAGCAGGAGCTGCCTCTGCAGGGAACAGGGGAGGATCCATCCAGGGCCATCTGCTGAGCATCCATCAGGAGTGCCTGGTCAGGGCTGGGGCTGAGCACGTGGCCAGGGATGGTGTGATGGGAACAGGGATATTTGGGCACCCAGAGCTGCAGACAGCCCAGTCCTGGTGCAAGATCTCCCATCCAGGACTG
>JAOXXN010000347.1:2242807-2253634 GCA_026770055.1 Myrmophylax atrothorax
CCCTCTGGCAGTGGGAAGCCATTCCCTGTGTCCTGTCCCTCCAGGTCCTTGTCCCAAGTCCCTCTCCAGCTCTCCTGGAGCCCCTTTAGGCACTGGAAGGGACTCTAAGCTTTCCCTGGAGCCTTCTCCTCTCCAGGTCAGACAGACATGACCCTGCAGAGCTGTTGCTGCTCTCAGCTCTCTGCTCAGTGCTTGTTTGTGTTCACAGATGGCCTGGCCTACTCTGCCCTGCTGAAGAATGAACTCTTGGGAGCAGGGATTGAGAAGGTTCAGGACCCTCAGACGGAGGACAGGAGGCTGCAACCATCCACCCCAGAGAAGAAATCTCTCTTCACTGTAAGTCAGTTCCTTGCACTAAAACCGGTGGAGGCTGCACTGTGTGTCACAGGAACAGAACACACAGCTCTGCTGGGCTGCTTGGGCAGTGGGTTGGTGTTGGGGCTTGGCCAAGATAAGCTGTTGATACAAATTTGGTGGCTGCAGAGAGCACCTGAGTGTGCAGAGAGCAGTGTGCCTCCTCTGTGTGTGCTGGCAGGAAAACTGAGTGGGGCCAGGCTTTTTGGACAGTGTGGTGAATGACAAAACCAGGCTTTTGGACTTCAGTGGAGATGATGAGATGAGCTCAGTTGGTTAAAACTTGGTTGTAATAATGCCACGGTCATGGGTTCAATCCCCTGTGTGGGCCATTGACTTAAGAGTTGGACTCGATGGTCCTTGTGGGTCCCTTCCAACCCAGAATAGTCTGTGATGTTACCTCTGATGTTTTACTGTTAACTAAATGTGGAGTCAAGCAGGGAAAGCTCCAAATCTGAACTGTTTGACTGCCTTTTGCTCAGTGACTGGGTTTGTTAATAGGATAAGTCCTTAAATACATAAAGTAATGTATTTTTTTAAAACCAAACCCAGACATCTAATAGGCAAATCAGGTCAATAACAGAGAAATTAAGTGTTTATTTTAACACTGTAGGGTGATCTACAGAAACATTTTCCTGTTTAGAAAGGAGGACTGTAAAGCATCAGTTAGTGTGGCTGCAGGTACAGCACACACCTGGCAGGAGAACACAGTGCCAAGATCTGTCTTTAGAAGGACTGAGGTTACATATTTTCAAACTCCAGTCACTTATTTAGTTCCTTGAAAGTAAAGGGCTCTCACTTTAAAGATGCCTGGTTAAGACAAGCTATAAGTGTAGAGCTATGCTGGAAAGTTCACAGAGTATCACTTACTGGTGACTGGAAAATGAGAATATTGAGGCCTCTGCAGAGCCATCTGAGATTCAGGTTACAGCCTCCACTTTGGCCATGTCTCTCCAGCCCTTCCTATCACTTGCACATTACAGTGTGCAGCAGAAATACAAACCCCCCTGGAGCCAATCTGCTGGGCTCAGAAAGATGATGTCGAGAGCAAAACCTGACTAAGAGTCCCTGCTCTGTCTATAGTAGCTCATCAACAGCATTTGTCATTGATTACATTTATTATCAAGCCAATTTACCATGATGGCCACACAGCAGGGCAGCCAGAGACAGAGCCATGAATAGAACAGATACTGTGCTCCCCAATCCCAGGTGCCCTCAAGAGCCTGCCTCAAATGGAACACCTGCTAATCGTGGCTTTGTGTCCAAACAGCTCCAAAGATCTAAAATACAAGAAGCCAACAACCCCTCAAACAATGAGAATATGCCTCTAACCCTGCTCATTCACATTCAAGAGATCTTCAAACACAAACCAAAGCCTAAAGCAATGAAGTACATTTTGCATAGTCAGAGTGGGAGACTTCTGCTTGTTGTTTACCTTTATTAAGTTTTGGAACTTCTTATTGCTTTGGAGCAGGTCTTTATAGTGACTTACAGCTTCATTGTGTCCACAACAGAACACACCGTATTTTTCTTTCATTCTCTCCCCATTTTCACCTGAAAACTAATTGGAAATATAAAAAAGAAAGACATTAATCCTTCAGAGTAAACTTACCTGCACTACAAACACCAGGTTCAACATGCACTTATGGTGGCTGATTTCTGAGACATTTCTTCAATATTTCAATTTTTTCTGTACCAGAAATGAGACTTATGCAGTGTGACATTTGAGAGCTTGGAATACCACAAGATAACCAAGCATGAGATTATGGTTGTCATGATGAGAATTTTTATGGGATTCTGGGCCTCTGCATTTAAAAAGTCTGAAGCCTGTAAAAGCTACAGGGCACAAAAATGGTCATGGTGTAGGGTAGAAATTGTTGCATCCACTCCATGCCAGAATGGTGCTAAAGCTCTCCTGAGTTCCAAGTATCTTGACTGCACTTTCATAAGGTCAGAACAGGAAGTCTGGCATTAACTGCAGGAGAGACGTGTTTGGGATGGACACCAGGAATATGTTACTTTGCTTCTGGAATAGATGAAAAATAGAAGCAAGCAATCTGCAGCCCCATACCCCTCAACATGTATAAATACAAGCCCAAAGAACACTGAATGAACATTTCATGTTATTTGTGACTAATTCCATTCCTGGGAATCATGCTCCCACACGGCACTGGGAAGATAACCATAAACCCAGGATGAGATCAATCTTTACATAACACCACTTTACCCTTACAGTGAGCTCTTCAGAAGTTTAATGGTGTCAACATCACTGAGAGAATTTCATTCACACCTGTTTTACCAAGAGGTCTCCAATGTTCTGGATTATGTAATTCCGGTCACTGCCTTCTTCCAAGGATTCCTTCCGTCGCTCCTTCAACTGGAGCAGGAACTGCCCGTGCATCTCCAGCAGCTCATCCACACAGGGGAAGAGCTTGTTGATCACTGCATGTGGGAACTGCAGCTCCTCTCTCATGGCTTTGGAGTACACCTTCAGCATTATCTTCAGCGTCCTAACATGGTGCATTTCAGTCTGCATCAGTTCTGGGCAAGGGGAGATACAAAAATAAAACCAAAAAGTCATTTATGTGCCTTGCAGTGACTAGTGAGACATAAGAGCAGGCTCTGAAACCCACCATCATCTTCTTCACCACAGTCTTTGCATCACTCATGGGAAGCTCTTAAATTTGCTTTGTTAATGTCCCAACCCAGCAGTGACTGACCCTACTTACTTAAGGACATCTCCCAGTGGCAGCTGAGCTGTTCCCCAATTGTACAGCTGGGCTTTGCTGTTTCAGAGGCACACAAACCCAGGGGTTGCTTAAAAGCATTCACAGAAGGAATTATGCACACTAAGACAGGTAACAGACCTGAAAATCTTCACTCCATTTCAGTTCTCAAGCACAAGTCAAAATTGGAGCCCATAAAAATGATTGCTGCTTTACTTCAAAGCAGTGGCACTACGAAAGAGCTTTAAGAGTAACAAATGCTCTTACCATAAATGACATCTTGCCTTTTTTTCACGTTTCTGTGTCTATTTGCATAAGCCTGTTCCACTGCAACACTCCAAGACTCCGCCTCAAACTCGTGAGCGTCTGTTTCTATTTCACTCCGAAGGGACACAGAATATGCATCTAGACCAAAAGCACATTTAATTGCAATTATTATTAAACTGTTTCTCACCACATCCTTCATTACCATCATTAACAACAAGAAGAAGAGTAAAAACATCTCAGTGCTGCTTTAAAACCGTGTGAGGAGTTGCATAAGAATCCTGCAAAGCACCAAAATTCCATACCTTCCAGAAAAATGGAGTCTGCTGTTGAAGGTGCAAGCGAGACAACGTCATCTGAAGTCTGCTTGAATTTTATAAAGCCTGAATCCCCTTCATCCATGTCTCCTGAAATCAGTCTAAATGGCCAAAGAAATTAGATCAAGGGACCAACACAGAACATTCACATTTTTTAAGTTACTTGACAAAAAACACCCCACTAAAATCAGCCCAACTACTTTAACAAGCCCCTTTCCTAAACTAGAGTGCAATTATCTTACAGTGAATAAATAAAAGGTATCATTGCACTCTTTAGACAGTTACATCAATTTGGCAACTCTGCCACTGAAATGCTACAGTTTAATTAAAGCAGCATCAGCAAAGTTTGTCACTTGTATGACAGTTTGAAAGGTGACAAGCCACAGTTCAGAGGACAAAGGGCACTTTCACTGGGAAGGGAGCATTACTGGGACAGAGCAAAAGCAAAGAGCTGCTCAAAACAGCTCTTAGGTTTGAGTTTAGTATTTTAATCAAGGTATTCTGCAGTTTAAAACACTGCTGCCTCCTGCACCACTCAGCACCAGCACCACCCAGAACAGCTGAACTCAGAGCAGATCACTGAATTTCACACTTCTCAAGACAAATAAATCCATTAAAACCATGATGTAGACAGAGATACTCAAATACTGCCCTTTTGTGACACAGGACAGAGGGACAAGGTGGTTTAAATAAACAAAAAAAAAGCATTTTATTCAGGGAAATAACTTTTCAGCATTAAAAGCTCAATGAGCTCGAAACCCAACATTGTGCAATTGTTTTTGTTTTCACACTGGGGGAAGGGGGAGCAGCTGAAGGCAGGGAAGTAGAAGAGAAGCAGTTTACTCACCCAAATTTACTGACAGCTCCGGCAGCGTTCAGTGAAGCCTGAGAGTTCCCTCTCTGGGCGATAGTCATCCCGAGGTTCCGGGACAGTGCTGGGGTGCCATCCGCTCCCAGGAGGAGACTCCGGGGCTGCTCCTTCAGGGAAGTGGCTAAGGAGGCAAAAATGGAATTGGTGCTCAGAAAGTGAGGCGGGCACTGCAGCTCGCCTGCCCTCAGCCCTCGCTCCGACTGCGGCCGCAGCACCGACAGGATCTTGGATGTCAAGAGCTCGTTGTCCAGAAAAACATTCTCATTCCACTTTCTTGAAAAGGAACCACAAAAAGACAGCTCAGGATGAGCTGGAATGGCATTGCTCCTGCCGCTGCTTTTTGAATTTGTATTCCCCATGCTCACCACTGGCTGCCCTCAGACTTGGCACAGTAAAGTGGCCCCAGAGATGCTCTGTTTTTATACTACCTGTGATCCTTCTAGAAATGTAAAGCTGCCACTTAACTTACTGTATTGGCTAAATCAGCAGGTCTGAAGTGCAGAAAATTGGTCCCTACTGTGCCCATTTAGTGTGGAAATTGCAAAGTATCTTCTCCTTTAGTAAAACACCAGAACCTACACACACAATTATTCACACCCCACCGTATAAGGGCAGAGAACATTTCATGGCAAACAAGGAAAAAACAGAGATCACAGAAAAACCACAAGTTCTTTGCAATGCTTATTGCTCACAGCGATTTATATCTGCATGCACACACACTGCACATAATAGAGACCAGAGCTAAATTCAATTTTAATACTGCAGCTTTTAATGCTTTTTAAATCTAGGCAGACTGTGAACTGGAAAGATATTTGAAACTTTAATCACTATTACACAATACGTGGAAGCCTGTAATAGACTTATAAAAAATGGATACAATTATTTAGTACTAATGCCTGTAATGAATGATAAGGACCAGGAGACAAAATACATCCTTTTAAAAAAAGGAACTTCAGGGAAGTCAAAGACTCAGCCAGACAATCTTTAGAACTGATCAGTGGCAAGGGCTGTGGCTGCCTTTTTTCAAAGTGCTTTTAAGGACACGGGAGCGGGAGAGAGCTCCTGGATCCTTAACCCAGGACTCTGCCACTGCAGGCACAGACCGAGCTCCTGTCACAGTCCAGTGTCAGGGAGGCTCTGACAGTTCAAGGGGGTCTCCAATTCCCAGCCAAGGTTTAGGTGTCACCAATTTACAACTTTTCTAGTAAACACCGGTGTCCACCCATGCCCAGAAGTTCCCCTCTCAGGCTGCACTCCTCATGTACCTGCACTGGTAACTCTCTCTCCCTCCAGTCTGCCTTTGCTCAGGGAAGCACAGTTAAACCAAGGTATTTGTGGTTCTTCTACAAAACAGGTTTTTCCACATTTTTCCACATCCCTGAGGTCTGCTTGTCTCTCATTTCATCTTCATTGCCACAAGAATTGTTTTAGGGCTGCAGGGGAGGTTCCATCAATGACATTTAACAGAAATTATATCATCACATCTCTTCCTGCTGGAAATACCCTTCCCAAAACCTTGGCTTTGAAACCTCCTGGCTGCACACACAGCCCATTCTCAGCCTACAACACACTGGGTAAACTGAGTCCTTCCCATCACCTCCAAGTGATAAGCTCCAAGCCCAAAGAGCAGACTAATTATTAGACATTAGCATTAATTCTGAAGGCAAATTTCTTGTAAACAAAGGCTTAGTAACCAACGTCCTCCCATTTCCACTTGGGGAAGTGCTGAAATCATTGGCCACCAAGTTCTCTTTCTGTGCTCCACAAGCCAGGAACATGAAGTTCTGTTTCACAATGACAGGCCAAACTTTAAAAATCTCCAGAAGCAAAACACGGGGAGAGGGATGGGGGGCACACAACACAGTTCACAACTTTCTTAAAATTAATTTCTCTTTTTCACTGCTCAGTATCTTTGGGGGTACTTTGCTGGGCACTGCAGCGTGCAGGGCTATGCTGTGGGTAAGCACATACAATGCCCAGGTTATCAGCTGTTCCTTTAATTTCCAGCCTCTGCTTTTGACTATGGAAAATGAGCACTGGCTGCCTGGCAGAGTCTGCACCGAGAAAAAGCCATTTTCTGAGTTCAATTAGCACTGTCTGCTCACTGCTGAGAGCCCTCATCGATCGCTGTTCCCCTGCACGGCCCAGGCTGTGGTACCACAGGGCTGCTCCCCAACAGCCCCACAGACAACTCCTGCCTTTTCATTATTCCTTTGTCCTATTTTAGCCTCTGCACTGACTCCCAAATGCACAAACCCATCCTTGGTAATGCAAACAGCCACTTATCTCCTTGAAACAACTCTTCCCTGTGCTACCTGTTGGTCGGAGTTGTTTCATGAAGAACCACCTTGTAATGTAAATGAAGATGGACCTGATAAAAGCTGCAACACCCAGAGCAGAGCTCAGGCTCCCAGGTCAGCTGCTCTGGCAGCTGCCACTCAACTCCAAGGCAGAAATCACAGAATCCCAGACTGCTCTGAGCTGGAAGGGACCCCCAAGGACCATCGAGTCCAACCCTTAAGTCAATGGCCCACACAGGGGATTGAACCCATGACCTTGGCATTGTTACAACCGAGTTTTAACCAACTGAGCTGATCTTACACTCAACCACCTTAGAGCAAAAAGTCTGTTCTCTTTTAATGCAAGACCTTGTAACATCTACAAATTAAAATGCCATTTAATACACCTGTGACCACGATGGTCTTTTCCAGGAGCAAAAGGGTATCTCAAAGCCAATGCTGCAACAGAGCTGTTCTTTCTTCTTGGTTTTTTTTTCCCTCCCAGATCCTTTTTGCCTGCTTTGTTTCAACAAAGATTTATGTTCAGCTTGTCTTAGAGATTTCTAGCAAGCACTAGCTGCAGGCAAGTTTTAAATAGACAATTATGAAAATCTGATGTAAAACAAAGTTCACAGTTCTAGTCTTTTCAGAGGCCAGAGAATAGACAATCAATGAAAAACGAGCTTATTGATCCCTTTTCACCATGATATTTTGAGGTTACACAGCAAGAAGGTATAAAGAAAAATAAAAAGATAAAGAGATAAAAACACACAGGAGATTGCCAGGAGCCTCTAAGCCATTCCCAATAGAAAAAAAAATGAAGCCATCTTATTAAAAGAGACCTTCTCTATACTTCAATAACACACTGTGTATAGCCTTTAAAACATATTAAAGAAAAAAAAAATACAATCAAACAGATAAGCTTGAGCACAGAAATCATTCTTTAGTACAAACCTGGGGAAATGCACTGGGGCGAACTTTGTGGAGATCCAGAAGGTCTGGGCTGCAAATCTTTGTGCTACAGGAAAAAAGACAATATTCTTACACTTACAGACCAAACTTTCAGTCCAAAATGCATCAGATTTTTTCTGTCCTACAGCACTAACTGTAAGTGGAGCTGCACATTGAAGATATAAAAGATTAACAAGGAACAGCTTTGATTTTTTTTTCATGTGCCAGAAGAATGGCATATAGACATTAATATCTGGTGTAAAAATCCCATCAAGTACAAATCAGGCTGAAATAGAGCCAAAAATGAAGCTACAGTTGAATTAAATCTATGATAATTAATGTATTAGATGAAAGCAGAGCTTTATGTTGACAGTCCTCACCTCCACTTTGCTGCTGTTCAGTTCACAGCAATATTGACCAAACTACCCAGTTTGACAGAAATTCAGACTGTCCATTTCAAATTGCATCTCTGGTGATTTCCACAACTTTCTCCTCCTTGCATATTAAAACCCACTCAGATACAATTAAATAAATCACACAGAGTGTAACAAATGGCTTTTGGGGAGCTCCCCTTTGGGGTTCTCCTTTCTGAGCTCACTCCTCACCCCACTTTGTGCCACCCCTCCCTCTCTCTCTCTCCTCAGTGCTGGGTTCAGCCATGCAAGTTTGGGTGATGGGAAGAGTGGAAATGAAAGCACCAGAGCTGGTGAATCTTTGGGTTTAAAAGGAAAACACACAATGCCCTGAGATGTTTCAAATTATACATCACAACCCCCACAAGAACGTTTCTGCCCCCAAAAGAGTTACATTCTATATCAGCAGTGGCTGAAAGCACTTCCTCTAACCTCTGACTGCTCAGCTCTGAGCTGCTCTGCTCTCCCTTTCCCCCTGACAGAACTCCCCAACCTGCTATCAGCCTCTGAAATCATCAACACTTGCAGGTTAAACCAAACTAAAACTCCCTCAAGTATTATCAGTTATGAGGAGGAGGAAATGATTTTCAAAACCAGTACCAGAATAAAAGACCCTGGCAGATACACATCTCTCTGAAACCAACCTGAGCCCTCTCAGGCACCACAGTGACACAGGTAAAAAATGACAAAGTTCATCACAGCTCACAAATGAAATCATTTACTCTGCATTGCCCAGCTTAGAAAGAACATGCAGCTGTTATGGCCAAACTCCCCTCATGCCCTTCCATCAGCTTTGGGATGGCACAGCCCATTAAAAACTGGCACACAACTCAAAGGTTCCATGTAACTCAATTATGTTCCCCAAAAAAGTGATAGGTTGGAGCATTCTTATAAGGGTTAGTCACAGTTCTGAGGCACGAGGTAAGTAATTTTCAGTACAGCAATAAAATGTTTCACTTTATTTTCCCTCCATACATTACCATTAATTACTATAATGACAAGTTAATAACTACTCCATGTCTTGGAGATGTAGGGCAAGATCCTGTACTGATGTAAATGAAACCACTCACATAAATTAAAATTACTCTGTCAAGCCTTGTCATTATAAAAGAACAACAAATGTTCAAGCCCACCTTGGGTCTGATGCTGCTGCATTCAGCCAGCAAACTCCTGCAGTTCTTATGGACATTCACTGCACAATCTGAAACACACACACAAAAAGGTTCCTTCATTATCCCAATTATCTTTGTCATTCCCACCCAGGGAAAGGAAAAGTGACACATGAAGGATCTTAATTTTGGAGGAGATGCAGAGTTAGCTCAGGTGTTTTGGGCAGCATTCTTGTGCTTGTTCTGATCTTGATTTTACACCAAATCCTGGAGTTTTTTCAGTCAGACTCGGTCACTGATGGTGCAATTCACACGTGCAGGCACAAAGAGCCACTCGATTGAGGAGCAGCTTTGTCCTGCCCTGCACTCAGAGCACAGCTTTCCTCAGCTCATTTTCCATGGCTCTCCATTCAAAACTGGCACCATTCAAGAAGGCAGCACCTTCTTTGGTTCCACAGGAATAGCTGCCCTTTCTGCACCGAGGATTGCTGGGACCTGAGGTAACTACAGTAAATTAAAGATCAAACACAGCCCAGGATCAGCAGGGCATCACCAGCACCTCAGCACCACCACCCTGCCAGCTCCATCAAGGAGCTGTTCCCAGATTCAGCAACCAAAGCTGCCCTCTCACCCAAAAAAACCCCATAAAACCATTAATAGTGCAGTAAAATCCAATCCCTTTTCTTCCTTCTGATAACTTGAGAAAACAGGATGACAAGTGGTGGTGTCAAATAATTCCCACAGCCCATCAATGAATCAAGATCCTTCACAGAAAGCAAAGCAGGACACAGAAATTCAGCAAAGGACGTGAGGATTTGTGTCTTCCCACGTATTTCGGGCTTGTTAAAAGAGAAAAATGAACAAAACTGGGCAGATGAACAACATACCTGGTAGAGAAAAGGCTGTTTATGTTTAAAGCACAGAGGAAAAACTGTTTGAGGCCTCCTCAGAGCCATCCCCTGCCTGGCGCCAGCACTGGGGATCTGCTCCGAGGCTCCTGGCAAAGCCACAGAAATGCTCACTTGTGCTTTCCAGAATTCCAGCAAAAGTCTGAGAACAGCACCAAAACACTTCAACACAAATAAATTAACAAAGATATAAAAACAGAACTGAAAGGCTGAGTGCACAGACCTGCAAGATGCTTACATGTTATGCAACTTCCTCGAGTGAGGGAAATGAAGGGCAGAGTTCTGCTCACAGAAACAATTCCACAAAAACAAATCACCTCCCACAACTTCTCTCTGCCTTCTTACCACTTCTTCCTTCCACCACCACACCCCACACAACAAACCAAAGGGCACCACATCTAATTTTAAATGTCTGTGTCTGCAAGGGCATGAGAAAAATGTATCAAAATCATTCACTGGCTGAAACTGGGTAGAGAATATCAAATATATTGGTTATTGCAGCATTGATAAGGATAAATTTGGAAGGGAAAAGCAGATTCCCTGAAGGATTCCTATCACCAGTGTGAGAAACAGAGTCTCAGATAGATTTTTATATAAAGTTTATTATATGATAAAAGCAATTACAGGCCTGGGTG
>JAOXXN010000347.1:2258045-2278644 GCA_026770055.1 Myrmophylax atrothorax
GGTGTCCCGGAAGGAAAAGCGGGAGAGGGAGGGTGCGCCTGCGCGGGCGGCACGGCCGGGAGGGTCCCGGCCCCTCGGGGAGGGCAGCGGGAGCCGCGTTCTGCTCGGGGGGGCACGAACACTCCGCGCCTTCCCCGAGGGAGGTCACGGCCACGGCCACCCCGAGCCTTCCCCGAGGGAGGGACGAATACTCCGAGCCGCATTGACCTCAGTGAGGGCACGAACACTCCGACCCGCACCTTCCCCTCGGGAGGGCACGATCACCCCGAGCCGCGTTTCCCCTCAGGGAGGACACGAACACCCCGAGCCGCGTTCCCCTCGGTGAGGGCAGGAACACCCCGCGCCTTCCCCGAGGGAGGGCACAAATACTCCGAGCCGCATTGACCTGAGTGAGGTCACGATCACCCCGAGCCGCGTTCCCCTCGCTGAGGGCACGAACACGCCGCGCCTTCCCTGGCGGAGGGCACACGGTCTCCCCTGACTCGCGCTTTCCCCTCAGGGAGGGCATGAGTACCCCGACTACCCCGACCATGCTCTTCTTCCTCAAGAAGGGCATAAGGACGCTCCCCAGCCCGTGTTTTCCCCTCAGGGAGGGCAAATGGCCACCCCTGGCCCACACCTGCCCCTCAGCGAGGGCACACAGTCCCCCCGACCCGCACTTTCTCTTCAAGGAGAGCACGAGCACCCCAATCCCACAGTTCCTCAGGGAGGGCTCAGAGCCCCTTAGCCCGCAGCTCCCCTGAGGGAGGGCGCTGACCACCCTGAGCCCACCCTTTTTCCTCAGGAAGGCACATGGCCACCTGTAACCTGCTCCTTCCCCTCAGGGAGGGCACGACCACCCCAGCCTGTGTTTTTCCCTCACAAAGGGCTCATGGCCATCCTTAGCCCACACCTTCCCTCAGGAAGGGCACACTGCCCGCCCTGACCCTCACTTTCCCCTCAGGGAGGGCATGAGCACCCCGAGCGTGCTCTTGTTCCTCAGAGAGGGCACACGGGCACCCACAGCCCATGTTTTCTCTGAGGGAGGGCAAATGTCCACCCCCGGCCTGTGCCTTCACCTCAGGGAAAGCAGAGCCACCCTCAGCCTGTGCCTTCCCTGAGGGAGGGCACAGTGCCCAACCCGACCTGCACCTTCTCCTCAAGGAGAGCACGAGCACCCCAATCCCACACTTTTTCCTCAGGGAGAGCACACAGCCAACTGTAACCTGCACCTGCCCCTCAGCGAGGGCACAACCACCACCCCAGCCCACACCTTCCCTCAGGGAGGGCACAAACACTCACAGCCTGCCACTTTCCCCTAAGGAGGACACGTGGCCACCTTCACCCACACCTCCCATCAGGGAGGGCACAAATGAGCACTCAGAGCCCACTTTTTGCCCCCCAAGCAGGACACATGGCCACCGTCATCCACACCTCCCCTCAGGGAGGGCACACAGAGCTCATCATGTTCCCCCCAAGCAGGACACATGGCCACCCTCATCCACACCTCCCCTCAGGGAGGGCACAAACACTCAGAGCTCATCACGTTCCCTCCAAGCAGGACACATGGCCACCCCCAGCCCACACCTCCCACCAAGCAGGACACATGGCCACCCTCAGCCCACACCTGCCCTCAGGGAGGGTGCAAATGAACACTCAGAGCCCACCATTTGCCCCCCAAGCAGGACACATGGCCACCCTCATCCCACATGTCCCCTCAGGGAGGGCAGAAACACTCAGAGCCCACCACGTTCCCACCAAGGATAACACATGGGTACCCTCATCCCACGCTTTTTCCGTAGGGAGGTCCCCCCAGCAGGCACAGAGACTGCAGAGCCCCGCGGCAGATGGGATGTGGCATCCCCAGTGCCACCTCTAACAGGGTACCTCGTGGTGCACACAGCGCCCGGCACTGAAACACACCATTCCTTATGAACAGACTGGTGTTCATGGATGCCCTGCCAAGGCAAGGGTGGGGCACCAGAATCCTGGAGAGAGGGAAAAATGAGAACTATGACAGTGACCCTGCACACACAGATGTGACAGCCAGCGGGAATTGTCTTCACCAGCAGCAGATCCGCGCACTGACTTGTAGAACCGATACAGGGACCCCTCAAGAAAATGGATTTTATCCCTTCTCCGTAAAATCACACTGATTTGAGACTGGATGTGGCACTCAGTGCCATGATCTTGTAATCATAGCGGGGTTGAATATGGGGTTGGACTTGATGATCTCACAGGTCTCTTCCAACCCAGCTGATTCTATGATTCTAGGATTGATTCTATGATATTTTTTAATCAGACCTGTACTAACTTTGTATTTTATATTAATTCTGATTTTAGCTTGTACTTTAGCCTGTCAGTTATCTTGACCATGTAGAGCTTTAGATGAAGAGGAATTTAACCCTGTAGCTGTAAGATGATCTTTAAGAAATAAACCAAAACTTTATTTAGATTAGAGGCTAAACACTAAGAAATAAATCAGAAATCCTCTCTAGGTTGAGGCTTGAAGCTGTAGCATTGTTTAGTTAAAAGGAAATATAGAGCTGCAAAAATAAGAGCAGCACATTAGACCTGTTAAAAGTCACCCAAAATATCCTGCGTAACTTTGGGGAGGAGTTCTCAGTTGTAACTAAGCATATAAATCTGGAAACACAAAACTCTCCCTGAGCATGTCTTTGGTGGAATTATCGCCCATGTTCCCAGTGCTGAATAAAAGGAAGAATTTTGTTCTGTGCTGTTGGATTTGATTGTTTCTTAACTCAGAACCAAACTGCTTGCTGGAAAAACCACCTTTCCCCTGACACCACAATGGTTTGGAGGGAGGAAATGGTTTGCAGGGAGGAAAACTGGGAAGAGCTCACGACCCAACCTTCCCTCCTGATTTTGCTCTGAGGATCTACACTACTGATCAAAAGTTTGTCATATTTTAAATCACACATATCCAAGTTGCCTGTTGAGCTTGAAAACACAACACACACGATTACAAAACAAACTTCCTTCTCAAAATCCACCCCTGCAGCCTTCCTGTGCTGCTTTGAAAGAACCTGCCACCATTCCAGGCTGGAAATGTGCTGAAATCCTGCCTTGGGACCAATATGGTCTCTGGTTTCCACACTGCCACCTGTTAAATGGATTTCATTTTTCACTTCATCTCATAGTTCCAGGTTTTCCAAAATGTTCCCTTTTGTGCTGTACCTTCTCCACAGGACTGAGTACAATCAGGTCCCAGTTGTTTATTTGGGCCTGTCAGCACTACAGGGAAATAATTACTAAATAAAAGGGTTTGGGGGCAAACAGCTGGCTGTCACTTGGTAACTGAGCAATCCTCAGGCACTTCAAACTTGGTGCTTCGCTGTCATATAAAAGTAAAGCATTGCAGATTGCCCAACTGCAGCTGTCACGGGGAGAACGTGCTGTGCCTCAGGGCATCGTGGCAGAGTCAGTGCAAACTCTGGCACAGCAGCCAGTTCAAAGACTCCATAGCTCAGAGCTAAGAGTTGGACTGCAAAGAGGAGCAGAGCACCAACTGTCTAATCCTGTGGCATTCTGTGATAACAGAAGGTTTCTTGCTGAATGGGTCACAGGTAGATTACTGATCTGCAGCCTTATGCATTTGGCAATTGAGTGTAAAACATCCTGAGGGTTTATCAGGGGATGGAAGGGGCAGCACGTGCAGTTGTTCCAAATGAAGGCAGTACTGCCCAGATGCAAAAAGAAAGTGAAAAGCAGAAAAGGAGAAGCACTGAAAAGAGGGTGTACGTTGGTTTCCTTTTCTAAAACCTCTTGACTTGGGTGAACTAGCACTGTGTCAGCAGACTCGTGGCTCTGTCAGTGTTTCCTCTGCAACTAGCACTGCAGCCGCTTCCACATTTGCTTCAGATCCTGCTCCATTGGCTCATAACCACCTCAACCACAGCCTGACACAGCTGCTCTGGTTTCGCCTCTGTTTGTTTGGAATCCTGTCAGTAATCATTTATTCCAAGTGGGACTCCCAGTCCATTTATCACTGTCATCATGTTACAGCTGCCAAACCTCTTTTTTCACCCCAAAATAGAAGCTTTTTGGCAGCTGTGTCTCTCTGCGGAAACACGAAGTTCCAGGTTGTCTGCTGCTTTTCAGATTTCTCAGGACTCTGTGTGGGCTACGAGCAGAAATTTCAGGATAGAAAAATCAAGTAATTCTTCCTTATCATAAGCCAAAACCCTCTTCCCATATTAGCTTACTGGTGCTGCACTGGGCATCCTAAAAGCAAAAGTGTGCAGGCTCAAGTGCAGAATGAGAGGTGAATTTCACACCAAATTTCAAGTCCAAACCAAAAGCAATTCTGGGCTCTCCTTGGCCATGGGTGGAGGATGTTTGCCTGACAAACTGCATAGACCCTTGTGCCCTCATTTACCCATTGTGAGAAAAGAAACGGTTCTCGAAACCTCTTTCACAACACCCTTAAATAAGCCCTGGTGACCAGTTGTTACAGTAATCTGTTAGAGATCAGCCAGTGCACCGAAGCAGCCAGCAAGGGTCAGCCTAGGACAGTCCAGCACAGCCTGTATTGTTCAGGGAGAGTCATTAAATTGAGCACCTTCTCTTCAAGAAGAGGAGTTTGTCTGAAGCCTGACAAACTTGGGTTGCAGCTCTAGGCTCCCTTTTGAAGAGGATGTTTGATCTGGCCCTGCTAAGGGGCCCAGGCTCTGCCTTTCCTATAACGCACTAGAGATGTGACTGTCAACTAAAGAAGATGTAGCAGACCCCCCTCTACCCCAGTGCTCAAGCTCAGGCTGCTGGGAGGGAAGCAATCCTCCTTCCATCTGTATTCCACAGCATTTCCCTGGCTCTCCTCCATGGCACAGCCTGCTTGGAGAGCTCTCCTCCTGTCAGGGCTTTCCTGGGACTCATCTAACTCTTGTTGCATAAACTCTGGAAGCATGTTTATAAGAGAGGATTAATTTAGGCACAGAACCTTCTCCACCCTTGACAGAAGAGGCTCAGAAGGAGCTTTCTCATTTCCAGGTGAACGATAAACCCAGAGACTCTCAGCTCAAAGTTTACGTAATGGCAGAGTTTGGGTGGCCACTGTTGTAGAGATCCCAGTGAGACTGCAATCATTCCTCTTTGTTTTTCATCCCTGCCAGGCTCCCAACAGCACCTCTGAGCTGCACAGACTCTCCTGTGACCACACTCCTGACACACAGCACAACCTCCTTCCCTCCATCCCTGGGAGACTCCGTACCATGTGATGTAAGGATAGATGGGAGGAATCAGGTGAGAGGGAAACAAGACACCATGTACCAGGCTAGCCAGGCTGCCTGCACAGCTCACATGCATGTTTCCAGCAGAGCAATGGTTCTTTGTTCTGAATTAAAAGCAGAATTCCTCTTGCTGTCACTGTCTCTAATAAGAAGAGCTCTCATTCCTCTACTTCATCACAGCCATAGAAGCCACCAGACTTTTTTGCCTACTGGACAGTGAAAAAAACCTCAGGCTTCCTAATCATTCCCTCATCCCAGCTTCATGTCATTCCTTTCTTTAATCATCATCTTTTCTTGTGTTTTCCACGAGCCCATTTTGCCTCGTACCACGTGGTGGTGCTGCAGTTAAAAATACCACAGAGACAACATCAACAGCAGCACCTGACCAGCGATGGACCGAGGGCTGGCTGAGGGCCAGGCCATAGAGATGGTGAAATGTGAGTTTATGACGAGAAAACAGGAGCAGCAGCCAAATCTCCTCAGATCCTGGCAGCAGCTACAGCTCAGACTGAGCCCTGACAGAGCAGCTCACACTTCTGAAAAGCAGACCTGCTGCCTTTTTTGCTCCTGGTGGCCCAGGAGCTCTATCAGGGGCTGCTCAGGAGACCACACACTTCTCTGAGCTGCATCAACGGGAGCTGGTGTATCAGCCACCAGCTCAGAGGCAGCTTGCAAAGGTTTCAGCCCAGTATCATCCAAATATAGGCACTCTCAGGCCAACAGCTGTCACACAACAAGCCCCAGTCCAGAGCTCACCACAGACAAGCCATTAATTTTATGAACATCTCCGAACTCTGCCCAATTGTTCAGCCCCAGCTGAAGCAAAGAAAACACAATTAAACAAGCTCTGCCGTGCCGGTGCCCACGTTACCCTGGGCACTGCACCCCTGAGCAGCCGAGAGCCAAAGGAGATGCCACAGAGTCCCAAACACAAACAAGCTCCTCAGTCACTTTGGAGTTTTCCTCCTGAATGTCAGCAAGACAGAACACGGGGTTCTCATGGCTGAGAAACAAGGTAAAAGTTCCTACAACTCTTGCCCAATCCCCACACATTCATGATGGATAACAACATACTGAGCCACACTCCCATTTCTACAGCTACTTCCAGCTCCAGACCACAGATCTCGATAGCAGTGTCCAGAGGAGAATCAGTCACACTAAGAACAGCCTCAGCATTCCCAAGGCTGTGCTTGGAGCATGGCTTCAGGCTCCTGCTGCACTGGGACTGTCTGTCTCCTCTCAGGTTAAGGTATGTTTGCAAGGCAGGGTTGCAAACAGAGCCTCTGCTGGGAGGGTCCTCAAGCAGCGATGACAAGGCATAACTCTGCCTCCTCCCATAATATTTAGGTCCTCTCTAAACTTCCACAAATCTCTTGTTCAGCTCCCTGCTTCCTATTTTTTACTGTGACGCCTGAAAAACGAAACAAATAGCCAGGTCTGGTCTGTGCCTCTTTTCAGTTTCCCTCCAGCTGCCCTGAAGGGAAAGTACAGTTCTCACCACACATGTCCGAGGGCAGCCAGTCCTCTTATGCCCCAGAAAGGTTTTACTGACCTTAAGTGCCTCTGAGAGACCCTCACTGGAGAGTGAGCATCGCTTGAGGGTACAGTGTGGAGAAAGAGAGCAATCCTTTCAATTCCATAAAATTTTCTCTGCCCACAGACAATCCCATGGGAATGAAAATGTTCTTCAGTGCCCTGAGTACCTGCCCCAAAGAGGAGGGACAGGGTTTGTCAGCCAAAGCCATGCCACAGGGGATGCAATGGGAACACACACAGGCACTATTTGGAGCTGTAAATCAACAATCTCACCCATGCAGGTCCTGGGAGACACCGTTTGACTTCTGTGTTAGTTAATGAAGTTTTGGATGCATTAGAAACCCCTGTGCCCATGCATAGGGCAGATGCTGACCTGAAACATCACTACAGCTGTGAAAAACAGCCTAAATGATCCGGCTGCACTCAGGCAGTTGGGATATTTGTTCAGGCAAAGCAGAACTTCATGGAAAAAGAGAATTAGTAAAGGAGAAGTTGATGTAGAACGCTCCTTGGGGGAAAGGGACAGGAAATGGTCAAATGGCCAAAGAAAATGAGGGTGAACTATTGCCAGGCAGAATTTAGGTATCATTTAGACCATTTGGAGAAAGAACCAAGCCAGGCCAAGCAGGGTGGTGGGGTAGAGCCCAGCCAGGCAGGGAAGTGAGGCAATCCAGGAGGCTGGTTTAGGCAATCCAGGAGGCTGGTTTAGGCAACCCAGGAGGCTGGTTTAAGCAGGCAAGGGGCCAGGCTAGGCCAGAGGGGAGGCAGGAGCAGAGACTGGGGCAGAGCCAGGCACTGACAGCCATACTCACTCAGGCACTGCAGACCACTTTTATTCACAAGAGGTTTGGCACACAGTGAGCAGCTGGTGCAACTGGAGAAAACCCCTGGCACAAGCTGGTGCCCATTGATCTCTTTCCACCTCTCTTTTGGCTCCTTGGTCTCTTTCTCCTTCTCTCTCTCCTTTGGCTGCTCTTTGCTCTTACCCTGGAAGGAGAGAAAAACAGCTCATCACAGGTCTTGCACTGCCCACACGTTCCCTTCCCAACTGGTACAAAGGAGTGTGCAGGGGGCTGGGGGGTTCAGGTACAGTGGGATGGCAGTGCTTTTCCCAAATGCCTTCCCAAGGCTTGGGCAAGTCCCTCTAGTCTAGGTCCAGTCTAGGTGTGACAAAGGGCAGGGCACAGCACTGGGCTGTGTCTCTGCAGGCTCCTCCCTGCCATAGAGGGTGGCCCAGGCACTCACCCAGCCAAGGCACTCCTTGCTCTGCATGGGTGCCAAGGCAGCACAGGAGCACCCAGAACACATCCTGGAGCAAGGTGGGCTGGAACTCAGGGATTGCTCTGTCCCATGCACTGCGTTAGGGGTCACAGTGCATTTGCTGACCAATGCAGAGGTCTCAGCCAGCCAAAAGCAATCCAGCTAACTGCTTTCTGGGGTCAGATCCCCTTTCCCACTTGAAGAATTTAGTGATTCCTCCCACAAGTTCAGTGTCTGTCCCTTACCTTATCCTTCTGCCAGGATCCGGTGACGCGGCTCCGCAGGGAGCTCAGACGGCGCATCACCTTCGTGCCTTTCTCAGCTTTGTCGCTCTTCCCACTGTCCTCATTTCTGAAATAGAACAAAAACATCCTAACCAAGGGGAGGTTCACTGGCCAAGCCCAGCTCAGCGAGGTCACTGATGAAGTTCATTAAGGCATTACTTTAGAACTCTAAGTCTGAGCTTTCCATCTCCTGGAGGATCTGGTTTGGCATCAGCCATGTCATTTATTAATGAGACACTTGCAAATAAGGAGCTGAACTTTCAAACTATGTGTGCAAGTTCTGTCTGTGTCTGTGGTGTTGTTCAGAGCCCCAGTCCTGGCTGAGCCCCTGCCAGTAGGGCTTAGATGGAGGGGGGCTTGAAATCAGCCTTCTCTCAGAACATGAAGTGTGTGGGTCACCCTCTGTCTCACTTACTCATTAGACAGGAACTCAAACCAAGTGAGGTTCTGCTGGGAGGAATCGCTGCCTTCTTGCACACAAGCTCTCTGCTTCACCCTGGGCAAGGAAAAGGCGTCAGACACACAGCAAAAAACACAAGAGCAGAACTTCTGGGTCAGCAAAGTCCCATCTTTGAAGATGGGGCAGGAACACGTTCCGAGTTACAGAAGAGGCACATGAAATGTTCCTTCTCCTTGCCATTCTACCCCAGTGTCACTGGAAGAAATCTGGGATTCTGGTGCCCTGAGGATTTGCCCCTCAAGGGACCAAGTGTCCTTTGCCTGGTAGGTCCTGTGACCTCCCCACCCATGTCCCTCTCTCAGACACACTTACCCATGGTAATGTTTCAGCTCCTGAAGTACCTTCTGGACATTTAACCTACCAGGGATGAGGCAAGAAAAAAGGGACAGAAAGGGATTAGAAAAAGTCCTTGCACAGACATTCTGCATCCCAAAGAGCCTCAGGCACTGATTCAGGCCCAGCTGCTCAGTTGTGCCCCAACACAGAGTGGGATCTCCTTTGCTGTTGCCTCCCCAGTAGCTCAGATACACTCAAGAATCTCCTTCTCAAAACAGACTGACAATACCTACACGTGGTCTGGGGACACGTGATCCTTCTCCAGCATCTCCAGAGCAGGGGGTTCAACACCTGGAACACAAAATGTTCTCAGCAGGGAACCCAGTTTGCCTTTGCAGAACACCCCATTGCAAGGTATGCAATGGACCCCATTAATCTTGCTGGGCTCCCACTCTGCTTTAATGAGGAGGAAGGAATGCCAGGAGCAGTAAGGGAGGAAGAGGCTGCTCTGCATTTCTATGAGGGAGGTGAAGGCTGCATCACTCTCCTGTGTTACCCCTCCCCTATCCAGTCTGTATTACATTAACTGCAGGTGATCCTGCTTGCAGCCCAGGGGTAGGAGCTGATCCCACCCCAGAGACCCTCCCCATGACAGGCAGCTTGTTCTCCACTTCCCAGCCTGTGCTCTTAAGTCTGACATTTAGCTCTGGGCAAGTCCTCACAAGTGGGCCTTGTGTGAGAGGGGAGTGACCCACACAGTGGCCACAGGGGGCTTATGTGGCAACGTGCCACTGGGGACAGACATGTCTGAGCTTAGACTGCACTGTTAGCCAGGGCTGGACTCAAAATCAGCTTCGCTTTGCACTTCAGCAGCTCCTGGGACCACGTGGAAGAGAAAGCAGGGGATGTCCAGGCTTGCAGAGGCTACAGCTCCAGTATTTTATCTTCTTAATCACACCTTGAACTCATTCAATGCCACAGATACAGACTATACCAACCTTCTACAGATGGAGGAGAAGTGTTGAAATGGCAAGGTGTCTGAGGGGAGACAACGATCTCACAGGCTGCTGGGACAGACTTGGACCTCAGTCTCTTCCCACTGCCGACACATTCCTGGAGAAGTAAAAAGTCATGGACACCTTTGGTGCTTTATGCACCAAGGGAGCCTCCATCACAGCTGATTCCTCAGCCCTCCCTCTTGCTTTGTCAGGGTTATGATGCAGGACACCATTAGGCTCAGCAGTTTTTTGGCCTCAGAGCTAGGCTCCAGGGAGGCTGGAGCAAGTGACACTTGTGGCTGAAACCTTCTTAGGCACTTCTCACTTTCACAGGGTATGTAGCAATTGTACTTTGAATATTAATTGAGTTCAAAGATCTTCCCCAGAGGAGAGCAGTGTGTAAGGGGAGTGACACTCCTGCCTTCAACTGACAAAGGATTATAGAGAAGATGGAGCCAGACTTTTCTTAGAGGTTCAGAGTGACAGGACAAGAGGCAACAGGCACAGGCTGCAGCAAGGGACATTCCAGCTGGATCTGAGGGAAAGAAGGGCTGTGCTTCAGCCAGCTCCCAGGGCCTGTTTCCTCCAAGACAGGGGAGTTTATCCCAGAGTGAGAAGGCTCATCCTTGCTGAGATTCCTGCAGGCCTCTTGGCACACCTGGTTCCATGCTGGCACTGAAGGAGCCCTGCCTGCATCTGCCACCTGTGTGTGCTGCCTTGTGCCCCTCTAGCTCACCCTGCTCCCCACTCACCAGGTTCTGCACGCTGGGGCTGACCGTGAGCTGTGGGTGCAGCGGCTCTATCTCCACTTTGATCACTGTGCCAGCCCTGCTCCAGGCTCCCAGTGCCCCTGTGGGCAGCTGGAGGGACACGCGAGGCTGCAGGCAGGACTGGCTCCTCTTCTCCACATCCTCCTGCTCTGGGTCACTGCCCATCTCTGTGACATCCAGGCTGAACCTGAGCAGGGGAGAGGAACAAGCCAGTTTAGGAGACCTGTCCTACTGTTTCAGGTGTGGCACAACCCCTGCAACGTCCTTGGGTGGACAGTCCTAAAGAGCTCGTGGAATTGGTACAAGGAGGATCACCGCAGCAGGCACATGGGGAAGGAAATGCCAGGAGGCATCAGCCTGAGCACCAAGTCCTGAGCCTGTTAAAAACAGCCTATCTGGCTGCCATCAGCTAGTGCCTCAGCTCACCCAGGATGGTTAGTGCTGGATGGCTCACACTCATCTCTTAGCAACCCTGGGACTGTGCATACACCCAGGCTGCAGCCTGTCCTGCCTGCCCAGGAGCTGCTGCCCTGTCAGCTGCCACACCAGGAAAGTCCCTCTGGATGTCCAGAAGTGGCAGATGATGTTGTTTATCACATGTCATAAATCCTGCTTTCACCAGGGCCTAGCTTTGAGGAAGCAAAAAGAAACTATTTTCTGGGAAATGAGGGGTGGACCAGCCCCCCCAGTGCCCCCTCAGTGTCCTGCACACCAAGTGCTGTTGCAGTGCCAACAGCACAGGAGAGAAACGACGGATGGAGACCAGTGGAAAATCTTAGTCTCTGCATGGGTTCTGTCTGCAGATCACTGTCACCTCATTCCTGCTGCCACAGACAGGCCTAGGAAGCGTTTGCTTAGGGAACAGTGGGGTGTATTCCCCTTCCCTGGCCTCAGGCTCACACGTGCTTCATCACCCAGTGAGGGATAGGGCATGTCCCTGACACGGCCGCTCCGTGCTGCTGCTGCTCCTCATGTGCCTGTTACAGCATAAACTGTGAATGATCCACAGCACATGGGACAACAATAGGGCTGAGAACCAACGTCTGAGCTTGACAAAGAACTGCCAAGATTTCAGGCTGAGATAATTTTAGGGTACCGTATAAGGAGGAGAGATAAAAATAGTCCTTGCTGGCTTGCCCCTAAATCTCAGTCAGCTGGGGGATCAATAGGTTTGTCAGCAGGGCAAGCATTCATAGAGGCATCTGGAGCTCAAGGCACTCATGTGGCAGGAGCAGAGGATGGCAGGAATGCCAGGCCTGACTCTGCTCCCACCATGCTACGAAACACAACCTCCTCTGTAGCCACATGGAGGGCAGAGGGCTGGAGGGCACTGTGGTGACTGCAGGCACTGGCCCCACCAAGCCAACCCATGGACTGCAGGCACTGGCCCCACCAAGCCAACCCATGGGCAAGAAGAAAAAAGGATTTGACAGAGCACTCTTAACCCCTCTGTGATGGGAAAAATTCCCTTTGAACCAGAGGATGGAGATTACTGGGGCAACTGATGCTGTTCAACGTTCCTTCCAGGCAGAAATGAGTTCTCCCCAGATGAGAGATCCTCATCCTGGCCTCAAGATCAGGAAAAGAGGGTCTTCCCACTGCCAAAGAGACATTAAATACTCTTGCTGCTTTAGCATCTGCTCCTCTACATCCCACCCAACATGAGCAGTGGGCGTCCAGCTGCTCTGGCAGATGCTGACAAGTGAGGGAGACCACCCGGGAGCAGCTGCAGCCTCACCCACCATCACTGCTCTGTGTACGTCCAATAGCCAATGACAAACCCCACTTGCAGCCCGGCTGTACCTGCGCTTGCAGTCCACGGGCGACAAAGGGCTCTCCCAGCTGTGCCTCCGGGAGGTGGACATCGATCTCACCAGCGTGGGGAAGGAATCCTGGGCCTCCTGCAGGTCCAGCTCCTTGTCTGCCTCTGAACCCTGGGGAGTGCTGGCACTGTCCCCTGGCCCTGCAGCACAGGAGCACATGTGGCCCTTGTTCAGGAAGCGGCAGTCGGCCTCGCTGTAACGCACCGGGCAGGAGACGGCGTTGGAGAAAGCAACATCCATGGGCAGTTTGCTCAGAGCTCCTGGTCTCTCTTCCAACAAGCAAACAGCAGGCCCAGCCTGGGATCCTCCTTGTGGCTGTGCTGCCGTCTCTGGAGCTGTTTGGGCAATTGGCAGGCTCAGGAGTCCCAAGTCTTTGTAATACTCCGTGCCACGGAGAGCGGAGTCGGAGAGGAGATCCTCGGTGCTGCTGTGCAAGTCCACTGCTGGCACATCCAGCTCTGCAGAAGAGGAGTCCTCCTGCAAAGGCAGCACAAATCCCACCTGAGAGCCTGCCAAGGGAACACCTCCCATGCAGAACTGCAGAGCAGGGCCAGACTTGCAGGTGGGTTTCTCAGACAGACTTTCTAATGGCAGCCCTCTCCTACTGCCCCTCAAAGCCAGGCCTGCCCCAGCTCCACCACCTCAGGGTCCCTCTGTGCCTCCTTCCCTCCAACACCAACACAAAGCTTGTAAATATGATTTTTCCTGGCAGCAGTAGCAATATAACCCTGTATTCCTTGACAGTCTGGACAAGTACCCCTTTCCCCATCCTTCCTCCACCACAAACCCCTCTGGACATGGAGCTGACCACCCATTTTGCTGCCCCTGGCTCCTGCCTCATGGAATGCAGAGGAGAGAGAACACTTGCCTTCTCTTCGGCCATGCTGGTGCAGAAAGAGTCATCCTCAGCAATCAGGGATGGGAGGAAGCTTTTGGAGGTGGGATACTCCAAAGCAGGGCTGTGGTGGCCAGGGAATTCCCGTAAGCATGGCTTGCAGTCAGACCCTGCAAGGCAGAGAAGGTCAGAGCAGGTAACCAGATGGCTGGGAGGGATGGAAAACCAGCAGCACAGGTGACATCAGGCAGCACTGAAAGGCTCCACGAGGCCCTCTGCTCCCTCACCCCTTGCAGACAGGCAGTGCCAGGCAGTCCCCAGACCTCAGCAGCCTTGATCCTATGGGAACCTGGTGCAGGGATTCCCTGACTGCAGAAATCTCATCCCTTTGATGTGCAAGGGCAGAGACCAGGCCTTGCACCAACCCAGCCAGCCCCCTGTTGGATGTCCTGTGCTGCAGAAGCTGTTTCCGCAGTAAAAGAAGAGTTAAGCACATCTTGATGGCTGTTATTGACATTATGGACCTTTAAAGTGGAAATCTAGGAATAAAAATACTGACAGAGATGTTATTTTCATCCTTAAGGAATAAAGGATGCCACTGGGAGGCCAATTGGAGGCCCATTAGTGACCACAGACAACACGGAATATGCAGAGCAATAGTGGGAGCACGGAATTCCTGGTGCCAGCTCACTCCTGTGGATTCTCCCCACGCAGGAGTTCGACCCTGAGTGTGTGTGCACCACCTGATAACTCATTGAGAAACAAAACCAAGGTCTGGATGTGTTTCATGGTACAATAGACCTTCCAGCTGAGTGAAGCACATTCCTGTGGAGCGAGACACACTGTAAACCTCAGCCACAATCTCTAAACCATCCCATGACTCACAGAGGTCTTTTTATTCCTTGGAGATACACACAGCTGAGGCAAAGGGAAAACAGCCAGGCTGTTGGCTGTAGAACCATAGTGGACCTCTGAAGATGCAGAGAACAACAGCAAGAGACTGCAAGTGGCCATAGCTATCCAATGGGAAAAAACAGCAGGAAACTGCTAGAAACTCCTCATACTCTGGAAAAGCCAAGTATGAAGACATTAATGGGAGGAAGACATTGTTAAGAAACACACTCTTGGATATCTTGCATCCTGCTCTGGGCTATGAAGCCCCACAATTCAGCCAGGAATTGCAATGTGCCAACTGAAAAAAGGCAGCAAACGTGAGGGATCGTTTGGAGGTTTGTTCCTTGGATCCCACTGTGTGCTGCACATGCCAGATTTTCTGTTTTAAGGAGTGTTTGGTGTGTTTAAATGTCTGTGGTGGTTTCAAGTCAGGGACTATAAATAATATAGAAAGAAAACATTCTGTGAAGGCCCTATTTTAATTAAGGGCTTTCTAGCTGTGAGAGCAGGGAAAATTTGAAACAAGCTTTCTAGCAAGGTTGTAGTATTTACCTCATGAGGCAGTTTTAATGAACAGACAAAGTCTTGCCCAGGATGTCCCTGAGCTGCCTCTGCAAATGGTAGAGGTTTAGTAAGTTGTTGAACATCTCCCTTTCCTTCCCTTGGATGCACCTGGATTCAGCTTGGAATCAAAAATCAGCATTTTGAAGTGAATGCTCCTTTGAACCAGCACAGATTTTGGCATGAGCTTGTAGGAAATAGCACCTGAAACTGTCAGTGGGCAGTAAAAGCCACTGAACCCAAACAGGTTGGGTAGAATGGACCCAAGGGAAGCCACCAGGAGATGGGGAGGGTCCCAAGGGGTCCAGAACCCTCATACAGGTACAAGGAAAGAATCAAAAGGAGGTTCCCTGCTCTTGCCATCCCTTCAGCAGCGAGCTATCCCCAGGGAGAGCAGCAAAGCCCTGGGAGGCAGCAGGAATGTGGCTGCTGGAGCTGACAAGGGCTGTGGCCTGACAGAGGCCAGAGCCTTGGCCTGCAGGTTGAGCTAAAACAAAGAGTGTTTTCCTCCCAGTCAAGGTCCAGTTGTCCCGCCAAGGCTACTCTGGGCTCACACCACTCTCCATGCAGCTCTAAAGTGGATCCCTGGAACAGAGTCAGCTCCTTGGAGGCCTGGAAAATATTCCCTGTGCTCTGCCTGTGCCACGCAGGGCTCAGGATTTGGCCAAGGCATAGGCTACAGTCAACAGAGCCCCTCCAGACCCACCAAGGGACTTAAACCCTCCTTGGAGGCTCCAGACACTGGGTTGAACACGCGATAAATCAGCTCGGGGAGCGCGGCTGGGGAGGCAGCGGCACGCGGCGCACGGGCTGCAGCCATGGGAGACCATTTTAGGCAATGTGTGAGCACCAGCCACGGCAATTCCAGGCTCCCACAACTCAGCCTCAGTCAGTTGGTGCTGGGCTGGCACCAGGAGCAGAGCTGAGCTTGGTGGGCGCTTGGGCAAGGGGGTGATGGAGCAGCTCATGGGGAAAAACGTCTGCGGGCGTCAGGTTGTGGGATGATGAGCAAGGAAGGGGCAGCGTGGAGAACCCACAGCAGGGAGGCAGGTCTGGGGGGCTGGAACATCCCTGTATCCACCATCTAGGTGGCCAGCTATGGCTCAGCAAGTGTGGCAAACTCTGGAGCCCGTCAAGTCTCCTGGGCCGTGAGCTCCAGCCTGTTTGGAAGGATCCATGTCCAGCACAGAGATCAGGGGATGGGCAACCTCGGCCCCCCAGGCACTGGCAGACAGCAGCAGTCACCTTCCCTCAGCTGAAGCTGGAGATGGGATGACAAAATGACACTTTCAAGAACAAATGCTGTTTGCTTTAGCAGAACATTAAGCAGATTAGGTATTGCCATTGCTTAATTCGCCTCTGGCCAGGAACCATAAAAGGTTATTGTTGCAGGGAACAGCCTCTTCAGAGGAATTGCCAGGGCAGAGCTGGGGAGGAAGCATCGCTGGCTGGGCCAGGATGGTCCCTGCACCTTGCCAGAGCTTCCCACGGCTGAAAAATGACCACTCTGGGCTGCTTCGTGGGGAGGAAGGAAGTAGTGACAGGTGTCCACTGCATGTGACAGTCTGGGACAGTCTCGGGGGTTTTGGTGCTGTGGGGACAGTGGGATCAGCTGGCTGAGCTGCCCTGGCTCAGGGCAGAAGGCTCCACGCTGCTGTGACTCTGTGCAAGGCACTGCAAGCCCAACAGAGAGTTTAATAATTCCAACTCAGAGCTACAGTCAAACCCTCCCTGCTGCACCCACCCTGCACCCACCCCTGCCAATGTCCCTCGGGCAGGCTGGTCACTGGACATGCACCCACAAGTGTCACAGCGGGTGACAGCACCACAGCAGCCAGCACTGAGCGAGCTGTGCCAGCAGTGTCCTGTCCTCACCTGCCCCGAGGCTCGGAGCAGGACTTTGCAGGGCCCCAAGTGACCTGGAGCCAGGCTGGTGCTGGCAGGGAACACGTCAGAGGAAACAGGGATGGGATGGGATGGGATGTGAGCTCCCACCACGCCACTCACATCCTTCAACATCAAACATTGTCTGTGTTCCCACCAGGGAAAGGCCACACCAAATGTGTTGGGACAAAGGCACTGGGCAGTTCTGCTACGAAAAACACTCCCAGGAGGAAGGAAAGACCAGAATGTCTGGGAATTTCCCAGCAGTTGGGGAAGAGACTTTTGGGAAACCACGGGGCATCATGGACAAGAAACAAAAGTGATTCCATCACAGACAAGAAATAATAATTATTCCACCACAGACAAGAAACCCAAGTGATTCCATGTCCTGCTGGCCCCTGCCCTGCTGGCCCCACACCAGCTGCCCTTCCCATCCCGTGTTCCACAAAGCCCAGAGCTATAGGGAAAAACCTCGGGAAAGCGAGTGCTAAACTCCCTGTGCCAAAATCAGCTGCAGTGCAGCCCCTGGCCGGGTCTGGGCCCCTCATTGCCAGCGCTGGCAGCGGCGGGGGTGGCTCCTGCAGCCCGGGCAGAAGGAGATAAGCTGTCCCACACTGTAACACACTGCACAGGGAGCTGCTCCTTATCTCTGCCCCGGGGGCCAGGCTGTTGGGCACAGCGGGCAGGGGAGCAGGGACCCAGCACTGTCCTCCACTCACTCTCAGCTGAAAGGGCTCAGGGGGCTGAGAGGGATTTGCAGCCCCTCCAGAGTGAGACCCCAAGGTTCTGTGCCCACAGCACAAGCCCCCGCAGGACAAACTGCTCTGCAAGCACACGCTGAGGGGAACTGATCCTACCCAGGTCCTCCCCAAAGCAGGCTGTGCTTGAGAGCCCCGTGAGGCTGATCCAGAGGAATCAGCCCACCTGGGCCTTCCCAGGGAGCCCATAACCACCCCAATGAGCCCATACCCACCCCAGCAGGCATAGCTCTGGGGAGGCTGCAGTGGGGTGTCCACCATGGGGCTTTGGGGAGCTACCTGGGGCTCCTCACACACCAGAGCCTGCATGACCCTTCCTCCTGCTCTGAACTAACCTGCCTTCAACCCTTCAGTTTGGATCTTGGTCTCCTGCACATCCACAGCAGAAGAGAACTGGGAGGGGGAGTATCAGGAGCTCCAGTGCCACAGGTAAAGGTACCCAAAAGCATCAGCCTGAAGCTGTGTTTGCAGGCAAGGACAGCAGTGTTTGCAGGCAAGGACAGCACTGTCCAGCTCCTCTGGCACTGTAAATGTTGGGGCTATCACTTCCCTCTCTCCAAGTCATGGCACCCCAAATAGGAATGAGGCCAGTTGTCACCCCTCTGCCGTTTCCTACCCCTGCTGTTGGATGCTGTGAAGCTCAGCCAGGGCCACCCAAAGGGCCACGGCTCCAGCTGGGCTCTGAACCAGGGGCTCTGCTCTCCAGCCCTCACTGAAGGACCAGAGGAATCTTTTCCCCAGCATCTGCTCAGACCCCAAACTCTCTCCAGGCAGTGTGCAGACACAGCTGTCTGCAAGCACTGAGACCTCCAGCTCGCTGCCAGCCACGAAACAAACTTATTACAAAACCAGAAGGCTGATGTTTAACCCATTCCCCAGCTCCTGAAGGCATTCATGTGCCTTGAAAAGAAGATGGGATGGAAGGAAAAGCGTTAACCACCACTTAGACAGTGTCCCCTGCAGGGAGGAGGAGGGGGAGCCCCACAACAAGCTGTGCTGGGGGTCCCCAGTGTCCTTTGGTCCCTGCTCAGCCCAGGACAGGCTGTGCCCCATCCTGCAGCAGCCCAGCTCCCCACACACAGCTCTGCCCTCTCTCCCCTCACACAGGCCTTTACCTCGCTTAAAGGACCACCTCTTCTTCCAGCGCTTGGAGAACGATGGCCAGGAGTGGTTGAGCAGCGAGTCTGCCATTGGGAGCCCCTGCAGGGTCCGGCCCCGAGCGGAGACACCGCGGAGCACACGGAGCTCGACGCGCTCTCCGGCAGCGCCGCAGCCCAGGGGCTGCCAAGGGGGGAGTGCAGGAGCCAAGTGTTTTGTCAGAAGTATCAGCTGATGGAAGCTGTAGCCAGAGAAAGATTCCTGGTCCCTGGCGTTCCCACCTGTGTGAGGGGTCAGTGACTTCCTACAGCTGGGCCTGGGGATTGGTGGCCCTGGGGCACTCACGGCCCCGAGCGCTGCTCGAGGCTTGCACAGGGAATCAGAAAACAAGCTGTTAACACGCCACAACCCCTTCCCCTCTGCCAAAGCCTCCCCGCTCCGTTCGTGGCTGTCAGTTCATGGCAAATCAACACCTTCCAGGCTGCTCTGCAGCAGCAGAACCTGAACCTGGCTGAGAGTCACCTTCACCTTCAGTGCAGAGTAGGAGTTCAGACCACAGGCTTGACATTTGCACCTTTGTCCTTGGTTTCAAGTGCTGTGGCAAAGCCTCTGCAAGGGAGTGCATGAGATCCTGTCCGTGGGAACATCAGCACCCTCCTGCAGCTCACAGCAAGTCCTCTGGAAAGGACCTTCCTCCAAGCCCTCCTCAGGGAGGCAGGTGGGAGTGATCTCAGCTACCTCCAAACTGCACCAGGACACCAAACTCCCCACCCTGAGGTCTCCAAGACCACTCCTCCTGACTGGCACCAGCCCCACAGCCAAGACTGGCTACAAAATTTGCTCCCAAGACCTGGATTAGGCTGAAGAAGTCAAGCTTTACCCCAGTGCAGCTTCTGGGCTGGGGCCAAACCAAACCTCCTCCCTGCTGTTCCCTTGTGGCCTCACAGAGCCCAGCGAGTTTGGGAACAACCACAGGTACCTCCTGGCTTGGAGCCCAGGCTGGGCTGGTGTTGTGCAAAGGCAGGTGGCCAAAACCATTTCCCTCACCTGGCCACAAACCCCAAAGTGCCATCAGTACAACTCTCCCCACATCCCCTCTGCTTCCATCTCCCTGATAAAGTGTGTGCCCAGCCCTGGAGTGGGCAGTCTGGAGTGGAATTTGGAGGTCCCAGGCATGGCCCAGCCCAAACCCAGCTGTGGGCAGTGCCAGGGTGTCTTTGCAAACCTTCAGCAGCAGCAGGAGCCAAGAGCAGCACCCAAAGGGTGCTCAGCCAGCCCAGCACTGCTCCAGAACCCATCATGGGGACATACCGGGGGTAAATCCCACCCTTGTCTCCTCCTCTTCACTCCCAGCAGAGCAAAGCTCCGAGTCCCCAGCCCAGTTTTGCCTCCAAGCCCTTCCAGCAGGAGGGAGGCTGCACAAAACCCAGCACAGGCACTTTTGGCTTCAGGACAAGCTGCTTCCTCACAAGGCCTTGAGGAAGACGAGTGACAACCCATCGCTGTGGGATGGAGCTTGTGCAGAGAGCGACTTACCCTGAGGGCTGGAGGCACCTCCGTGGTGGGTTCCCTGGGCACTCCTGGATCCGACAGCCTGAGCCGGAGCCCCTCGAGGAGCGGAGCCTCTGCGGGGCAGCCACGGCCATCAGGGGCTTTGCTCCCCAGGCAGGGCTTGTGGCTCAGCCCTCCCACTGCTTCCCCTTCCTGGTGGCACAAACCCACTCGCCTGTCCCACGCTGTGCTGCCCACGGCAGCTCCGGCGCTGCCCCAACACTCTGTGCCACCCTCGGGGGCTCTGGGAGGCTCCAGCAGAGTCACCAGAGGGGCTGTGGATCCCCAAAAACTGCTGAGTTTTTGGGCAGCTGCTGAACCCACAATGGCTGCGAGGAACTGCGATTGCCACAACTGCTTCCTGTTCCCTTCGCAGAAAAACC
>JAOXXN010000347.1:2393490-2404847 GCA_026770055.1 Myrmophylax atrothorax
GGGACAGATCTGTGCCCAGCAGTGTCACACAGGGCTGTGAGGGGACAGATCTGTGCCCAGCAGTGTCACACAAGGCTGAGAGGGGACAGATCTGTGTCCAGCAGTGTCATACAAGGCTGTGAGGGGACAGATCTGTGTCCAGCAGTGCCACACAAGGCTCAGGGGACAGATCTGTGCCCAGCAGTGTCACACAAAGCTGTGAGGGGACAGATCTGTGCCCAGCATCTCCCAGGGGGCTGAGCTCAGCCTCTGGATTTCCAAGGATTTCCCAGCCCACACTCCCCACCTGCAATGCCAACAGCATCCCCACTCAGAGTTTCCAAAGGGAGCACTGACCAGCCACCAGCATCTTCTTGGAATCCCAAGAAATCCCCCCAGATTCCCTTTGTTGGAGCACCCTCTGCCTGACTTGCATATCAATGTCTGCATAAAATGCAGGTCAGCCCCTGACAGGCCCAGAGCAGAAGTGGCACAGCCCATTGTAAATCAGAGCCCTCTCCCTCGCCAGGACAGGGGCTCAGCTCTGGCTCTGCCAGAATTCCCATTCCATGCCTTGGCAAAGCTGCTGGAGTGAACTCTGCCAGGCTGCACAACATGGACCTGCAAACTGACCCCACAGAAACTCCTCTTCCTCAGGGTTTCTAACCCAAGCCCAGTTAACCATCAGCTCCCACTGGTTTTGCCCAAGAACCCAAACCACACCACAGTGACATTTGCCACAGCCTTTTGCTGTAACCAATTTTTGGCATTACAGAGTTAAGAAATCCCATAACTTGGGCTTCCTGACCAACTTTTCTCAGTGATTACTCATGTAAGCAATGAATACAGTTTCAAACTGAAGGCTCTTATGATCTCATGTGTCTGGTATTTGGCCAAAGCACACAGCAAATTCTTAAAAGCTGATCTAATGTTAACAGCTTTTAGGAAAGTTTTGGTGTTCTGAATGGTTTCCTCAGAAGAGCCTTTGACATCTACAACTTTTTAAAGAACATTCCAAGTCCATTAACATTTTGGGTGGGGGATGTTTTGGGGTTTTTTTTTGTAATAGTTAACTTCAAACTCTAATCACTGTTACAATGTCCTTCAATATAGTTTGATGAGTACAAAATAAACTCAAAAGATGTGAGGGGGCAAGACACAATTTCAGCTAAAAAAGAAATAATTCTTTATATAACCAAACCCATTCACTGTTTTCCCTTGTGAGTCAATGAGGAGACACATAAAACAATAAAAAAAATCTAAAACTAAATCACTCCAATGCACAACACCAGCTATAGAAAAAGAGGGGGGGTCAAAAATAGCAGAACAAGGGCAGCAGAATCAGAGCTGGGACAGCCTATTCTGGGAGAAAGGAACTCATCCAACAAGAGGCAAAAATGGAGTTGGACACTCAAAACTCCCACAGCAGTAACAGATTTAAAAGTATTCAGAAAAGCATCAAATTCTCCTTTTATTTGCTGTCAAAACCCCCTCAAAACCAAGGCACAGGAACAGAACTGAAAATCTCCTTTAATTCTTTCCTAAGAAGTGCCAAAATTTGAAAAAGCTCCCGAAGTTTCCATGTAAATCCCTCGACTCCACTGCACAGACACATCTGACACAGCCTGGAGGAGGGAACGACTCCTTTGGAGCTGAGCTTGGCTCAGCAGTGGCACCCACAGCCATCCTGGCAGTGCCCACTCAGCCCCGGGCAATTCTGCAGCTCCAGGTGCTGGGGGATGTCCCAGGAACTCCCAGCAATCCCCATGGAAAGGCTCCACAAAGGACAAGGTGATGTTTGCCCGGAGTTGTGCGGAACAGGGAAAAGCAGCAACAACGTATTTTCACAAAAAAAACCCAACAAAAAACTAGTAACATCCAAGCAAATGGCAAAAGGAAGTTCCATTCCTCCTCTGATTATGGTTCTTAAAACAAACCCATGCAGATAATCCCTCCAAACAGCCACTTTCCCTGCAATTGAACAGGCCACTCCCACAAAATGCATGTGCAGCCTTTGGGGGCAAACACAGGTGAAAACCAGAGGAGAAGCTTCGATCCATCTTATCCCAAAAGCACAACAGGACGTGTTTTCTGTCATGCAGCAAACAGAGCTGACAGCAAATGGCTTTGGAGTTTTCCCCTGAATTGTAAAGCACAAAACTTTCTGCTATTAAATTAAAGAAGCTTTTTGATGTGGTGAGTTTTAGCAAATCTCATCCCCCTGGATGGTGCTGTCAATAATTATTCCTCTTTAGATCATTTAATGAACGGTTCCTGTTGGATTTCCATTTCATTTGGTTCAATGTCCTTGAGGAATCTTCAAGAACTCATCCAAATGGGGATGATTTTCAAAATAACCCATGAAAAATGATGATTCCCCCAGAATCTGTTCCCCCTCAGCTCAGCTCCCATTTCACAGGGAAATGAAGTGTCAGCACACTCAGAAAGTAGCAGGAATTCTGTACAAACCAGGATACTGAGGGCACCCAAGCCAAGGGGAGCTCTGCTGCCAGGAGACAGAGCTCCAGTCCCCTCCTTTCCCTCCTACCCCCTCTCTCAGTTTTCTGCCACTTTACTAAATTAATTGGCTTGAAGAACGACTTCACTTTGGGTTTCCAAAATCAATTCAGAGGCTCTGACTGCACACTGAGCATTTTACAGCCAAAACACACAGTTAAGACATTTTTTCCCTGATGAAAGGGAAATATTAATCTATTGGAAACTTCTTCAGTGTGTTTGGAAAGGTTTCACTCTCTTGTTTGAGACTCTGTAAAATAAACAAAGCTTTGATTCACAAGTCCCAATTTGACCCAAGTAATTGCTCCCCAAGGTTTGATTCACAAGTCCCAATTTGACCCAAATAATAGTTCCCAAATGCAATTTCCTTTTTAGGATTTTCAATTGTGAGTAAATTGAACTTAACAGTCAACACAAGAAGGCAAAACTCCAAGTCAGGGAACTATATTTTAATTGCTAGATTTAGAAGAGGATGAAAAACTCAGGAGGATCTTAAAATGGAGCTTATATTTATCTTCCCAGCAGTTTTAAGGAAACTGCTCTTCACCAGAGATCACCTCCCTTAGCCTGGAGATACAATTAAAAACCCATAATTTGGAGTTAAAGCAACTGAATGTGTCAGGAGCTGTTAATTTTTAACTCCACTGGCTCAGTATGGCATCTTTCATTTCCCAGAGCCTTGCCAAGGTAATATCAAGCAGCATTTAATGTCCAATCTCCTTTCCTGGCACAGCTCTAACTCCATTCTTCAAAGCCTGGAAATTCTGAGCAAGGGGCTAAAATATTAATAAGAGTTTATCTGCAAATCACTCAGAGATTTGAGTGCAGATTAATTAACTGGATTCAGTGAAAAATACGTTTCCAAGTTCCCTGATCAAATTAGGAATCCACCTCCACAACACCCTCATCAAACCTCTGTGCTGGAAGTGGCTGCTTTAACCCCCTGAACTTTTGCACAAGGTCAGCCCAGGAACAGACACATTTTATACCACTAAAAAGAGGAAGTTCTGACCCAAAACACAACCCATTTCTCCACCATGAAGGTTTTCAGTCAAGAGTACACGCTCAGCTTTGATGAGGACTCAGAATAAAAGTTCAGAATTAAACAGAACATTCTCAAATAGTTTGGGCACACTGCAAAAAATCCCCTGAAACATCCATGTAAGAAAAATTCCCTGTGGCACTTCAGTTCCCTTCAGTGAAACCCCAAAGTGAGTCACCAGGGATGGATCTACAAGTGACAGGAGTTTGCAGTAAGTTTAACTTCCACAAAGCAATGTCAGCTTTCTTTGCATCCCTCCCCAGGACCAAGACTTGACTCCTTTTTTAATAATGCCTGGAATTGGCAAACATGGAAGCTTCAGTGCCAGCTGAATCCACTCTGATGGATCCCATCAGGGCATCTGGATTTTACTTCTCATGTTCTAAACCTTCCAAAGAGACACTTTTTGATGCACACTGAATTTACATGAACATACATTCAATTCTGAAAGGTATTTTAGCATTCAGATGTTCCTGTTTTTTATATTTAGTTGCATTAACTCCCTTATCTTTTGGGATATTTGGGAGGACAGGCTCACACTGAGTCAGCTGGTGACTGACAAACACCCCAGAGAAGCAGAGCAAGAAATTTCTGAGGATTTCCTTTCAGACAACACATATTCCAACAGCCACATTAGAGGCCACTTGCCAAGCTGAGCTTTCAGTCAGTCATCAGAGTGCAGCCAACAAGGCTATTTCCTCATGAAAAGCTTTACTAAGTGCTCACTGGAAGTCTGAAGAAGTTGTGGTCCTTAAGACAACCAATCCTAGGGTAGAAGATCACAAGTATCTGCTCATGAACATTCCCAGACACACAGAACCCCAACCTGTGGCTCCAGCAAAGGCAGGAATCCGAGTCTGGAACCAGAAATATGTGCATCTCTCACTGGGCACAGACACCCAGGGGTTTCCAGCCCTGCCTGGTTTGGCACAGCTGTGTCATGTCTGCAGAGGAGGAGGATCTGAAACAGTTAAATTTACCAAAGGCAGAAAGATCAGCTGATCAAACAGGGCTTTCCACAGTCACCCCTTCCTGTTTTCTGTTTAGAGCTGCAAACTTGAACTCCAGCAACCAACAAGCCTCAATTTTACTCCTCCTTTCAAGCAGCAGAAAGCAAGGCAGAAAAGAACTTGCATGTATGCCTCATTCTTTACAGAAAAGCTTTAAAAAAAAAAAAGCTTACACTTCTTTTTTATGGAAGTGTTGTTACATTTGAAACTATTTACACCCAAAAATTACAGTGGCTGCTTTCAAACTTTTGCTGCTGAGGATTTTGTTAGGGTTGACATTACATCCCTCCACATTCCAGAGCTTTTCCTTTGGGAGAATAAACAGCAGAGGGTGAAGCCTAAGAGAGCAGTTTAGGTTTGTCCTGCCATTACCTAATACAAGACCAGCTGTGCCCCCTCCTTCTCACATGTTTAGTTTTGCTTTCTGTTGGAAATGCTGCAATAATTAAAAGCCAAAACAGACTCTCCCCTTCTCCCCCACTAACAATGCTGCTCCCCTTCAAAGCAGTTGTAGAAAGGAAAGTGAGCTCAGAGAAATGCTCACACACAAAGGCAGGATCACACCAAGGAGCTGAGGCTTCACTGGAACAATCTTTAAGAAAATATCTGCTTAATATTTCATCCAAATGCCATCAAAGCTTTCAGATGGAGAACACAGGTAACCTCTGTCCTAGAATATTAATGCTCAGGGGTGGAAATAAAAGTCACACAAAAATTACGAGCAACAGGAAGTCAAGTGAACAGCAGGGCTAGTTAAGGAAAATCAATTAGAAGCAGTCAGGCCACAATGCCAAACACCAGGGCAGCCCAGTGACATTTAAGCCTAAACCAGGTGACAAGCCTAAAGCAGTGACATTTTAAGCCTAAACCGAGTGGGTGACTCGAGAGTAGCAGTTACTGAAGTTTCCAAAGCCCAGTTTCCACAGCAGGCAGTTTGAGCAGCACTTTACCTCCAGGACTGGCCCAGCTCCCAGGATGGTCCTCTCCACTCCACTGGCGTACCCTTTCTGGCTCAGTGCCGTGAGACAGTGAATTAAGAAGTTTGTGCTTTGGGTTTTCCCAGACCCACTTTCCCCTGAAATGACAATGCACTGATTCACATGTTTTTTGAGCATTGTGTGATAAGCCACATCAGCAATGGCGAAAATGTGAGGCTCCAACTTCCCGAGCTGATGGTTCTCGTACATCTTGACGTACTTGGGGTTGTAGATGGGCAGGAACTTGAAGGGGTTAATTGCAATCAGGATACTCCCTGCATAGGTGTAAATCCTGTGTTTGAGGAAGCGGCACTTGAGGTTCTCCAGGAGCGTGGTCTCTGTCAGGTTGGGGAGGTTGCACAGGTCGTCATAGTCCTCCTGGTGCCAGGGCAGGAACCCCCTCTCCACCAAGCGCCGCGCGTCCGTCTCCTGCGACAGCAGCTGCATCTGCACGTACTTGATGGTCCCATCGGTGTTCCTCTCTTGCAAGAGAAAGTAGTACCCATCCTGCTGGGGATGCTCATCCTGAGCGCGCCGAGGCCACAGCAGGACCCTGTGGACAGGAGAGTCGTTGGTATCCAGCACCCATTCCTCTCCTCCCGATTCCTTCACCTCCACCAGCACGTAGTGCTTCGACACGTCCAAGTTCAAGATGCTGATCACGTCCTTGATGACATCTGAGGATGTGCTGTCCTTGGTGGCTGTCACTTTGCAGCAGGGAGCACTTTCTGTCGAGAGCTGGGGGTAAATCTGAAGGTGATAGGCTGCCTTTCCCTGGCAAACTGCACTGTCAGCATCTTTTAAACTCATTCTGTCCCCAGATGGGCTTCAGTCTTCCAGCCCTGCTTAATATGCAGTGCCCATTGTCTGAAAAAGAAAAATGGAGAAGTCAGGTGTTAAAAAGCATGTACAGGAGGTATTAGGTATTTGGGGGAGGATGAGAACACAGTTATTATGTAATTCAACTATTAAAGAACAAATGCACTTTCTGTGCACATCAGTGATGTTATCTCAAGCAGCCTGTTTGGCATATCCCATGGAATGGGTAACTGCCACGCTCCCCATCCTCCTTTCACTTTCCCTTCTATTCCCAGGCCACCCCTTCCCCCTGTTATGGCAGCACAAGCCTTCATTCAGCCAAAGCAAAACCAACCAGGATAAAAGCCCCAATTAAAACTTCCTTGTCTCCCCAAGTTAATTTTAACCCAGGTACTTTCCCTGGTTCCCTGTCTGGCTACACAGGCATTTACCCTCCCTCCCACACAAACTCTCCCTTTCAGCTGTACAAGCAGGTTGATGTAGAAAGAGGGTTTGTGGTCACCTCCTAATTGAGCAGTGACAGTTCAGAGCAGCCAAGAGCAACAGCAGAGGGTCAGTGTGTAGGTGAGGGAGGCAGGTGCTTCTGACACTGAGATCCACCTTTTTTTCCTCGATTTCCAGCCTGACCTCTTTCCATGAGAGGCACAGGGCAGGTACAGCACTGAGCCCACTGGGCTGGAAGGGAGCAGAGCCCCCAGCTGAGCAGAGCAGAGACTGCTGTCACTGCTCTGACACACTGCTGGATTTCTCACACACATCACTGGCACAGACAAGACACTGCTCACTGCACTTGAGTGAACCACATCCTCGCTACAGAGAGGTTTGAAGGTGCCTTTTATCTTCCATTTTAGGCAACAAAGTAAAATTAGTCTTGTGGCAGCTACATTTCAGCAGTAACAAGGTCCCAAATCACCCACTTCACTCACGAGCCTTTACACCCACTCCACCAACTCCTGTTCACTGTCTTTGGGAACCTCATGCACGAGCCTCCAAAAATCCTTCACTGACATTGCTTTTTGCTCCTTTCAGCCTCAGTGCAGGCCAGACATCCAACTCCAACCCACCAACAACCCCAGAACCAACCTCTCCCTCACTGCCAAGTTAAAAGTCTCCAGACTTAGTTACTGTCTGTGCTTTCTTCTGATGATCTTTGTCTCACCTGCAATTCGGTGCCCCCAGGACTAAGTTTGCTCATGTTGCTTCAGCTCAACAGTTTATTTGCTTACCAAGGGGTACTAAAAGGAGAAGGATAATGAAGTACCCCTTTGTTTTAAGTCTGTAAACCTTCATACCCAGAATAGCAGTTCAATTTTTGTTTCAAGAACAAAGTGTTCTAATTATACACTTACATGCCAAATACATTCAAGAAAAAAAAAAGAGGAAAGAGGCAGAGAAATGCCAAAGAAGTTACATTTTGCCACTAAACAACTGCACAGGAACTTGCACAAGGCCACAGAGAGTAATCATTTCAAATTAAAATCAGCAGAGTTGGAGGCATTCAGCTGCCACTTCCACTGCAAGTAATGAATCACTCCACAGAAACACATGACATGGTTGTGCCTCATGAGCAGCCTCTGAGTGGGGACCTTGTGTAAGGGAACTCTGAACACAGAGCTCACAGAAGACACTGTTAGATAAGTTGGATCATTTCTAGTGGCCACTCATCCAAAGGAAGGCTGAGCAAGCCACAGATGGCAGGACAAACCACAGCTCATCTCTGACCCAACAGGGGCATCCACCCAAGAATGATTTTCCCCCATTGCACTTCCCTCTTGGTTCACTAAGGGGGGTTATGGCAGTGCCTGGGCATGCAAAGGCTGCAGCCCTGAGCTCCAAGTGCCCCCTCCAGCTCCTGCAATTCCCACTGAGCAGCAGAGGAGTCTGAAGCACCTTTGAAGTGCAAGTGTTAAACATTCTGAATCCATCCAAGCTCAAACCTTGACCCAGAGCAGGATCCACAGCAAACTCTGCTGCTCCTGGGGAAGCTCAGGCTGGAGCAGAGACACAAAAACACAACAACAGGGACCATTTTCCTCTCAGGTTACTCAGCCAGCTGAAGGAGACAGCCTTTTGCAGACTTCCTTTTCCCCCCCAGCCATTGGTTTCAGACACACAGTCTGGCAGGACAGAGGAAGTGCCCTCAGGAAGCATTTGGGCCAAAAGAGCTCCCTAAAAACGGTGGCAGCAGCTTCTTGCCAGCCCAGAGGAGCTGCCCCTCAGTGCTGACCTGGCCCTCTGGACACACATTTGCTGACCTTGTCCCCTGCCAGCCACCAAAGGGGGGTCATTGCTCAACAGCCCAGCCAGCACTTTCCAAAGAGGAAACCAGAGTGCAGATGTCACTTCTCTGCAAGTGACAAACCCAGGGCCCCCCAGCAGCAGTGACAGCTGGGAGGGGCTGCTCAGGGGGTGGGACTGCAAAGTTCAACTCTGCCTTCTGGGAGTGTCTCATCATTAGAGAGGTTGGAGGAGACCCTGCTGGTCTCCTGCTCCTTGTGATTGTCTCGGCAAGGAGATCAAATTTATTTCATGACAATCCTGCTCTGAGAGACACAGAACTCTGACTTCACACTAAACAGTATTTCAGGCTACAAATAAAACACAAAAGCAGAAGAGCATTCAGTGAACAGATTATAAGTTGGTTACCTAATGAGTCCCAGTATTCAACAGGGACAGGGTGTCTTCAAGTAATTGGAGGGTTAGTCCCTAGTCAAGTTGGATTCCTGGCATCCAAGTAAACATTTTCATGATGGATCTAAAAGGGAAAAAAATAGTTACTGATAAAGAATTGTATCAGAGCTATCTGGAAGGCAGCACATAATCAAGAAGTTAAATCAATTACATAGGTCAGTGGTACAGGAGCAAGGAAAGAAATGCTAAAGACCAACTCAGTTTACAGACACACAACTTCAAATTTATCCAAGGAACAATCCATATCACAGGGATGGAATGGGAGTTATCCTGAAACAGGCCTGAAACCCACAGCAAGCAAGCATTTAAACACAGGGTTCTAATATAACACCACAAGCATGACAGGGAATATAATGCCCAGAAAAGCATTAATTATTATGTCATTAGGCAGCAGTGCACTCAAAGATATGTGACCAATGCAGCATGTAGGATAAACCCAAAAATCAGTCAAGAAGCTGAGATATGAGCAGCAAAACCAAGAAAAAATCTGTCAGAAAATACCCCCCTTTCAGGCAAATTCTTTGCAAGCTTTGTCTGTGAGGGGCACACAGAGGAGACTGTTATCAGTGTCAGCCCCTGCACGGGGCTGAGTTTGGCACAATCCAGGCTGGGGACAAAGCCACAACACGAGCCAGAGCCTGGAGTTTGAAGCCAAACAAACCCAGGCAAACATAAGACAGAAACATCAGCAGAAGGTTAAACTGCACTGCAAAAACTTCACTGACACAGCCATGAGATCTGGCTGGAAAAGGTCCCTCTGGAAAGGCAGCTCCACCTACAAACGTGCCTCGTAATTGGAAAAGTTAATTAGGCACCATCCTCTCATTTATGTCTGAAGAGATTATTGCAATGATTCCTTCTAATTTTATGCTCTCCAATTATTTAGAGACATGCTAAGCAGCTGAAGTAATTACTCAATGTGAGTTGGCTCATCAGAGAAGCCAAGTCTGAATTCAGGTGCAGAGAACACTGGGAGAAAAAGGAGAAATACAAGAGAGAAGGTAATACTGAAACCAGGCCCAGCCTGCAGCCCAACCACCACCCCTGGGTTCTTTCTGCACCTGGAAATCCTGCAGTTACCTCAACTTCTTTCAATACCCTTTCTTACAATAAACCCCTTTCCAAAGCATGCACAAAAAAATAGATGTAACTTTACTTTGTGCTCAGACAATTTTAGTAGAAAAACAAAACATTCCAATTGCAGATGGTAATTTTGAGGGTATTTTATAAGGGTTTTCAAGACTTCATTAAGCCAATTAATTTTTTAATAAGCCAACACTGTTCATTTCATAATACAGAACGCCCCAATCAGTGCAGGGGATCTGTTTAGTTTAAATAAGGTCATATTTTGAAGCCACATATTTAGTCAGTGAATCACAGTGAAGCTAAAAAGGGAAAGCTACAATTACAGCAAAATTGGTGAGGATCAACCTCATAATATTCCAGTTCTTTGCATTTTCATGTACATTTCCAGTGCTGCATTCCTTACCCAGGAAGATTCAAACTCCTCCCACTGCTCACAAAGTCACTTTCAACACAAAAGGAGAAATGGATCCCAGGTATTTGACCTCTAATATTCTGAAACACCAGAATTGCCAATGACCATGCCCAGAAGAGGCTGCTCTGTCTGATCATATTGAAAACACAGAGCAATTTCAAAGATATCCAGCTATTACTGATCCTTGATTTCCAAAGCAAGGAATTTAAACAGCCTTAAAGCTTCCACAATTAACTGTGCAGTCCAGGGAAGACAAAGACCCTCGTCCTACCTCATGGCATAAGGACAGAAGGTGCTGTTAGTTGAACATAATTAATTTTAACTTTTCCCAGTATTCCAAGCATTTGTAGATTCCCTGAATATTGCTCAGCCTTCCAGCCCCACTTCAATGTTCTTGGTTATAAAAAAAATTCCACTTGGTTATACAATTTTAGATCCTTGGTTTTCTTTAACTAGAAGGTCTTGGCTTTCCAAAAGGAGGAATTGTGACTGGAACAGACAAAATGACAACACATTTGGAACTGCTCCTTGTAATCAACCCTGGCAGGGAGGTTTCTGCCCCAGAGTGCCTGACAGAGGAGAAGCTGCACTGCAATGCAGTGAAAAAGGCACAGAAATCACCTGGGGAAAGGCAGGGCCTTCTCAGTGAGCTGTTCCCTGCAGAGAGAGCCCACCCTGCACCTCCAGCCACCCCCAGGCACAGAGACCTTCCTCTGAAGGGCACCAGTGGTGTCCCCAGGGCTCTGTGTTGGGGCCAGTCCTGTTTAACATCTTTACTGATGATTTACATGAGGGGACTGAGTCCATCAGCAGCAACTTTGCTG
>JAOXXN010000347.1:2494912-2507525 GCA_026770055.1 Myrmophylax atrothorax
CTCCTGGAGCTCTGGCAGCCTTGGGGCCGTGCCCACTGCCCTGGGGAGCCTGGTCAGTGCCCACCACCCTCTGGGGGGAGAACCTTTTGTTGAGATCCATCCCAACCCCCTGGCACAGCTCCAGCCATTCCAGTGTTTCCTTTTGAAACCTCTCTCTGCATGGAGCAACTGTGCCACCCCATGGACTCCCCACTCCCCTCCAAGAGAGATTTTGGCAGCACAGCTGTGGGATGCTGTGTGGGATCTCTGCTGGAGGCTCCTTGCAGGGAATGTATTTCCCTTTTCCCTTGGTGAGTGTTCTGCTCACCCCCTCCCTGAGCACTCACTGCCCTGCTGGAAACGAGCTGACACACAGAGAAATCAGCACATCCTACACCCTTGTCCAGGAACTGCTGGAAGGGAAGTTCATCCAACTTCTCAACTGCATTTTTCTATCATTTAAAATCCAGTTTCAGGTACAATACAATCAATTCAAGGGATTGTCACAAAGTTTAAACTAATAGAAAAGAAATTTAAACCAGCGAGAGCTGCAGACTTTTAAAATCAATATTTTATTTTACTTGAATGTGCAAATAAATATAAAAAAACTACATTCAAGGAGCTGGCAAAGCAATTACAAGCCCAAAAGCAAAGATCCTTCAAACAAATGGAAGAACAAACTCTCAAGGTTGTGCAGATAAACAGCAATCGAGCTGAAACCCTCAGACACGAACAAGCCCCTCTCCAACGTGCCTGTTACTCCCTTCCCACCACTTGCTACTCTCAGCTTTGAGACAATAGCACTGTAAAGGGCAAAAGTTTTGCTTCATCTGGTCAGATTATAAATTAAGGTTTACAAAATAAGGATGCTTCAAAATACCTGAAGTACACTTAAGATGGGGCGATGGACCAGGACGGTGCAGGGGGTGGTTCCCACCTTGGCACACCTGGAATCAAATGCATTTTAAGCCACAAGTTGCAACCTATTTTCTAGTAAACAGTTCTCTGTATCATAAAACCATAAAATTTGGCACAGTTGTCATCTCCACTGGGACACAGCAGAGAGGGGAGCAGGACTGAGGCGTGTTTTGGTGAGTTGAATGGAGGCCAAAGGGGGACACTGTGCTTTGCACTGGGCTTGTCCCCCTGCTCCCCCAGCCCTTGGTGTCTCTTATCACTTCCTGCAGCAAGAGCAGGGGAAGAACCTTCAGATCTTTGAGTAACCAAAATTTAGCAGAGACCCAGACGAAGAGAACACGAGTTCTTGATGAAAAGTCTCTGCTGGCAGTGGTTGTGCAAGTGGCCACAAATGCCAGAGACTGGCCTCCCTGCTTCCCTCCCACACATTATTTTGCAAAAAAGACAAAGAATCAGGACAGTTTTCTATTAGATGTACCCCAAAGGCCCATTTTTCTACTGTCAAGTGGGACAATGGCGAAACCAAATGTCGTACAGTGGAAATAACCCAGGACAAATCCTACAGGCTGCTCCTTAGGTCTGGCAGAAATAATAACCTAGAAATCAAAGCCACAGAAAGGATCAGGGTGGGGGGGTTTATTGCCCTAAAAGCCAGGAAAAAGTTGGAAGCAAAGCTGAAGGGAGGCTGGATATGCCTCAAGACGTTGTGTCTGTCATACACTCCATGGACACTGTGCTTGCCCTCGGCCCCTGCGGAACAGGAGGGAAGTCCCAGGGGCTGCAGGACAGACACAACTACATTTCCTTGATTCCTCACTAGATGAAGGCAGATGAGTGATGTGTTCTGCACAGACCAGGGCAGGGTTTGTCGGGTTCCATGGCAGAAGAGCCAAGAGAGCAGTGCAGATGCTTCAGTGGCAAAGCTCACCTGCGATGGTCGTGGTTGGATCTCACACTGCCCGGGACACATTTCCATGTGTCCCTGCAAATCCAGCGGCTGTGCTGAGCCAGCAGGAAGAGCAGAGTCCGTGCGACACAGCTCGGCTCCGGTACTGGCCGCGCTGCGGGAGCTCCACCTGCCGACGGACGGACGGACGGACGGACGGACACGGCCCAACCCAGCGCAGGCCGGGCATGCACGGGGGAGGGAGCGCCGGCAACGCTCCGGAGCTGCCCATCAACATGCAAAAAACAAACCAAAAACCAGGCCAGACCTCGCAGTGGATGTTCCTCCCTCCTGCTGGAGAGGGCAGAGTCTGCAGCAGCCTCTCAGCTCCCAGAGCACCATCGCTGGGTCCTCGTGCCGTGAGTGGCTCCCTGGCCCGGCACTGCAGCTCAGTTCCCTCCCCTCAGTTCACATCCAGAATCCTCGGTGGGTGAGGGGCAGTCAGAGCGTTCAGTTTGCTCGTCACCCTTGTCTCAGTTTGGCATTTTTCTCACCAGAGCACCAGTAACAAGAATCATCCCCACAAAGCCATGCAGAGCAGGGCAGCCGAGCTGTGCTGGGTGCTCCCAGCCCCTCTGGCACTCCCAGGTCACACTGAAGAGTTCTGCAGGCTCCAAGATGGCATAAATTCAGGCAGATAGGGAATATTAAACCCTTCAGAGTGGAAGCAGCTGCCAGCATCTGCTCAGACACCAGCCCAGCTCCATCTCTCCAACAAAGCCACTAGTGGTAGTTCACCCCCTCACTGAGCCTTCCAGGACTGGCTGGTCAGCAGTGGCCTAAAGCCAGGAAACTACTTAAAAAGTGTGGCAATGCCAAGAGCCCCTTTCCCAGAAAGCTTTTAGAAGTCTCTTCGTGATGGCTGGAGGGTTACACTGCAAGGAGACAAGTCTATGCCATATGGAAAATACATCATAATCCAAAGTAAAATGCTGTTTGGATAAATACCATGGATACATACATTGCATTCTCCCCACTATGCTCAGGGTGACGGTGCTTGCCCAGCAGCCCCGGGGCGGGGCGGGCTCAGGGCGAGGCGGGGCGGCGGCTGTACTGCACCCGGTACCTGTTCACGGGCACCCCGTGCACATTCACCGTCTCGCACGTCGTTTTGCAGGGCACCATCTCCTCGTCCTCGTCTCCCATCAGCCAGTCCTGGACCACGTCCACTGCCTCCATGGACACGTTCTCCTCCAGCCACCGGTTGTGCCACTCCTCGAACTGCTGGTGGTGCTTCAGCAGCACCATGGGCTGCACCTGGAAGCAGCACAGTGAAGGTCACCGAGGGGTTTCTGGGGGAGAAGGCAAAGCTCTCATGGGCACAGCTGAGATGTGAGTGATTTGGGCACCACACAGGGACAGCACATCTGCTGCATTCAATGGTCCCTGTTTCTCAGTGTTTGCCACTCCCCCTCCAACTTTGCATGGTAAAGAAAAGGCCGCTAAACTAACCCAAAATACAGAGCATTTACCAGCTCTCCTCCGTGTTTCATCCAACACAGAGCAGTAACTTCTGGGTGTGCTTTGCAGGGATTCAGCCTCATCTGTACCTGTCTTTGGGCTCACATGCTCAACCTCTGCTACTGCCCGAGCTGCAGGGATAGGAAAAGGAGATCACCTGCTTGGCCCTGCAGAGAGCTCCCCTCCTGTACATGTAATCCTCGGAGTTCATGATGAACATCATCTTGTGGGTGTTGAGTTTGAAGCGACAGTCCACGTTGCAGGCGCTTTCCACGCCGATGAGCCTCTTCCAGGAGCTCTTCACCTCGCTGCGCAGGGCCCTCACCTGCTTGCACTGCCACTTGCGAAACTTCTTGAGGTTTCTAGAACAGAACAGGGATGACAAAGCATGTGTCACACCTGGCTGGGCCTCCTCCTAAGCTGGCAGAGCTCACAGCACAAGTATGAGGCTTGGACTTCCACATTTAGCTTTTCAAACTCTCCCCACGATCTTCCTCCAATCTGTGCAATTTGTGTGTGCTCTGACAAATATTTAGTGAAATGGGAACAAAGCAGACCTGCAGTTCCTCCAAGAAGAGACTGCTGAGGCAGGTCCACCCCATTCCAAACATCCATGAACAAACCTCAGTGCAGTGGCCATAAATTTCTTCTTCAGCATCCTTATGCAGTGCACTGGACTGCACCACTCCCTCAGGGCCCCCAAGGTGAGTGCCTTCACCCGAGGCTGCCGTGGCACAGCCCCCAGAGCCAGTGCCACACCAGAGGGAGGAAGCAGCAGGTGTGGCTCAGGGAGGGAGCACTCACCTTTGCAGAAAGACTGGTTTCAGGAGGAAGCCATCGTTCTGGTTGTTGGGAGCTCCTTCCACCCCAACGTACTGCTCCATGTAGTTGGCCAAGTGCTACACAAGGGAGACCAATTCCAGTCAGATTTCATTTCTTCAGGGCAAGTGCCACTGCAAAGAACCTGTTTATTTCCAAGCTGTTTTTTCTGAGGCTTATTGATGTTGAAACTAACAGACCATTTCTGTCAATGACCACAGCCCCACATGTCACCTCCCAGGTAAACCTCCTGGCAAAGTCTCACATTTTGGAACAAGAAAGCAGGAAAGTATTCCTAGATATCTGCTTTGCCTGTGGTAAACAAGGTCCATGGCCACTGTGGTATTACCTGGACCTCCACAGGATCCTCTGTCTGGGTTTCTTCTGTATCCAGCAGCTCAATGGTCATGATCACCTGTCCCTTCCGCTGAAGAAACATGACCTGTAACAAAGTTACAGAGAGAAGATTATTGGCCACCAGGGTTCACAACAAAGTGCTATGTATTCACCAGTCATTTGGACAAGTATGAGCTAGGAGAGAAGCAGCAGGACTTCTCAGCCAGCCTGTCCCCTCCCTGTCTGTGCTCTGGTTTTGGTACCTCCTCTCCACATTGTTCTTTCTCACCACCTCACCTTGGAGCTTCCAAACCCATTTCTCCCAGGTAAGGTGCCACAGCCAAGTTCCCTGGCAGCAAGTCCTTACCTTGAAACAGTTCTCATCTGCCATGCAGCGTTCAGCCTTCCACTGGTAGCTGGTCTCCTTGGCTGCCCGCACACACCTGGAGGACAGGTTACCTCCAGCAGCTCCTCGCTTCCTCTCGTTCAGGTACAGCTCAACCACCTTCAAGCAGATGTCATCGCTCACTAGATGGTGAAGCTTCCATTAAAAAAGGGGGATTTCAGTCAGCAAGCCTGGGCCAAGAGTAAACTCTACTGTGTTATGAAAGGAGCACCAAACTCAGTACAGCATCACACCCCAGAGCTGAAGCAGCCCAGTTTAACTCCAGAGACTTCCCACATGTCCCTCTCTTTTTCATGACTTTGTAATCAAAGGAACAGGGAAGAGTGAGGGGCTGATGTGCCTTAACAGAACTAGAACTGGGTGGCAGATTTGACTAAGAAGGACTGAACTGTTTTTCTTTTGCCTTAGATGTATTTTGGGATTGGCAGAATTTTGAAAAGACTGAAACTCAAAAAATATTGGAATCAGAGTATGGACCAGGAAGGGACCCACAAGGATCATCAAGTTCAACACCAAGAGTCACACCATGTGCCTGAGAGCACTGTCAAAACTCTTCTTGAGCTCTGTCAGGCTTGGTGCTGTGACCACTGCCCCGGGAAGCCTGTCCCAGGAAAAGGCCAGGAAGAGTAAATCCACTGAGGTGGCCCCTATATGGAAGCTGAAGCCTCTCCCTAAACTTCTGCTGGGGCATTTCCTCCTCATACATAACTCTTCAATAATGAATTTGCTCAGGTTTTAGTGGCACTGTGAGAAGTCTGGCTGTGTGAGGGGGCTGTGCAGCCCCACACCCCCAGGGAGGGGCCCTCACCTGGCGGACGATGTTCTGCACCAGCTTGTCCATGGTGAAGCCGATGTAGGCGTGGATGGTGAACATCTCCCGCAGAGTGTCCTCGTACTGCGTCGGGTCGATGTTGCCATCCAGCAGGCTCCTCACCATATCCAGGAATGCAGGGTAGTACTCCTCCAGCTCCACCTCACCTGGGCAGGGCAAAGTGCACTCATTAATGCATGGAAGAAGCACAGTGCAGTTAAGAGATCCAAGGGACAGCACTGCTCAAGAACCGTGACATTCCATGTGAGGACATCCTTGCAGACAGGCAGCTCTCTGTGCCCTGGCAGGCTGGAATAGTTTATCTCACCACTTCCAGGACTGCCTTGTGCAATCACTACTTTTTTGGGGGGCTATTTACATTTTAAATCAAAATAACAGGTTAATACAAGACACTTGAGAACACCTGAGCACATTGGGCTTGTGCGAAGTCTCCGTGAACCACACATGAGAGCCCTCAGAAGATAAATGACACACTGGCTGCCCTGTTAAATAAGCTGTGTCCACAAACCACAAATACAACAGAGGTTTGCACCTCTGCACCCCTCACAGACCTGCCTGCTGGTCCCAGCTACTCAGACATACACAACTGCAGCACTGGCAACCAGAGCATGAAGAGTGGACTGCGTCCTGGATTACTCTTACTTGGTTGCTTCAGCCTTAGCTCCATGGCTGGGTCATTGGTTTTCTCTTTCCTTCCCTCACAGAGGAGTTTCTCTCTCTCTTTCTCAGTCCTGTATTCCAGAAGCTGCTTCTGAGCCTGCCGATAAATCTTCAGGAGCCTTGAGCACAGAGTCTGGTGAAGGCGGAGGAAGAAATACCAGTTATTATTGACGAAGAAGAGGCTGTAAACATCATCCAGAGTGTTGTGGGGCTCAGCAGCTGTAACATCACAGAAGGTGGCTTTGGTCTCCAAAGGACTGTTTGGAGGGCCAGGCACGTGTTTTTTCCGTAGCTCAGGAGTGTCCAGGTTCTGCCCCTGGTGGTTTTCTCTGTCCTCATCTGTTGATTCCTCAGAAATGGTGTGCTCAGGGGGCTGGGAGAAGAAAAGCTCAGGGATGAAGTGATGCACAATCTGCCGGATGGTTGCCTGGTCCTCCTTTTGGATCGTGGGCTGCCTCTTCACGTAATAGCTGATCAGAGCTGCTGCATCTTCCAGAATCTGCTTGTCTTCATAGATAAAGATAAGATGAGGCTCATTTGTGGAGGAACTTCTCCCCTCTGAATGCTGCTCCTGATGCTGTAATCAAGAGACAAATAGATAAAGATCCTTCCAATCCATGCTCAAGAGCCAATCCTGCCAGAAGAAACAAGCCAGTATTAACACTGTGCTGGGGACAGTTGTTTTTCACTGAGAACTCTCCGAGCACAACCCCTTGCACAGGGCCCCAGGTGCTACCTACATGTCTAGGCCACACTCTAAATGAAGGACACAGAGGGTGGGTTGTTTAGGATCATACACACCTCATCATAGACGCTCTCAATTTCATTCAGCAGACTCTTGGAGCGCAAGGCTTTGGTGTCATTCTGTTTGAAGTTGACAGCCTGGTGGTCCAGGGATTTCAGATAGGCCTTCTCATACTGCTCCCTCCAAATCTTGTTGAAGCCCTGCTGGGCCTCCCTCCATTCCTCCTCTTTTGCTTTCAATCTGCATGAACATACAGTCAGTTCAGTGCACAAAGAAAAGCACAGAAATACACCCAAAAGATTTTAATGTGGCCACCTCTGATGCACCAAAAGGTTTTCAGTATTCCTGCAAGCAATAAATCAATTTAAAGAAGCACCACCACTGCTGCTGAGTTATGCTTTGAAACTACACCTACAGAAAACACAGAATCACAGGATCATTTAGGTAGGGAAAGACCTCTGAGATCATTGAGTCCATTGAGTTGCCAGCCAGACCGTGGCACTGAGTGCCACGTCCAGTCGTTCCTTGGACACCTCCAGTGATGGGGACTCCACCACCTCCCTGTGCAGCCCCTTCCAATGCCTGACCACCCTTTCTGTGAAGAAATTCCTCCTGATGTCCAACCACAACTTCCAGTGGCACAGCTTGGGGTTATGTCCTCTCATCCCATCGCTAGTTGTTTAAAAGCACTTTAAAAACTCTTTATTAGTTTCTTAAAGATATCCAGGAGAATGGGAATTACCTCTTGAGAACCACAGGAACTGCAGTGACTGGGTTCTTCTTCAGACTCTCGATGATCTCGGGGGCTTTGTCCCCGTAGATGCGGTAGATGGCCCTGCGCTGGATCACCTCCGACGTCCCTCCCAGGCAGTCGTCCAGGCGGAACTTCTCCTGATCCTCCGGGCTCAGCCGCGACAGCTTCTTCTGCACGCTCTCCAGCACTCGGATTGTGGCTAAATTGGTCTCCAGGACAACATCCAGCTGTTGGGAGTTCACAGAACACAAAGTGTCAGAACAGGCAGAGCAGCAGCCCGGGTTTGTGGCAGGCATTCCATTTCAACCCCACTGGGTGCAGCTGGGAAGCATCAGGAGGGTTTTTACTGGAAAACAGACCTCTGCCAGTTGTCCCAAAGGTAACATGCAATTTAGAACTGGACTCAGGCCTAGGAAGGGCTATTGGACTCCAGGCAAGTGGAATACACCAAACTTGAGCTCAAACCAATGAACACCAACAGAACTTTGAGGAACTGGACACCAATTAATTCAGTGAAATGCTCATGGCCAGGAGTTTTGCTCTCTGAGGAGGCAAAGGGCAGTCAGCAGCACAGGTACCTCAAACCTCTCGTCCTCACAGCGGTGCAGCTGCTCCTCATACGGGGTCTTCTTGGAGCTGACAAAAGTGGAGTCTTCAGACCAGGATGGAAAGGAAACCCAGGTATCGTTTAACACCTGCAAAAGTGCAAAGACACAGCATGGAGCAGAACCTTGTGAGCCCAGAGCTGTTCTCATGGGGTCTGACACTTCTCTTGTTTCTTTTTGCACACTTCTTGCCTGAGTTTCTGTTGGGCATTTCAGACCTAATTCCCAAGTCAGTGGCATGACTGCTCCCCACATGAGAGATCTCTCTGGAACTGTGCCCTGCTTGGAAAGATTGAAGGCACCTTCACTATCACCTCACACACAGAGATCACCTGCAGTCACCAGCAACTGTAAGTCAAGGAGACAGTGGGAGAAGTGGGAGCCCCAACACTGCAGCTGTGTGTTCTCAGTGGGAATGGAGCCTCAGGCACTGCCTCTTCTCTGCCAGGAGAAAGACTGTTTCTAAAGGCCATACTGAGCCTCTGCTAGAAAATTAATTCCAGGATTGCAATTAAAAGAATAAATTTGTGTATGCACACAGACTGAAAAGGTATTAAAGATGCAATTTAAGATGGGCTTAGATAAAAATAGTAAAATGTGGGTATAATGTCAATAAATTGGCTGAATAACTGCTGTGAGACTAAAGCTGGTGAGTCAGCACTGACGAGGGGAATCCACATGCAGAAGCTGTAGCACTAACAACCCCACTTCAGCTTCTGAGTGCAGCGTGTCCAGGGGCTGCCCAGGCTGCTCCCAAAGTACCTCCTTGCAGATGGCTGTTCTCCCACTGCACTTTGGCTGCTGGTAGGTCTTGGGCAGCGCTCGGTAACTGGAGCCGATGCGTTTGCAGGAGGCGTAATCGATTTCCCGGCTCATCCCGTCCCCGGATCGGTCACTCAGTGGAGAGGCAAAGGAAAGCTCTTTCACACCAAGGAAGGACTTGAACTGTGCAAAGAGCTCTGGGAATTTCCTTCAAAAACACAAGTAAGTGTATTTTGTTATTTCACTCTGACAGTTTTAGGGTGGTTAATGTGTGTCATAAAAGAGAGGGAGAAATATCTAAACAAACTCAGCACTGAGGTGAGAAATCTTTCACCAGCATTTTATCTCTGTTATTGTTCTCTCTGAATTACTTGAGGTAGGAAAATCATTTCCCTTCACTACATGAATACTCCCCTTAACTGCCTGAGGAGAAATTGATATTTGCCACATGACTCTCCCTCTTCTGCTGGAAGCCAAACAGCTCGAGAGGCTCACAGCAGAGCTACAACTATTTATCCTTTTCACAGCTCTGCTCTCAGATTTCATGTTTATACCTTTATTGCATTTTGAGATATTAAACAGGGAATGTGAACAGGCAGAGGAAAATATCTTTCTCAAAATGCCCTTCAACAGCTGTGTAGATGGGTTTAAAGCTTCAAATTTTATTACTCTCTTCTTGGAGTCTTCAACTCCTTGTGTGCTACTTAGGAGACACTTTGAAGTTAAACCCAAACTCGAGTAACAAAGTTCACAATGTCTCCAAAAAGTAACAGAGAAGGACCTACAAAGGAGGACAGAGCAGACAGTTGGTAACTCACCCTAAAAACGGGGTGACAAGCTGGAGCAACTCAGAGCCAGAGACCAACTCCTGGTTGAAGAGAGCGATGCAGCGGAGGAAGTTCTCATAGACCTCCTGACTCTTGAGCACTCTGCGAACCTACAGTGGTTTGGAGACAAAGAGTCACATCACCTGAATGCCACTTGCATTTGGGTCATAGCTAAGTAGTCTGAACCATGGGTGCAGTGCTGAACTTGTCTGCTCTGCAACATAAAACAAGAGAATATGCACAGAAGTGCCCAGTTTCAAACAGTAATTTCATTGCTATAGATTGGTGCCATGAAGAAATGTCACTGAAAAATAGAGAAAAGCACATCTGTAAGAGACAAGCATGCAGGAAAATGGTAATTAACATACTCTATTTATCTTCCAAACATACCCATTCTCACTTTTCTTGGTCTGTCTTTCCCTACCCCTTGCAAAGTCAGCAAACTGGTAAGTGCTGACACATGAATTGTATGGAAACCCATCCAATTAACAACCACACAAAAGGCTGAAGATGAGACCACAGAATGTGGGAACAAAACCTGACCTTGTCAAAGAAGGAGAACTCCTGCAGTGTTCCATATTTCCCCACTGTTGCCACCGACAGATCTTTGGTACCTCGCAGCTTCATCTTCTTCTGTTAGAAGAACAAGCAGTTATATTTAACATGTTGTGACTCAAATGCCTCCAACTTCCACTTGGGTGACACAGAACAGCTCCCTGCAAAGGCTGACATCCCAGATTTCCCCAACACTGAGCTGGAATTGCTGTGTCAAGTCCTCTCAGCAACCTCTGTCAAATGTCTCCCAGGGAATAAGAAACAATCAGAAAAAGGAATCACTTGAGAGAGAATTCCAAAGGAAGATTTCTTTTCGTAGAAGCAACAAATTGTTCCTTTCCAGGGACAATACTTAGGAGAGAACATCTTGCTATTTAGTATCCAACATGCTGTGACAAACATTTCAGCATACTTTAAAAACTCCCTTCTTCTGCTGCAATTATTATTTTAAAAATAACTTTGAAATTCTGTTTCTCATATCTAACACCTACCTACCTGAAATACACTACTCATTACACCTTCCTCTAAGCAATTATCTAAACACAGTAAGTAATACCAGATTATTCTAAGTCTTTACTTGGTAAAAGGTACCTTTGCTGGGCCAGAAACAGGACGCAGCAGCAATGGTCTGGATCTCTTTTTGCTGTGCTCCAGATTCTTCTCATGCTCAGTTTTCTGGACACTGTTCACTTCACATGGGCCATTTCCTGTGAACTGTAGTAAATAAATAATGATTTCAAGGTTCCCCTCTTGACTGAGTCACACAGAGAATCCTGACAGGACACAGAGCGTGTGGTTCAGTCACAATGAAGAGCTGCACAGTTCATTTCTGGATGTATAATTTTACCATAAGGTTTTGCATATTCTACACACAGAAATGAGTCAATGTTCTGCCTTGCTCTAAGCACACACATACCAAGGACCTTTTGGCCTCTGGGAGGAACTGTCCAAACTCAGAGAGCAGATCCTCCTGCCCCCGGAACAGGTTGGCCACCTCAGTGAACACCTCCTCCTCTGACATGCCTCGAAAGGGTCGGCCCTTGGTGTTCAGCTGCTCCTTCTGAAGAGACACACACAGATGTTAGAGCCAAAAATACCTCCCTCTGCCAGAAAACTCATCCTGAGCCCAAATCCCCAGTGCTGCACAACTTGAAATGACTGTCAAACAGCCCCAGGTTCTCACAGGACCTCCTCCCTCACCCAGCATGAGTAAACCCACTGAGGGTTAGTAAAGACAGATCCAGGTACAACCCTCTCACACCCCAGTCCCTGCAAAGTTCTACAATTTCCACATTTTTGCCATTTCATGTGAATATCTACCAGGCAGTTGTTGGACAAAGATTAGTCCCTGGGAACTCTGTAGCCTGCTCAATAAATTGACAACAACTGCTCCAACATCTACAATGCAAACCCACCATCCCCTCCCACAGAACATTTTTTTTACCTGGTAAGTGTGAAGAATTTCTAAAAAGGATCTGTAAATCTCTGGGTGGTCCAGGAAGCGTGTTTTGATCTTATTCACATAACTGATGGCATTATTGAACTCCACAGAATCAGATTCCAGGGGAATCTGGGATTTATCTTCTTTGTATGGCAGCTGTTGCCTGAACTCCTCTGAGCAGTCACTGTGATTGTGTGAGTTCTCCTGGGAGTAGTGCAACAACATCCCACTGCCAGGGAGCGCGCTGGGAACGGGCTCTGGGGGCACCTGGAGACAGGTGAGACAAGACACACGAGAGGGAGACTTGTCAGAAGAGGAACACAAGTGCAAGTTCAACACCAATCCAGCATCAGTTCTGCCAAGCTGTTCAGCTAAAAAATATCACCACAGGAAGAAGAAAGCAAGATTTCATTAGACAGCCAATTTCCCTACCTAGTTTAGTAAGTCCATCAGTGAATAGAATCATAGAATGGATTGGGTTGGAAAAAAACTCTGAGATCATCAAGTCCAACCCTTGGGCCAACTCCAGTCCCTTTACCAGATCATGGCACTCAGTGCCACGGCCAA